>CM062614.1:28513220-28515720 GCA_025617555.3 Puccinia polysora | reverse complement strand
TAAAGAAACCTCCCCACTCCCTACCTCTCTCCTCACGCCTGCCCCCCTCCTCCTCCCCCCCCACCATCCATATACCCCTTTGGCGGGATGAGTCCAACAGCCATCTCTCCAGTTTGCCTCATCCCACAACGCCTCCCACCCCCCCTCCCCCCCTCCCAATCTTGGTTGCAACAACCTCACCGCCAACCACCCCCTCTGTCTCCTCCGGACCACCAACTGTTCCCCAAATACCCCCTTCCCCATTGCGTGATCCTGACCTGCCAATTGCCCCCAAAAATTATGCTTTGTCCCCCACTACAATGCTCAGCAACATCTCCACCAACAACATCCTACCCAACAAGCGCCAAGGGAACGCGCAACCCAATCTCCCCAACGCTAATCATCTTGAAAATGAGATTCTCAATGAGCTTCATCTGTCAGAACTGGTAACAGTTGACAAGGCCTTCTTGGACCCTACCAAAAAACCTCTGTGGATAGAGTCAATGTTGGCAGAGAACACATCTATCCTTTCCAGGAATAAAGGAACGCTGGTACCTCCGCCTTCTGACAATAAGGTGATTGGTGGAATGTGGCAATTGTTCCGGAAGAAGAATGAGTTTGGTGAAATCACGCAAAGGAAGTCTTGATGGGTGTGCTTTGGCAACCAACAAGAATTCCTGAAGCACTACTGGGAGACCTACTCCTTGGTGGGTCAGAACAAGTCTTTCAAATGCTTGCTTGCCCTGTCTGTTCAGCGTGCCCTTCTGGTATTTCAGTTTGATGTGGAAATGGTGTTCCATTATGGTGACATTGATTCCACGGTCTATGTCTTGCAGGTGTCCGGCTTTGAGGTGCCCAGCAAGAAGGACTGGGTCTGGAAGCTGAACAAATTACTGTATGACACAAAACAGGCACCACAATGCTGGCAATCAAAACTGGTGAACACACTCCCAAAATTGGGCATGTCCCCATCTACCAGTGATGAGTCCCTGTTCCTTAACAAAGCCCGTACAATTTTACTACACATACATGTTGATGATGGCTTCTTGGTTGGTTTTGATTTCTCCAAACTGCTAAGCTTTCTGGAAAAGCTTGGGAAAAAATACACCATCAAGACCCAGGAGCGACCACAACAACATCTAGGCTACACCCTTGACTGAAGAGAGGATGGCTTGCTACTACTTCATCAAGCAGATTTTTGCAACAAAACCCTGGCTGAATTTAACATGGGCAACACAAATCCAGTCAAGGCACCCGCCCCAATGGATTTCCAAAAACTGATTGCTGAAGAATCCCCGCCTTTCAACACAGCAGTCATGCAAAATGCAATAGGGATGTTAACACACCTATCCATCAACTCACAACCAGACATTGCCTTAACCACCAACATTCTAGCTTGATTCTCCAACAAACCAACCAAAATTCACTGGAAGATGGTAAAACTCCTCCTCCAATACCTTAAAGGCACACAAACCCTTGGTATACTCTACTCCAAATTGCCCAATCCTTCCAATGAACTGTGTGGCTGGGCAGATGCTGACTACAGCACTTCCCTGGTCAGAAATAAATCAACCAATGGCTACGTTGTTACACTATAAAGCAATCCAATAAGTTGGACCACCAAAAAACAAACAATTGTTGCTCAGTCCACCACCAAAGCAGAGTTTTTAGCCATCAACCTGTGTGCAAAACAGGTAAGATGGCTCTCCATTCTTATTAATGGCCTAGGAATCCCTCTATCCAAACCCACCATAAAAAACAAAAACCAAGGTGCTAACTTCCTAAGCCGCAAAGCCCAACTCAATCACAACTCCAAGCACATTAAAATCATCTATCAATACTTAAGGTATCTTGTTTCCAAATCCCTGATCTCTGTGTCTCATGTAAATTCCAAAGATATGATAGCTGATATCCTCACCAAACCCCTTGGACCACCAAAGTCAAAACCGCTCTTGCTCAGCTCCACCTATCACCTGCCTAATCAAGGAGGAGTGTTAGAGTATGGTTAGACTCCAATTCCACCTTGCATCCCTGTGCTTTGACTCCCTTGGTTTGGATACCTTCTACCCCAGCATCTCACACGCAACCAACAACTCACATAACCTCCGCGCCTCATCCCTTGCCACATAAAGAACTGTCCCTCTTCACCTGACTCTCAGCCCTTGCCTCCAGTCCACCCCTCTCCCTTCCTTTCCCATTCCTTTTCTTGACACCACCTATCCATTGTGTCCTTTTGTGAACCCACTCAAGATACAACCTCCACCACTGACCAATTACCCATCCAGGACGAGCAACCTTCACTCTCACCCAGGCAAGGCAGTAAGGATCACAACGCAAGGATGTACAAGGTAACCTCAACATCCTGTTTACTTGTCCCACACGTCTCAATGCTTGTTTAAGTCCTTTTTCCTGTCTTCATCCGCTAATTTTCTCTCCACAATGTTGCGCAAAAGTTATTATCTTTGATTTATCTATTTCCATTTCAAGTACCTTGTATGTGACTGCAATAAAGAGAATTAAG
>CM062614.1:28443220-28508220 GCA_025617555.3 Puccinia polysora | reverse complement strand
GGCATACTATGTGGAACTGTTTTACCACATCTAGCAACCCCAAAGTGACACCAAAGTGAAATTGAAGTGAAATGAAGTGAATCTGTGAACCAAATCATTGAAACTAGAGGGAGAATGCAAAGAAAAGCCCACAAAATTGATATTTCTCAACTTGAAAGTTAGCAAACTTGGTAGTTGTTCAATTTAGAGTTGGATTGAATACTGAAGTAGAATTTCATTTTTTTGCATTATGGGAACAGTGGCAAGCCCTTGTTTTTTTAGCATGGCTCCATTGAAGGACTAAATTGATAGTGCCATGAACAAAGCTGCGGAAAAAAGGTTCTTGGGTAATGAAACATTGAAAGCCCCAATTGCATAATCATTGAGGGTGACAATTGAGGACCAAAGCATTTCACAAATAAACATGAGATCTAGTGGTGAGTACCATTTTATGTTACTCTGGTCTTTGGCTGATTTAATTTTATGGAAACTGAACTACGATGATTTAAAAATGGATGGCATACATATGACAGATCCACATTCCCCACCTCCTGTGAGAGCTTTTCCTACTGGGGAAGAGGCACAAAGCTATTGTCAAACATGGGCAGTGAAGCATGGTTATTCTTTAACATTTTTCAAATCAAAGCATGATAAATATGTGGATTTAGCATGTGGTAGACATGGTTTGTACTGTGGGAAATTGCTCACCAAACGCTCAAGGAAAACTCACACAAGGAAGGTTGGGTGCAAGTTTTTAATCGGTGCAAGTCACACAAAGGCAGACCCTTTGTGGCAAATCTCCTACAGAAATGATCAACATAACCATGAACCATCTCCACACCCCTCAGTGCATCCTCACCTGAGGAGAATCTCTGGGGTAGCCTTAGAAAATCTGAAAGAAGGAATGAATGATGGGCTCAATACACTTCAGCTGAAAAGAAAATTGAGCAAAATTGATGGTGGCAAATACCTTCATCACCAAACAATCTATGAAACTAAGTGTAAGGTAACACTAGCAGAACTAAAGGGGAGAAGTGCTCTGGAGGTCCTCTTTGAACAACTTGGTAATTCAGGTTGGTTTCATTGAGCAAAATTCAATGGAGAGGGTCACTTGGAGGCCCTATTTTTGGCTCACCCAGAGTAATTAAATCTTTGAAAACAATTCCATCATATAGATATGATGGATTGTACTTATAAAAAAAATAATTGAAAAATCCCCCTATTGCATGTTGTAGGAATTACAGCCAACCAGAAAACTTTCACAAAAGCTCTTGTTTTTATAAAAATAGAAAAGTTTGAGTTCTACAGTTGGTCTGTCAATGCGCTAAAGAAGTTGGCTTGTGATCCTTAGAGAATTACCAAAGTCTTTGTGATGGACTGTGAAAAAGCTTTGATCCGTGCTCCAGAAAACATTTTCCCTGAGTCTACAAGACAGTGTTTCCAATGGCCATTGTATAAAAAAATACATTCAAACTGTAAATTGTGCTTTAATAATGATTTTGAAGGGTGGTAAAGCTTTATGTCTCTTTGGTCTAAGTATGGGGCTTCAAAAACCAAGGAGTAGTCAGAGGTCAATAATGCGGAACTTAGAGTAAGTGTCAAATCACTGCCTCTACTGTTAATCTTCCTAGTTTTGGGTAGCTTACATTATGCCTTGTATAAATTGTTTTTTGAAATACTGTGAGGATGTGCTTGGGTATATTTATCATAATATCTTCTGTATCAAAGAGAAGTTTTTAATGGCTTGGAATTGCAAAAAACCTGACTTTGGAGATAAAACAATGTTTTGGTTTGAAGGGGCCAATGCTAATCTCAAACAATTCCTTGAAAAATTGTTGGGAAGCATGTTGGATGTTGGGAAAAAACTTGAGAAAACAGTTTCCAATCACATTAAATTGGTTCAGGCCTCCCTTTACAACTCTCAAAAAAAGATTGGAACAGTTCTTCCTACTGAACTTTTACCATTGGGATACAAGGTGTCCTTACTGGAAATCAAAATTGTTGTGGATCAATTAGAGAGATTAAAGCAGAACCATGATGGGGAAGTATGCATCAAGTCATACTCAATGAATATGGGTTTTACCTGTTCCCAACAAAAAGGTGACCTACTAGCATCAAGAGGATACATTTTTCCTCAGGATGTTCATCCCAAGTGGAGGTTGGATTATGACTGTTGCAGTTCTAGTTCTGTAAGTTTTTTTAAGTTTTATTGATCAATAGTTAAAATCACTTTGTGATTCATGCTTTTTGATTGATGCTTTTTCATAAATTATTTTTGAATGATGGTTCCTACTTGACTAATATTTGATCCTTTTGAATTATTAAAGGTTGATGTTGATGGACTGCTGAATGATTCTCAGTTACATGAGAATATCAATGAAATCAATGATCTTTGATCATCCTGAACAAGATTTTTGGGGGATGTTAAAGCGCTTGATAAAGGAGAGGGCAAATTATCAATCAGAGCCAAGACATGAACCTAAAGTCTTGCGATCAAGCAGAGGCGGTCCAAAATTGACAAATACCCAGCAATATCCTTCTTGATTTGAGCATGTTGAAAAGGAACTTAAGCAGGAAAAGAGAATTAGAAGATCCCCAAAGAAGAAAAGACAAAAGATGGTAAGTCTTTTCTTTTGTGAAAGGGTTATTTTTTGGTTTAATGAAATGATGAAGAAATGGGTATATTCCAAGTCAGGATCTTCATCATAATTTCATAGTTCAGCGGAAGAAGCTGAAAGTTCATTGGTGTCTGTGGAATTGGAATCAGATTTTGTTTCAAAGGATGAAGACAAAGAAATGGAAAAGTCAACAAGAAGCTCATCTTTGGTGAGTGTGGATTCCTTTAATGAGATTAGAATTGTTTCCAGCTAATTTTTGTTTGTAGGAAGTGAATTACCTCAATCAAATACCTGAGAAATGACAAAAGTTCTTGGGGGAGGTTTGGGATTCAGTTGGTGATTTAAATTGTGGATTTAGAGTCATTGCTAAATCACTTGCAGATGATGAGAATGGATGGTTTAAGATTTGGGAAAAAAATTCTTGAAACATTGAGGAAAAATAAGGGGTGCTATTCTAAGATCCTTGACTGCAGTAAAGATGTTGAAAAGATAGAACAAAGACTTGATATTAATAAAATCAATGAAAAGATTTCCTCTTCAAAATGGCTTTCAAAGCTTGACATGGGTCAAAAAATATCTAATACTTATGGAAGACCAATATTTTTCATTTCATTGGATTCATGTTTGAAGAGGTGAATTTTTTTGATTCCTGAACCAACAGACTAAGCGCGATTGAATCAGCAAGAGCCTTAGGAAGGAAAAAAAGAATGAAAAGGAGAATGAAGAAAATAAAGAATGATTCTCACTCTAGGCGGACACAAAAGGATTGGGCGCTCAGGTTGGTAAAAAAAGAAAATAAAAGAAAATAAAAGAGAAGAAAGGACTGGATCTGACATGTGTCGGAGATAAGCACGTGAGTGAGATTTGAAGCCAGTGTAAGGATCAGCATAGAGACAACCTCACATATGAACACTAAAGAAAGGAAATCCCTTGATGTTGAGTGGTGAGTGTTGGTTCAACAAAGTGATGAAGTTGAGGAGGTTATCGTATTGAGCTTATTGAGGGAGATGTCGTTTTGAGCTTATTGAGGAGATGAGGATGATGAGTTTCGGCGGAGGTGAGTGTTGATGACAAGATGGAGTGAGACGAAGATAATGTGAGTGAAGTGATGAACGAGGCGGAAGCTGAGATGGATGGTGGAAGCAAGCGTGGAAGTGGGTGAGATGGATAGCAGAAGCAATGAAGGAAGTGGGTGAATAAGCGGAAGGGGAATGATGAGGTGGATGGTAGAAGTGGTGAGAGTCAAGGAGCGAGGTGAAAATGGTGGAGATGAATGGATGAAGGCGATGAGGAGATAGGATGCGCGCCCCCATGCGCGCCATTGCGCGGATTATTATTGCAGGTGAGCGGGCGCCATTGCGCGGATGATATAGGGAACTGAGACATGTGCGCATTGGGTGCACGGAAGAGGATTGTGGTTAGAGATCAATTTCAATGGGATTTCATTTCATTTCAACACGCCGCCGTGTTCAGATGAGAGGTTGAAGGATACTTGAGGTGAGCGTTTTGATGGAGGGTCTTATGGCCGACTTTGTCAGTGGGTCTGCTAGCATAGATTCGGAAGGGACAAGGTTGGTAATCAGAAGTTTGGCTTCCTTTTGTTCCCTAAGCCATTTGATTTGAATATCTACATGCTTGAGGGCGTTGTGGTGAGATTCAAAATTGATCAGATCATTCAAGGCTTTGTTGTCAATGTATGATCCGTGAGTGAGGGATATATCTGGATTTAATTCTTTTATTAGATTTAAGATCCAAATCTTCTCTTGAGTCGCCAGAACTAATGACTTGAGCTCTCCTTCTGTGGAGGACAACAAGACGGTAGGTTGCAATTTTCTGTGCCACGAGACGGCGCAGCCATAGAGCAGAACTAAGTAACCAGTGTGGCTCCTTTGTGAAATGGGATTGTTGCCGCCATTGGAATTGATCCAGGTCTCAAGATCAAGATTGAACAAGTTGTTATTGAGGCGGAGGGCCAGATCACGAGTGGTTTTTACGTATTGCCAAGCGTGTTTTGATTCTGTCCAATGGGAGAGACCAGGCTTTGCATTGAATTGAGAAAGAGAGGAGACAGTGTAGGAAAGATTGGGTTGAGTTCAAGTCAATATGAAGTTGAGGAACCCAGTTGATGAGCAATAGTTGATATTGAGATTGGAGAAGGCAGCAGCGTCAGAATCAGTCAAAGGATGGAGTACTAATCCAGGGGTCAGTGGAGTATTGATTGGTCAAGATTCCAGTAGTCCAAGATCAGTCAATGCTGAGTTAATGTGATCGGGTTGGTGCAGACAGGGTCCGTGTGATGATTCAACGATGTAGTTGCCGAGGATCTTAGAAAGGGGGCCTTCGTGGGAAATGGAGAATTTGGCCTTTAATTGCTTTTGGAATTCTTGAGATTCGCCAATGATGACCAAGTTGTCAACATAGCAAAAGATAAAAATTTGGGCAGATTGGTTTATGAATAAGCAGGGATCGGCGGAGGAGGTGGTGAAATTTTGGTCAAGAATCCAGCGTTTGAGTGTGTTGAACCAGCTTTTAGGAGCCTGTTTCAGTCCGTACAAGGCCTTGTTCAATTTGAGATAAGGGAAAGTCGTGTCATATCCGGGAGGAGTTTTGATGAAAATGTCTTCATCAAGCTTGGCATGTAGGAATGCTGACTTGATGTCCATTTGAACAATTGGCAGTTTGTGATGGAAGGCGTAAACCAGAAGAGTTTGGAGCGTGGTAATCTGACCGGTAGGTGCGTAGGTTTCGCCATAGTCTATGAATTCTAGCTGTCAAAAACCTTGCACACACAACCTGGCCTTGAAGATGACGCCATTGTTGTCAGGATTGGTTTTGAGTCAATAAACCCACACGGTGGATAGAGCTTTCTTTCCTTCTGGAAGCGAGTGACAACCAGTCCAAACTCCCATAGATTTGATTCCATCAAGCTCAGACTTCATTACCTTGGACCAATTTTGAAAATCCAGTGAACGCTTTGCCTCTTCGTAGTTTTGAGGGATGGTTCTGGAGAGAAATCCATAGCGTTGAGGCTTTTGAAGGGATGAGCAATCTCTGAGAGTTTGGGATGGAGGAGGAGCAAGTTGGTTGGCTATGTTCTCATCATTGGAACCGTTGGTGGCAGATTTATCGGATGGAAGCGATTCTTCAGAAGTGTTGGAGTTGGAATTAGGCTTGGAGGATTGAGTTGATTCAGGAGGAGTTGGATCAGTTGAGTGAGGAGGAGGAAGAATGGTCTTTTCATGATGGATCAAGGATAGCGTGTCCAATAGGTTGGAATCAAGGTGGAGAAGAGTTTCAAAGGGAGATTTGAGTGAAGGAGAAGATTCAGTTAGTGTTATATTTTCAAAAATTTTAACATGTTTCGAGCAAACAGTCTCGCCAAGCTCTGGAATATAAACTCGGTAGGAGTTAAACTGTAGTTCATGACCTACGAGAATTCCTTCCCAACCTTTCTTTTCAAATTTTCCAAGATTGTGGCGGAGATTCAGAACTGTGGTTTTGGATCCAAAGGTTTGAATTAGGTTGAGTTTGGGGCAATGACCATTCCACATCTCTGAGGCGCTTAATTTTGACTCTTTGGCTGGCAACAGATTCAGAATCTCGCAACATCCAATTAAAACTTGATCCCAAAGTTCCATCCGAATGGCCATGTTGATGATGGTGGTTCTGGCCGCTTCAACAATGGTTTGGTTTCCTTGCTCGGCGATGGGGTTGTGTTGTGGAGTGTAAGGTTCAGATGCAGTGTGTATAATACCAGAATCAGTAAGAAAGCTGGAGAGTTTGGAGTTAAAAAATTCTCCGCCGTTGCTGGAGTGAAGAGATTTGAGTTGATATCCAAATTGATTAGAGTGAGTCTTGATGAATTTGATTAACTCATTGGTCACATCCGATTTGAGTCTGATGGGGAGACAGGTTTTAAAGCAGGAGAATTCATCAGTGAGCAGCAAGAAATATTTGTTGCCAGTCTTGGAGATAGGATTTATTGGTCCGCAGACATTGGCGTGAAGACAAAAAAAAGGTTTTGAGAAGTTGGAGATATGGCTTTTGAAGGATGAGAAATGAATCTTTCCCAAGGCGCACAATTCGCATGAGAGTTCTTTCCATCTCAATTTTGGAAAATCTTTCGAAATTAGCTTAGTTTGATCGAGGTGAGGATTTCCAAAGCGTTTTTGGAGAGTTGTGAGGGTAAGAAAGACGTGAGACAATTCAGACTGAGGAAGAGCGAGATCTCTGATTACCAAGAGATTGTCTTCAATGGAGCCGGTAAGGATCGATTGATGCTTGAACTTTAAAACAAAGTCATGCTGACCGGATAAGTGGAGCGAGCAGCCTGTGTTCAAAAGTTGGCCCAAGGACACCAGATTTACCGCTAGCTGAGGAACGTACAGAGATTGGCTAAGTAAGACGTTACAATTTTTGGACAAGAGCTTCGCGGTGCCGATACCTTCAGCGTTAAGAGAGGTATTTTCCTTCCCAGTCTGGATGTTGGAGTGGTCTTCAGTAAGGTCATCAAAAAAATCGGGGAAGTTGAACATTGATTGGGATGCTCCAGAATCAAGGATGATTGAGTGTTTGGTGAGCAGTTTGTAATTCGACATAGCAAAGTTGTAAGAAGTACAGGATAGATTGGCAGAGGCTGATTTGTTCTCGTTGTGTTTCAGATTGTTGTTGTTGTTGTTTGGTTGAAGGTGTGGATACAGCCACCAGCACGATTTCTTGGGGTGAGCGGATTGTGGGTTATGCCAGGTAGCTCTGCACTTGACTAACTCTTGTTTGACTCCAGTATTCAACATTTCTGATGCGTAAGTACCAGCTGCAATCTTGTTCTTGATTTGATTCAGATGACAAAGCACCAAGTCACCGTTGATTTTAGATTTGCCAAGCAAGTGAGTGATGGTTTTCTTGAGATGTTCTAGCTGTGGTGGAAACTTGTACAGGATTAGATATGCAACTATGTCTTTGTCCATTCGAATTCCAATTTCTGAAATTTGAATTAGACAGGATTTCACATTGGTTATGAACTTATCAACGTGTTTTGGGTCAAATTGAAGGTTGAGGAAATTAAAGAATACTCAAGAGCGGTTTGCGGTCTGGGAGGAAGCATAAAATTCATTGATTGATTTCCAGATTTCATTTCCGTTCGTGAGATGATGATCCTTGACGCAGTTGATGTACATCCTGTTGTTGAGCTTAGCTAGAATATATCCTACCAGTTTGAGGTTAACGTCTGGAGGACATTTCTCAGGTTCAGGTGATTGAAGCCATTGTGCGACTCCCTTCAAGGCAAAGATGGTCATAAGTTTAGAGCGCCACAGCGAGAAGTTGGATTTGGTTAGGGTGGGAATGGAATCCGTGAGTGTCTTCAGGAGGGAATAATTGAGATCTGTTGGTCCAGGTGATTGAGACATGGTTGGTTTGACTCGTTGGTATGTTTGTTGCTATTTGGCTTTTAACCGTGAAGAGTTGAATGTTTTTGATTCCTGAACCAACAGACTAAGCGCGATTGAATCAACAAGAGCCTTAGGAAGGAAACAAAGAATGAAAAGGAGAATGAAGAAAATAAAGAATGATTCTCACTCTAGGCAGACACAAAAGGATTGGGCGCTCAGGTTGGTAACAAAAGAAAATAAAATAAAATAAAATAAAAGAAAGGACTGGATCTGACATGTGTTGGAGATAAGCATGTGAGTGAGATTTGAAGCCAGTGTAAGGATCAGCATAGAGACAACCTCACATATGAACACTAAAGAAAGGAAATCCCTCAATTTTGAGTGGTGAGTGTTGGTTTGACAAAGTGATGAAGTTTAGGAGGTTATTGTATTGAGCTTATTGAGGGAGATGTCTTTTTGAGCTTATTGAGGAGATGAGGATGATGAGTTTTGGCGGAGGTGAGTGTTGATGACGAGATGGAGTGAGAAAAAGATAATGTGAGTGAAGCAATGAACGAGGCGGAAGCTGAGATGGATGGTGGAAGAAAACGTGGAAGTGGGTGAGATGGATAGCGGAAGCAATGAAGGAAGTGGGTGAATAAGTGGAAGGGGAATGATGAGGTGGATGGTAGAAGTGGTGAGATTCAAGGAGTGAGGTGAAAATGGTGGAGATGAATGGATGAAGGCAATGAGGAGATAGGATGCGCGCGCCCATGCCCGCCATTGCGCGGATGAGATAGGGAACTGAGACATGTGCGCATTGGGTGCAGGGAAGAGAATTGTGGTTAGAGATCAATTTCAATGGGATTTCATTTCATTTAAACAATGTTGAACTTTTACTCCTGTGGAAATGGGTGTGAAAGTACAATCAGATCCTATGTTGAATTTCTTTGTTAAAAAAAACCATTGGGTCCAGCTTGTGCTTAAGAGATATGTGATTCCAATCCTGCCCATAGTTTCCAAACCATGTTCCATGATATGTAAAAGTGTCCCGTTGGGTTGATCACCTCAAAGATCAACTTGAGTTGTATTTTAACTTATAGATTAATTTCATCATTTGGTTTTGGGTTCCGATCCTGATCTTGTAATTCTATTAATATAAAAGGTTATCACATTTTGAACATCATTATGTTGAGTTTTTTGAGTTAAAATCATTATGATGAGTGTTTTGAACAAGATTTTATTGGTGAGTCAGGTCACCTTGTGTTGGGATGGTTGCATCATAAGGAGTATTTTTACTTCTTGTGATGACATCAGCTTAACACAAGTTGAACTTGTTTTTTTGGTGTTTTTACTTTGGGGCTGGCAAAAAAACTTGTATTTTTGGCACCTTTACTTTAGGGCTAGTCACAAGTTGAACATATATTTTTGGAACTTTTACTTTAGGGCTAGTTAAATTGAACTTGTATTTTTTGTGGTGTTTTTACTTTAGGGCTAGTCAAGTTGGACTTGTATTTTTTGGGGTTGGTTTTATTCAGTTTTTTTTTTTGCTTTTATTTATTTATTTTTACTTATTTTTATTTTATTTCTTGTTTTTTTTAACCAAAAAATCAATATTTTTCAATTTTTTGGGTGATTTCTGTTTTGATTGTATTATTATTATTATTATTATTATTATTATTATTATTATTATTATTATTATTATTATTATTATTATTATTATTATTATTATTATTATTATTATTATTATTATTATTATTATTATTATTATTATTATTATTATTATTATTATTATTATTATTATTATTATTATTATTATTATTATTATTATTATTATTATTATTATTATTATTATTATTATTATTATTATTATTATTATTATTATTATTATTATTATTATTATTATTATTATTATTATTATTATTATTATTATTATTATTATTATTATTATTATTATTATTATTATTATTATTATTATTATTATTATTATTATTATTATTATTATTATTATTATTATTATTATTATTATTATTATTATTATTATTATTATTATTATTATTATTATTATTATTATTATTATTATTATTATTATTATTATTATTATTATTATTATTATTATTATTATTATTATTATTATTATTATTATTATTATTATTATTATTATTATTATTATTATTATTATTATTATTATTATTATTATTATTATTATTATTATTATTATTATTATTATTATTATTATTATTATTATTATTATTATTATTATTATTATTATTATTATTATTATTATTATTATTATTATTATTATTATTATTATTATTATTATTATTATTATTATTATTATTATTATTATTATTATTATTATTATTATTATTATTATTATTATTATTATTATTATTATTATTATTATTATTATTATTATTATTATTATTATTATTATTATTATTATTATTATTATTATTATTATTATTATTATTATTATTATTATTATTATTATTATTATTATTATTATTATTATTATTATTATTATTATTATTATTATTATTATTATTATTATTATTATTATTATTATTATTATTATTATTATTATTATTATTATTATTATTATTATTATTATTATTATTATTATTATTATTATTATTATTATTATTATTATTATTATTATTATTATTATTATTATTATTATTATTATTATTATTATTATTATTATTATTATTATTATTATTATTATTATTATTATTATTATTATTATTATTATTATTATTATTATTATTATTATTATTATTATTATTATTATTATTATTATTATTATTATTATTATTATTATTATTATTATTATTATTATTATTATTATTATTATTATTATTATTATTATTATTATTATTATTATTATTAAGCTGTATCAGAGTGAGCAAAAACAGCAATTAGAAAACCACCATTTTTTTGACCAAACCCACCATTTTTAATGGTGGGTTTCTGAAATACACATACCCCCTAACTGGTTTATTTCAAAATGGAGGGTTTCATGAAAATGGCTGATTTCAAACATCAAACCCGCCATTAAAACAACCATTTATGCATCATCATCCATCCACCATCCATCACATCTTCAACACCCATCCACATCAGAAAATCCATACCAATCCCATCTCCATTGCTTTGGGCACATCTCATCTCCATCACTTCAAATCTCCATTGCTTCACATCTCTATTGATTCACATCTCCATTGCTTCACATCTCCATTTCTTCACATCTCTATTGCTTCACATCTCAATCTTCACACAAACCCCATCATCATCTCATCACCCCACATCAAATCACCATCTTTCTAAACATGTACAATCAAAATTCCGTCCGGCAAGTTGAAAATGCAAAAAAGCTGACTGAACTTTTGTTAGTATTTGACTCCAATTCAGACTCCCATTTGGAATCAACTTGGTTGGCTTTTAATTCTCTATTACAAAAGCAATACATTGTTCCAAGAAGAAAAACTCTACACAACCCTATGTATGAAAGGCAAAAGCTTCATCTCCTTGCCACCTTAAGCTTCCAGCAACTTTTCAAAACTCTATTGCCTTCATTCAAAGAAATTTTCAAATCATTGAAGACCACCAAATCTTCCACAACAATTCTTGGAATCCTTGATGCAATCCAGCTATCCAACTGACGGTTGCTTTTTGTCAATTGGGATCAAAGGAAAATGGAGCGGCAATTCATCAATTAGAAAATCTATTATCAGTTTTTTATGGAAACATTGACCCATACACCAAAAGAGTCAAGATTGCTATCCTATCTTTCCATTGCTCAGTCCTTTCTTGGCCAACCAAAGAAGAATGCAAGGAGATATCTCAAGTAATGGAGACTGAATGCTTTCCTGGTTGCATTGGGTTTGTTGACAGAACCACCATTCCCTTGATTCAAAAATCCAAGGTAGATGGCAACCACTATTTTGATTGCAAAAAAAGGCAACTGATTCATTTGCTTTCAAATGAATTTGATAACAACTTTTATCACACACTGACCAAATATGTTTTTTCTGCTTCTTTAGATACACTGTGGCACTACAACCTTTTTTCAATATCAACAAGAAGTTCATATCCCTCCATGCTGGCCTTCCAGTTTCTTGTCATGATTCATACGCATTTGATTGGATGCGGATTTCCCAAAACCAGAGAACTACTTTGAACAAGATCAATATCTTCTGGCCTATTCAGCTTTTGCTAGTGGAAAATATGTGGTTCCAGCATACTGGAACATTTCATCTAACAATCAAGGAAAAACCAATTTCAACTATCATCTTGTCCAATCACAAGTTTGGATTGAGCATGCCATAGGAGTCCTGAAAGGAAGATGGGCCAGCTCAAGGGAAATGGAAACCAGGTTCAAAACCCCAAAGACATGAAGATCCTCATCAACTGGATTATCAATTGTGTAATCCTTCACAATCTTTTGGCCCACATCAAAGATGAATGGAACAAAATATTTGAAGATGATATTCCTGACCCACCTCAAGTCATCCCTGTCTCATCTTGTACCTCATCTTCTTCTATGAGAGAGCGGATTATTCCTCTCACTCTTGCTTGCTTTGATGAGTAATTTTTGATTTTTAAATAGGTGAAAAATAACTTCACAGTAAGTTTTTTTTTGGTTGTTTACCCAAGTTTCCAGGCTGAGTCGGGGGTTTTTTTTTTCTTGGTGGACTTAGAAAAATAAAAAAACACCTCCACCTCATACCCCACCACTTGCCAGCCCATCCACCTCTCCCCTCCACCTCACCGCTCCAACACTTCCACCTCACCCCACTCACACACCGTTCACCTTCCTTCCTCCTCCTCATCAAACCACCTCCTTCACCTCAGCAACCTTAGCAAACTCACAATCCTCATCAACCTCACCAAAAAACCTGCCTCACCAAGCTCCCCAAAACATCCACCATCCAACTCACCAACAGACTCAGTGAGTCCCCTTCCCTCTTTCTTTCCACTCACTAAACCACCCTTGCTTACTGTTAAAATATGTATGCACTTACGCCTGTGCTACGCATAAGTGTAATCCAAATGAGATGCACATATGGGCCTCTCCGGCCCATTGGACACTCACACAGCCCATACGGGCCTGTGTGGATTTCACTGATTTGGGGAAACTGGCCTCAAAATGCATGAAACAGGCTCATTGGTAAACGGGCCCTAACGGGCCCGGTGGGGGATATGGGCAAATACAGCTAGATGGGCTTTGATGGGCATAATTGGGCCCAAGGTTTATTTTGGACACACTTGGCCAGACGGGCTGGCCCGCCAAAGTGTGTTTGTCTCAGGTTTTGGGCTTGGGGCGGCCCATTGGGGCCGCTGCCTGTGTTGCAGCCCGCTTGGGGCTGCTGCCCGTGCCACGGCCCGCTCGGGGCCGCTTGTATCTTTTGGTTTGGCCCACGCAGGGCCCAACAGCCCGCGCGGGGCTGTTGCGGAGGCCGAGGGACATGCGCCGCATGCAATGCCATGCGGGCCCGGCGAGTCGCAAACAATGGCCACTGCCACAGGAGCAAGGGCCAGCGGCCCTGGCTCCCTCCCCCTCCCTTCAATTGCCATTGCAAGGGGGAGGGGGTGGCTGGCTGGGTTGAACCAGCCAGCAACTGACCGCAACAAGGCGGTTGGTCAGGGCAGGGGGAATTTCATCACCCCCTTTCCCAAAGGATGATGAGGCTGGCATCAAGGAGAGTGACCAGCGGTGGAGGGGATCTGATCACCCCTCCACCATTGAAGCAAAGCAGAGACCAGGGGCGCTCTCCCCCCCCCCCCTTTACCAAGTGGGAGAAGCAACAGGGCTGAGGGGATTTGACCACCCCCCATCCCACTTCCATTGACAACACCCTGGGGGTATCAACCCCCAGGGCCCCTGGTAGGGGTATTTGACCGCCCCCTCCATGGATCTGAGAGAAAGAGGGGGGGGACAGCATGTCCGCTGGTCACACAACCCCCCCCCCCCATGTGAGTCTGAAACCAGACCCAGGTGTGTCCTGGGTCCCACCTGGCCATTTGTATGGCCAGGGGCTGGTTGCATGAGGCAACCAGCCAGTGTGTGAGGCAATAGGACTGGTTTTAACAGACAACTGGCGCAGGGATTGAACAGCAAAGGGGCTGGTTCAGCCCCATTGAGGTGAAAACACCAGAAACAACCAGAATAGGCTGGTTGTAAGGGTACAGGGACTGATGCCATGTGGGCTGATGTAGCCCAAACAAAGTAACAAGGCCTGTAGAGCCTGTAGAGCTCTTCTGGGGCGGAAAAATTGCCTTTTGGATTTTTGTATCATGGGCTCACAAGAGGCCAATCTTTTGTACTTAAGGAGCTCTTCTCCCTGCTGTTTTCCATCCATTCATCATCCAATTGAATTAATCAACAATATCATCCAACGTGTTGCCCCATTGTGAGAGCCCATCAAGCAATTATTGTCACAAGGTGTCCAGCATTTCTTTTGCTTTAAATACTGCTCATTTTCCTAAGCTAATTTCTGGCCATAATTATAACACTTACCTCTCCTTTGAACTCCCCCCAGGTCTTCTCTCTCAGCTCCACCTCATCTCAATTGCATCCCCCTCCTCATCTGGTAAGCACCTCCATTCTCTTTCTCCCCCCTTCCTCCTCCTCCTCCTGCATTGCTTGACAAACCCCCACCAATTGATTAGGATTCAATCCACCAATCAATTGATCAAAAGCAAATCAATTGGTTGATCAATCAAAACCATACAAATCAATTGGTTTTGATCGTTTTGATTGATTGCAATTCAATCGATCAAGAAATTGATTTGCTTTTGAGTTCTCAATTGTTTTGCAATCAATTGTTTGATCTTTTTGCAATCAATCAAGTGATTGATTGCATCTTTCTCCTCCACCATTTTTTTGGAGATTTCTTTGGTGCTGACCTCTGCTTTTTTTAGTGCTTTTATTTTTAGGTGTCTCTGGACTGCACTGGAAGCCAAAAGGGTCTTTTTTGATTATTTCAGGTGTTCTTTGCCATGGAAGGTATGTTTTTTTTAATTTTAATTTTTTTGATAAATTTGTTTGTTGGTGTGTTGCATGGGTCACTCATGCCAATTTATTTGGGGGGGATTCAGCTTCTGGTGTCCCTGGGTTCAATTCCAGGTTTGTTTTCTTTTTTTTTATTCAATCATGTTTCACAGACAATGTCTGTTGGACTGAATTTTTTTTTTTTGGAAAAAATGTTACCACTTTTGGGGAACATCCTATTCTTCTCCCACCCCCTCAAAATGTTACACAAGCAACCAAATCCCGCCTTGTTCCTCACCCCAATCTTAGTATAGGATTTGTAGGGAACAAGATGGAAGGAGATGGCTTGAAAAACACACAGAGAGGTGCAAAGAGTAGGGCTGCTTGCCAAAAGAGGAATCAAATGAGAGATTCCAAAATATCTTTGGAAGTTTCTGAGGAAGCTATTGATGAAAAGGTGGTCTGTTCTGGTTGGAAACTGCGTCCTTTGGATCTGTACCCTTCAATTGTTGCCAAAAAGAAAAAGAATAGTCCCAAACTGACCCAGGAAGAGTTTGAGCAAGAAAAAAAACAATCAAAAAGTTACATTTCTTCCACCCTGAAAAATTAATTTTCCCCAATCAATCTGATCATCAATCCCTGGTTGCAATAATCAAATTTGTCCCATTGCAGAAAATTTCTGACCAAGACAAGAAGGACATCAACTTTGTGACAACTTTCCTACACCAGTCAAAAAAATTTGTCAACCCAGTTGGTCCTTCAAGATCTTGGGGTGGAAAAATGTGGGCAGTTGGATGGCAAAAATTGATGCTCCCTTCAGAGTTATTTGGAAATTATGTGAAGAAATCATCCATTAGATCTTCTCCTCAAGAGTATGCTTTCCTCAACCTCAAAGCCAACAAAGTATCCCGAATTCTAGGACAAATTTTTTGCAAGTTGGCCAAACTTTCCTTTGAAGAAAACTGCGATACCATGAAGGAAAACAACATCCCCTCTTTCTCTTTGTTGGAATTTGGTTCCAAGCCTACACCTTTTGATTTCTCTCCACACATCACTTTAAAATTCAATGCTTTTTACAACTCTCCTCACATTAAACAAGGTGACATCTCTGGCTACTCCTTTTTACTTGTGGTTCCAAACAAGAAATCAAATGGTTGAATTCTTGTAAATATGGACAAATATCAAGTATTGGATGGCCATTTTTTTTTTCCTGACCTTGGATTTGGAATTGATTTCAAGCAAATAGCTATAGTCAAAATGGTTTGGGAAGCTAATAATTACAAGCACTGTACCTTTCCTGCTGTGGACACAGCAACCCATACCAGAATGGCCATGTCACTTCAAATTAATAAAACAACTAGAAAAACTTGTAGGGACTAGAATAATGGCCAAATTTACTCTAAAAAAATATAAATAAAAACAAAAAAGATTTGTATGTTGGTGGGGTTAAGAGTACTCTCAAATGTTGCAATCAAAAATGATTTTTTTTTTGTTTTTCTTTCACCCATGCAAATATATTTACAAGCTCAGCATTTGAGTTATCTGCTGTATCTTATCTACTGTTCTACTGCTACCAATGCAAGCCAAGGCTACTGATACCTTATCCTTTTTTTGGTTGCAAGTTGTTCCCTCTCCTTTTCCAAGTGTGCTTGCAGTAAATACTTCTCCTTTTCCTCTTTTTGAAACTCTAGCTCAGCCTGTTTAAACTTCCACTCAGCATCCCATTTTTGTTGATGAGCCAAACTCTTGGATTTCTGCTTTTGAGCATCCATGGCCCATTGACAATCCCACTTTTGCTTTTCAAACTCAAGTTTTTTGGATTCAATTTGTGATTTTACTGTTTTTTTCAGGGGAAAAGAAATGAGCATGTTTTTGAAAGCAAGAATATTCAAACAATGGACTTACATGAATCTTGCTTCTCCATGATTTCTTCAAAGCCTGAAAAACCGGAAGTGTTTCTCCTCTTTTGATGACTTTTGGGGTTTATATTGATGGAATTGGAGGCCTCTTGCTTACCCTTGGCAGAGGAGGTTTGAGTCTGAAAGTTGTCACTGGTGTTTGAAGGCAATGTGGGAGGTCCCATTGGCTTGAGTTTTTGGCCATTCTGGAATGGATGAGCCTGTTTTTTTACAATCTAAATCAGTCAGGATTAACAAGACAGAAGAGAAAAGAGCTTGGTTCCTTACTTGAACCAACGTTGAGGGTAATGGAGACTGAGGAGTATCTTGTTCTGCATAAGCAAGGTTGATGAGATCTGCTAACCAAGGAAAAGAGCAATCCAAAGAAAGAGGGGAGGGGTCCAAGGTATGGTTTGAAACATCAATATACGTGGAAGTAGGCGTGATTGGAGCTGATTGCATTTGAATATCCTCCTTGGCATCAGATGGGGGCCACTCCAAGGAAAAGTTTTCTTCAGGATCACCATTGCTAGGCTGAGCATCCCCAGAAAAGTCCTCAGTGTCAACTAAATTGGATTTTTGGGAATCAAAAGCAGCTAAAGGGGTGATGTTGCCATTCTTTCCAAAGATTTCATCCATTTGAATATGAAAAGGAAAAATGGAGTCCAACTTATCAACCACTGAGTTGATTACCTTGGCTTTTTCAGAGTTGGTGATACCAAAGCTGGTGGAGATTGACATGGACTGGGCCTTTTTTTACTTGGCTTGATAATTCTTGAATTGCTCCCTCATCTGTTTGGATGACAGATCAAGCCTACCTTTTTTAATGTTCTTGAGTTCATTGGCCATGAGGAGATAACCACTGGCCTTAGAGGATGGAGGTTGGCCAACACATGTTTCATTGTTGGATCCAGAGCAGGCATTGTAGTTGCAGGGAATTTTGAGCCAGTTGACCAGGATGATGTGATCGTCTCTCCTGAGCTGACTTGAGCCCTTGGAAGCTGATGGGGGAGGATTGTTTTTCATGGAGTTTCTTGGCAATGTTTGCTTTGGTTTTTTTGAATTTTGTGTGGACTTGCGGGGGGAGGTTTGCTGAGAGGCCATTTGGAAAGAGTAAGGGAAATAAGGTGATGAGAGGGATAAAGTGACAAGAAAGATAAAGTGATGAGAGATATGAATTGATGAGAGCAATAAAGTAACAAGAGCAATAAAACAATGATTGGATTCTTTGGATGAGGTTGGAGGTAGAGTGCCAAGATCAATGAAGCAATGAGAACAATGAAGCAATGAGAGAGATGAAGCAATCTGATGACCAATCCGGGACACCTCATGGATTATGGAAATTTTTGAAATTTTTTTACATTTCCTTATCCATCAATACATCTTCAAAAAAAAAAAAGAAAAAAATATTATCTCATGTGTTTCTATGGGTACCCACTCATTTCCCATTCTCTCAGCTCTTCCCTGTCCTAGCGTTCTAGGCAGGCCCTCCTTGGTCATCCAACGCCTTCCTCCTCTGTTCAAATCCCCCTTGCATGCGCTTTACCCTGGTTTATTTGGCCAAGCGCCCGCGGGCGGCCATCCCCTCCTCAACTCATCACCATCATCCTCCTCCAAGGATCTACCAATCTCACCCTCATCCTTACCTTTGGTGACCTTGCATCAACCCAACATTGATTTTGGCACCAATTACGACTTTTCTTGTTGCAACGGCCATCATCCACCTCATTCTATCTTTTCTTTGACCTACCGGCCCCAACAAACTGGACTGATTGGCTCCGCCCAATCCCTCTCTGATGCCTGAAAACCAACATTGTTTTTTTCAGCCGTCAGAACCTTTGCACCGGCACTGGCCAATGACCCCAAGTGTTTCTTGTGGCCTTTGGAAACTTTGCACCCATCCTTCAGCGGTGGCGCGCGACCATCTCCATCTTGCGTGTAACCAACGGACCTTGCTTGGCCAACCGCGGCCAATCAAACCCATTGAACCCATCATCCACCGCCCCCGTTGTCCTCAACGCGGGAAGGTTTCTGTCTTCCTCTTCACCTTTTCCTTTGCTTTTTTTCCATTTCAGGCAGTTCCTGTCGCCAATCTTCATTTTTTTTTAAAAAAAAACAATCTGCACTAATTTTTAAGTATCTCTTGTAAATAGTCTACAGGACTCTTGTCTATAAAAGCAGGGGCTCTCCCCTGCCTTTTTTGGAGGATCATCTCATATCATATCTTGTCTTATCTGATCCATCTCATATAGTAAGCAATAATCTAATCATTCCGGAGGGCCTCTTTCCCTTCATCTGCAACTTGTGTGCTGGGTATATCTTTTGATTGCCCCTTGATCCTTTGAGCCTCCATACTCAAACCTTGATCCGTCCATCTGTGACCTTGATCCTTATTACCAACCATAGCCTTTCTGGTTGAAGAGAATTCTGTCTGCTAGAATTCTTGAGTGTGTTATACCACTCTTGATCCCTTTTTCCAACCATACTGGTCTGATCCTTCCCTGATCATCTTTCTGGATCAAGTCATGTTTGACTGAGAGGTTTCTTTAAGCTTAAAACCTGGAGTGTTAGACCTCCCTTTATTCTTTAAAAGTTGAATTCCGCCACACTACTCTTGAGGTCTTTGAGAAGTGTTGGGTTATTCTTGTTTGAATCTGTTATTGCTTTGCTTCTAGAGCTTCAAAAACAAATTACTTATGTTTTTTTCAGCCACCCACAGTTATCTGTTACCCTTCAAGTGCTTGATTGCGGAGAGTTTGGCAGGTTCATTGAGAACCTGGAGGTTGTTTGGGATTGAGTTGATCTTTCCTAATCTTCTGCGGACAACCAGAGTTATTAGCTTGTGGGCATTGTTACTTACAACTGCCTTGTTCCGTTGAACTCTGAACAAAACTTTGACTTATTTTGCTGAAGCCTTTCCCTGCACCATCTTTCCTCAGATAGTGTTGATTCCATTGCTACCAACTATTCCCAAACTCATGCCTTACATTGATTCCTTATTTACAAGTTCCTGAAACTTGATTCTGGTTATATTTAAATATTATTGTAACTCTTAGGAGGGCAGCCTAAACAGCACCTTTCCCCTCCACAGAAATGCCTGCAACTTATCACCGTTTGGAGTCTTACAGCAATTAGAGTAATGAAGCAATGAGAGAGATGAAGGGATGAGGGCAATAAAGTGGTGAGTGATCAAGTGATCAGGGTGATAAATTGATGAGTGTGATGATGAGAGTGATAAAGTGATGAGAGTGGTGAATCTTTTTATGATGAGGCTGGAGGTAAAAAGATTTGCAAGGAGGTTGGAGGTAGAAGGAGGTGGGAAGCCAGGGGTGGATGACGTAGACAGGTGGTGAAAGCCTTTAAATACTTTATTTGAAAACACCCACTGATTTCATGTTAACTTTGACATGTCTGATGTGAAATAAGTGGTTTTTTTTTGATTTTTAATGGTGGTTTTGAAATGGCGTATTTGGTTTGAAACCCGCCATTAAAAAATGGCAGTTTTGGTCCACTTTTATACGCCCTAATATCTGTTATTTGAAATCCCTTAATAAAAAAAATATACTTAGAATTTCATATGTTTTTTTATGTTTGGTACAAAGGCAATTATGTTCCAGCAGAAATATTTCATTTTTTGTAAACAAAATGAATTTTTTTCATTCTTCTTATATTTGTTACGCTGGAAATTTTTTTTCTTCAATTCTGAGGTCATTTTTGAAAGAATTGCAAAAAATTGATATTCATTGCATTTTTACATGTTACCTTTACTCAATGGGAAATGTTAAATTCATGGCTCATTTAGCAGTGGAAATGGTTCAAAAAGGGCTGTGTGGCATGTCACACGGTCCAATCCAAGCCTTGTACAAACCCACACGGCTCAAATAGTTGCAGGGCCAACCAAGCCTGGTCGGCGGGTGTGTTGGATTACACACAACTACATTTGAGCTGTGTGAAGTTGTACATGGCTCAAATGTAGTTGTTTGGCATCCCACACGCCACCAGACCGCGGTGAGCCAAAGAAAAAATGGAATGAAAGGGCACTTATATAACACATGAATTGAATAAACCTTCCAAAAAACAGGAATCAACCAAGAAATCAAACAAATCAAAAAATGTTTATTTTTTGGTTAAAAAAAAACAAAAAAATAAATAAATAAATGAAAAACAAAAAAAACTGGGACTATCCAATGGACTAGCCCTAAATTAAAGAGACCCAAAAAAAAAAGCACGAGTAACTGGACTAGCCCTAAACTAAAAACACCAAAAAAACAACAAGTGACTTGACAAGCCCTAAAGTAAAAACACCAAAAAAAAAAAGACATGTAACACCACAAGCCCTCAAGTAAAAACACCAAAAAAAATACAAGTAACTTGTCAAGCGCTAAAGTAAGTTCAAATTGATCAGCCCTAAAGTAAAAGGGCCCAAAAATTAAAGAAGTCTTTTGACCAGCCCTAAAGTAAGAGTGCCAAAACAATACCAGTCTTTTGACCAGGCAAAAAATAAAAGAAGTCATTTGACCAGCCCTAAAGTAAAAGTGCCAAAAAAATACAATTCTTTTGACCAGCCCTAAAGTAAAAACACAAAAAAAAAACAATTTCAACTTGTGTTAAGCTGATCCCATCCCAAGCATAACATAATTTAAGCAATGAGGATGCAATTGGGGCTTCCAATGTTTTGTTACCCAAATCCTTTTTTTCTTTTTCCAAAGCTTTGTTGATGGCACTATCAATGTAGACCTTCCACACAGCCATGTCAGAAGGAGGAGGGCTTGCCACTGTTCCCATGCAAAAAAATTCAATGTTTTACTTCATTATTCAATCCGACTTTCAATTTAACAAACAAATTTTTCTCACTTTCAAGTTGAGAAAGAATTGGTTGCAGATTTTCATATGATTTCAATTTTCACTTTACTTTCACTTTGGTTTCATTTTAAAGTCACTTTTTTTTCACTTTAAAGTAACTTTGGAATTTCTAGGTGTGGAACAACAGTCCCACAAAGTATGTGTTGATCCCAAATTTGGGTTGACGGAACCCAAGTGTGGTCCAGGGGGTGCCCAAACGTTTGGCACAACTTCCAGGGGGTAAACTGCTCCTACACAACCCCCCGGGGGTCAGGCTTGTTTGGAACAGCCTTTTGTAGTTGTCTATGGGCCCCCACAGCTAATTTGAGACGTGTATGGCCCTACACAACTCCCAAACAACTGGATTTGTGAATTTAACATCACCCTTACCCAATATGTGTCCATAATTGAATTATCCAAAAGATTCTATTTCAGAAAACCCCATAAGGGGTCAGAATGCCTTAATTTAGTGACCTAGGGGATCAACTAATTTTTACAGGCCTTTGGGGGCCTAAAACTTAATCAAACTTGTGTTCTCCCACCACAGGCACCCCTTTAAACCTTGAAGAGTTGTAACAAAACTTAATGGTCTATGTTCACATCTTTTTTTATTGGAGTGTCTTTTTAAGGTTTGCATGCCTTCCTGGGGTGGGAAAACACACCAAAAGGCTTGAATATAGTAAAGGAATGACTATAATGATTCTAATGACACCTTTTGATGTGATTTTAGCACAAAGAACTGCTAAAATCAGCCCTTTCCCACAAAATGGTGTGAATTTTGTAATTTTTTTGGAAATAATTTAGCCTGGGTCCTCAAAAATACTTTTTCAGGAATTCTTGTGTATTTTTTGAACCTCAAAATTGTAACCACAAACACTAAAAAGAAAGCCCCTTTTGGGGATTCTTTGGTATTTTGGGCCCTTTTCTGTGTACAAGCTCTTATTAAATGTGATTCTGTATTATTTCCTGGTCCCTCCTCACCTTATGGTGCGCTAAAATTCTTTCTTCAAACATAAAATTACCCTCTTACACCCATACAACTCCACTAATCTTCACCCAACTCCACTCATCACCACTTATCACTACTGAACACCACTCATCACCACTCAACATCACTCACCCCCAATCAAACCACTCAACACCAAACATCATACCTTATCAAAAATAGCTCAAAGAACTGCACCCACATAATAAAAACTTCTGAATTAAATTCTATAATGGAAATTCAAGAACAAACAATCCTCATCAACACCACTCATCAACACTCACCTCCACTCAACACTGCTCAAAACAACACACATCTTCAAGCATCACTCAACACTCCAAAACCACTAAAAACCACCCTTTAGCTCAATTGTTCAATGAAAACTCCAAAAAATCACTCAAAATCAATTTTTTCAAATTTATTTCTATTTTTTTCTCAAATAATTCACAAATAAACACTAATAAATTAAACCCCTCCCAAAAAATTTTTCTTACCAATCTCAAGGCTCTTATTTAGTTTTTCACTTTTTTTTCAAACAAATCTAATTCTATCTCATCTTGTTTCTCTCAATTCTTCTGCTATGAAAATTCACTCAACCTCAAAAAAATTTATATCTAAAAATTTCTCAAGTAAACATCTGCTGGCTTTTTTTCACCACTTATCCAGCTTCTCAAGATTTCTCCTCCACTTCTGTGGCTAAATATCCTTTTTGTAACCGATTGGCTCCTCCACCATAATTATCATCTGATTGAAGGGATGACCTTCTGGAGTTTATCCAAATTTGAGCTAATTACCATCAATATGCCATTTCTTGCAGGAATTCCAATGACACATAAATAAATAATTCAATTACCATTGTGAAAGATCTGGGAAATATAATTGTTTTTTTTAGGGTAATGTTAAGTTCACAACTCCAGTTGTGTGGGAGTTGTGTAGGGCCCCAAGCAACCTGTGGTAGTTGTGTAGGGCCGTACGCAACCTGTGGGAGTTGTGTAGATCACCACACAACCTGTGGGAGTTTTTTAAGGCCCATACACTACTCCAAAGGGTTGTTCTAAACACACACAACCCCTGGGGGGGCATATCCATAATGGGCATATTTCATTTTTTACCCCTGTACACAAACATATTATTTATTATTTATTATTTATTATTTATAATTTATTATTTATTATTTATTATTTATTATTTATTATTAATTATTTATTATTTATTATTTATTATTTATTATTTATTATTTATTATTTATTATTTATTATTTATTATTTATTATTTATTATTTATTATTTATTATTTATTATTTATTATTTATTATTTATTATTTATTATTTATTATTTATTATTTATTATTTATTATTTATTATTTATTATTTATTATTTATTATTTATTATTTATTATTTATTATTTATTATTTATTATTTATTATTTATTATTTATTATTTATTATTTATTATTTATTATTTATTATTTATTATTTATTATTTATTATTTATTATTTATTATTCATTATTTATTATTTAGTGGAGGCTACACAACTTGATTTTAGTTTTTTAGCGTTCCACAAAGCTCAAATGGGATGTGTAGCATGCCAAACGGCCCATTTTAGTCGTGTAGCATGCCACATGGCCCATTTGAGTCGTGTAGCATGCCACACGGCCCATTTGAGTCTTGTAGCATGCCACATGGTCCATTTGAGTTTTGTAGGGTGCCACACGGCCCATTGAGTTGTGTACAGAGTTGTGGATTTAACATTAACCTTTTTTTTAGTCAGAAAAAATATCTAAAAAAAGAATTAAAAAATCCTTTTAAGGTACTGGTGAATTTATCAAACAAAACTGAAACTTGGAGATTCAAATTTCAATTCCCAAATCATAATCATTCCCCCTCTAAATATACTTCAAAACAGCTAATCCACAGAAAATTCAGGGGTATCAGGTTGGGAATCTCAAAGTTTTGACTAGATCAGGACTTAAAACCTTAAAAATTGCCAATAACCTTGTTGAATATTGTGAATAACCAGTCCTTATCAATCTTAGTACTATTCAAAGCAAAAAAAAATAATTAGTAAAGAACATCTGGATATAAAATCCACCTGAGAAAATTCTTTTTTGGGATGATGAAATATTATTTCATTCATAGAATCCTTGATATTAGGGTGTATCAGAGTTAGAAAACCTGCCATTAGAAACCCACCATTTTTAATGGCGGGTTTCTGAAATACACATACCCCTTAACCTTTGTGTTTCAAAATGGCGGGTTTCATGACAACAGCCTATTTCAAAAATGAAACCCGCCATTTATGCATCATAATTCATCCACCATCCATAAAATGCAAAACACCCATCCACACCTCCACCTCAGAAAATCCATACCAATCCCATCTCCATTGCATCACACACATCTCATCTCTATTGCTTCACATCTCCATTGCTTCACATCTCTATTGCTTCACATCTCCATCTTCACACAAATCCCATCATCATCTTGTCACCCCACATCAAATCACCATCTTTCTCAACATTTCCCATAAAACTTCCTGGCAGCAAGTTGAAAATGCAAAAAATCTGACTGAAATTTGTTTAGTATTTGACTGCCATTCAGACTCTGATTCAGAAAGCAATTTGGAATCAACTTGGTTGGCTTTGAATTCTCTCCTACAAAAGTGATACATGGTTGCAAGAAGACAAACTCTCCACAACCTATGAATGAAAGGCAAAAGCCTCATCTCCTCCCCAACTTAAGCTCCCAGCACCTGTTCCAAACTCTATTTCCTTCATTCATAAAAATTTTGGAGATGATTGAAGACTACCTCATCTTCCAGAAAAATTCTTGGAATCCTCAACCTTATCCAGCTATCCAACTGGCTGTTTCTCTTTTTAGATTGGTATAAAATGGAAATGGAGCAGCAATTGATTGATTAGAAAATCTATTCTCAATCAGTTATGGAACCATTGACTCATACACCAAAAGATTCATGATTTCTATCCTACCTTTCCATTGCTCAGTCCTTTCTTGGCCAAAAAAAGAAGAACGCAAGGAGATATCTCAATTAATGGAGACTGAAGGCTTTCCTGGTTGCATTGGTTTTTTTGATGGAACCACCATCCGCTTGAGTCAAAAACCCAAGCTAGATGGCAACCACTATTCTTCTTTGAAAATGAGGTAATTGATTCTTTTCTTTTCCAATTAATTGGATAATAATTTTGATAAAACACTGACCAAATATATTGCATCTGT
Organism: Puccinia polysora; assembly: GCA_025617555.3. Lineage (NCBI taxonomy): Eukaryota > Fungi > Basidiomycota > Pucciniomycetes > Pucciniales > Pucciniaceae > Puccinia > Puccinia polysora. The sequence continues at coordinate 28,482,294 of CM062614.1, read as the reverse complement.
TTATTTAGATACTCTGTGGCCCTACAACTTGTTTGTGATAACAACAATAATTTCACATTCCTCCACGCTGGCCTTCTGGGTTCTTCTAATGATTTATATGTTTCCAATTGGATGCAGATTGCCCAAAAACCAGAGAAATGTTTGGAAAAAGATCCATAACTTCTGGTCAATTAATATTATGCTAGTGGGAAATATGTGGTTCCAGAATACTGGAATTTTTTGTCCAAAAATCAAGGAAAAACCAATTTCAACTATCATCTTTGAAGAGAATGTGTTGACTCAGGTGTGCATCAGAATGAGTACACTTTAGAGACTCAAAATGGAGCTCTCCTTCAATTCAAGTCAAGGTTCACCCAACTTGTCATAGAAGGGAGCTTAACAATCTGAGGACGGAAAAGAAACCTCAAAAAATTAAGCATACAACCATAGATTGAATTCCAAACTCAACCTTAACTCACTCAGACTCATGTTGGAATTATGGAAACTAAGTGTCCTCATTCTCCTTTTGATTTAAATATAAAATAAATTACTAAATAAAATACTATAAAAATATATATAAGACTGTTCTCCGGTATTATGGGCATCATAAAAGTAGCTTGTTATGATCAAATTGTCTCTCATGTCTCTAATCAGTTGTCCCTCCTACTGTTGAACATTTCTAGGTTAAGTCATGATTAAGTCTGAAACAATGCTAGTTCAAGTAGTCTGATTTTCCATTACTGATCAAACTCTTGTAGTCATTGAACCCTGAGTCACTAGTTTTTTTAATGTACTTCTTATCTCTAAGAACCTCCTTTCTTATCTTGATATTTCTTAATTTTAATGCTTGTTGAATCACCAAATCAGCTTGAATTAACGCCTCAGTTGTATTGTACTTGTCACTCTTCTTTTGATAGCTTTTATGTCCTGGCTTATGGCCTGTTGTGTCTCTGCCTTGTTGCATACTGTCTTTCACTGATTATGTGACAATTCTTTGGTTGCTTCTCATTCATTATTCATTATACTTGTTATTGTTAAAACCACATTTTGATCATGTTGATTATGGCTTGTATTTACTATTTAAATCCTGCCAACTTCAACTGAAATATCATCATCAGTTCTTACTCACCTTGAACTTGAGTGCCCCCCTTGACTCTCTGATCCGCTCCTTGTGGCAACACAAGATTCCTCCTCCTCATCCTCTCACTCAAATCTGAACGGAGCATTCTGCTGAATTTTCAACAACTCAAACTTGCAAATATTCAACACGCAAACTGACAACAACCACCAAGTTTCTGCTGGATACCCGTCCCTTGTTTTATTTTCTTTATTATTCCTTTCCTTACTTTTCTTTTCTTCCTTCTTCCTTTTCTTTTTCCTATCTTCAATTCCTTCTTATTCATCAATTCCCTTCATCAATCACATCAACAATTTTTAGCCTGAAGTCAATAATTAACTGGTGATACTAATCCAACTAGCTTCTAAGATCCCAAATTCAATAACTCAAATGATTTAGCTCTTTGTTTCTCAGTCTTCTTTCCTATCTTCCTCCATCTCAAGCCTGATTGTCATTGTCTCAACCCTTTAATCTGTTGCTCCGGTCTTCCTATTCTGAATTTGAAATCATCATCAAATAATTTACACGGTTAAAATCCAAATGACTGATTGGCCAGGAGAACAAAGGATGATGGTGGCAAATCAGGTTTTCTCTAACAATGAATTTTGACAAGAAATGTTAAAAATGGCCCTGGAAATTATTCCACTTCTCACAAAGGATAATTACTGAATCTGGAAAGACATGATGAGTGCCCTTCTGAAGCTAAGGGGAGTTCTCAAAACGCTAGAGTCAGAACAAAAATCATTAAAAGTGCACAAGAACAATGCAATCCAGCTCTTACTCATCTCAAAGGTAGACTTGGTTACTCATAATAATGTAATAAGTGCCAAAGACATAAACTTGGAAAAAGAAATATGGAAAGAAATCAAGGAAAAATTTTCTTCATCTCAAGCTTAAATCAGAGCAAGAATCTTCAACAATCTCCTTCACCTAAATTTCAAAGAAGAATAAATTGCCAAGTTTGTGACAAACTTCAAGACTTTGATCAAGAAAATGGTAGACATAGGCATTGATCTTCCTCAACACATTCTTTCCTACCTCATACTATTCAAGTTTCTGTCAACACTCAATGACATTAAGAGACAGATAACGCACTCAGAAAAGCAAATAAAAATTGATTTTGTATGTAATCATCTTACTCAATTCAACAACAAAGTAAAAGCGGAGTTGTTTGATCAAACTGCCTCAAAACCTGGGACAGAACTTGCCGTAGCCTCAATGCCTACCAGAACTAAGAATCTATTATTGAACTGGTTCATTGAAGTTTATCATAAACCTAAGCAAGACAATACTCACTCAGAGAGTGAGTGCTTTCATCTTCATCCCAATAAAGCTCCATATTGGTGGAGGGAAAATCAAGAGAATTGTAAGAATAGGAAGAAGCACCAAAATTCAAAGAAAGAGTTGACACATTTCCATGCCTTTGTCACCAAATGGATTGACTCCAAGATTGGAAAAGACCAAAACATATTATTTGAAAGCAGTGCATTGAAGCACATACTCAACAACTCTAGATTCTTTTTCTTTCTAAATTCATACTCAGGAAAGCAATTATCAACTGGAAAGGAAGTAGTTAACCTAAAGGTAGAAGGGTTGGGTACCAAAAAACTCTCCTGTCAAGGAAGAACAATCATCCTCTCCAACTGCCTATATTTACCAAGCATAGTAGTCAACCTAATTATACCCAGTCAACTCTTGAACAAAGTTTGCAAACTAGTTGCCAATAACAATTCATTCAGACTGATTTCTAATCAAACCACCATAGCTAAAGCCACCATAATTGACAATCTCTTTTTACTAGAAAGGCCAGAGAAGATGGGAAATGATTTTTGTATAGTATCTAGACAGGAAGAAAAGACGCAAAATATTTCTCTCAAAGAGCTTCATCTGATTTATGGTCATGCTTTGGTAGGAAGACTCAAAAAAATCAAAGGATTAAAATTGACTCAACAGAGGCAGAAAATTTGGTACTTAAAGAATGTCTCCTGTGAAAAATAACCAAAACTCCCTTCAAATCAGTTTCAACTCTTGCAACCGGACCCTTAAAATAAATCCATCTCATTTTAATTGGTCCAATCAATCCCCATTCAAATCAAAATGATCAATATATTCTCAATATTGTAGACAACTTCTTGGGATACATTTCAGGAATACCAATGACAAGTAAAGACAAAACCTATAAGGTGCTTGTAGAAGTCATAAAAAAACAGAATAAACAATGTGGCTACTATCCTACCAGGGTATGCTCAGACGGAGGTTTGGAATTTACCAATCACAGGTCAGTAAAATATCTCCAAGAGAGATATATAAAACAGCTGATCTCTGAGCCCACCCATCCTGAACACAATGGTAGGGCTGAAAGGTTCAATCAAACCATTTTTGAAAGTGTGAGGAAAACTCTTAACTCTAGCAAAATTCCAAAGAGGTTCTGGCAGGAATTTCTTAAATCATGATGTATCTGTCTCAACCAAATACCTAAGGAAAACCAAGAGGTTAGTCCTTGGGAACTGATCCACCAATCATCCATTCCTAGTTCATATTTAAATCCCATTGGCATCACTCCTGTTTTCCTCAATCAAAAGAGAAAAAAAGGACAGAAATTCATTCACAAGGGCTCAGAAAAAAAGCTTGTTGGATACAATCCTGAACTTCACTCCTATCAGATACTCACATCAGACGGTGTGGTGTTGTATTTATAACCTTGGGTTGAGAGCTGCGTCGCGGGCTGCGCGCTCAGCAGTTGGGTAGGTCGGGCTCAGCATTTGAGTGCGGGCGGTCTCAGCAGTGCCTGCTGAGAGCTCAGAAGTAGGAATTGCGGGGCTCAGCACCAGGTGCGGCTCGGGCCTACTCCAAGGGCGCCGGGCTGCAACCCACCCAGGAAACGCCGACCAAGTGATGGAGCCGGCCCAACCAAGCTTGCGGGTGGCTAGTCCGGAAAGCAAGGGCGGGGCAATTGGGGGTTAGGCGCGCTTGGGCCAACTTGCGGACCGCAAGGTCTGCAGACGCGCGCGGGCGTTGTGGTGTCAATTTATAGACGCGGGTTGGGAACTGCTTCGCGGCTGCGCGCTCAGAATCGGAGGCAAGCGGGCTCAGCATTAGGGTATGCGGAGTGCTCAGCAGTGGCAGCTGCTGGATCAGCAGCAGCCGCTGTTTGGCTCCGCACCTAGTGGACGGGTTGGGCTCAGCATCAAATGCGGCGTGGGCGTCAATCTTCCCCGGAGATTGGATTTGGAAGGTAGTGCGCTTTACTAGGTTTACGGGCGCGCCGGTTTGGATACGTAGGGGCAGAGCAATCTGCGTGCTATAAAGGAAAGGACGGAGCGGGCGCGCAAGCGCGCAGATCACGCCGGATAATACCGGACATCCACAACAGGCGCGGACAAACGGATACGGACAGGCGCGGGGGGCTCTGAGTAGGGCGTGGTGCAAGGACCGCGTCATGAGAAGGACAAACCGGATGGACAGAAAGGCGTACGGACGTTGGGGGAAGTTTGGTACGGGGGTGGGGAGAGGAGGCTAGGGTTTCTGTTTTGGTTTTTTTTTCTGTTTCTTTGTCATACTGTTATTTGGACGTGTACTTAGGTTAGGGTTGAGAGGGAGGACTTATCCTCACTCTCAACTCCAGGTTAGGAGCAGGGGAGGGCATGGAACCAGACCATCATATCATTGGATTGGATCAATCATCTCACCAAGAGATGAAAGGAACTCATACCGGATACACATCCAGGTGGAAAGTTCTTAGGATTGAAGGATTGGCAATTTCACTCTCTCTTTATATCCTTATTTCTATTTCTCATTTAAGTGAAACTTTGGGCATCCTCATCTCCTTTCAGACGCAGGGAACTGTTAACTTCCAAACCTTGGGACAATTATAGGGGAAAACCTTTATTATTTCCACATCTGGGGGTCTGGCCGGGAAGTAGCCTTCCGTTTCTTGTGTTTCAAAGGTAACTGGGCGCAATGTCCTATTCATACCTCCCTAAGGTTGCTTCCTCTTATTCTTCTCCTTCTCCTTCCGTTTCTGGGTCTGCTACTCCAACCCCACTCGCGTCTTCCATCCCTCCTCCTCCCCCTCCCTCCGCTTGACCCAAGTTGAGTTATTCCATTCCCCCATTGGTCTCCAGTGACCATGAACCCACTCGTCTGGTTTGCATCAGGCCGCGCGACTACCCTCACATCCAATTCAACACTGCGGATGTGGAGCGATTCATCTCGAGATACAAAGGTATTGCAGATGCGGAAGGTGCGTCAGACGCCGATAAGGCCCGGCTTGTCATCCTGTTCATTATGGACAAAGAGAAGCTCCGGGATGTGGAGGAGATGGAATGCTACAAGAATCAGGATTGGCCAAAACTGAAGGCGGAGATCCTAACGCAGTGGGGTAGGCGCAAAACTTGATTCCGGGAAAGAAATTTTGACCGCGTGGCCTCGGAGGCAAGCGCGCGCGGAGGAGTCAGAACTCAGGTGGAGCTGGCGGATTACACCTCAAAATTCAATTGGATCTATTGGTACTTGTCAAAGAACAAGGTGGTGGCGGGACAGACGGGGGCCATGAAACGCGCGTTTCTGGGCAGTTTAGGCGCTCAACTCCGGGCAAGGGTGCAGCGGCATCTTTACAATCACAACTTGGTAAAGCGGTCATTGGAAGGGAGCGTTGCGCTCCTTCCGGAGTTGGCTGTCATTTTCCAGGCTGTGGAGAGTTAGCTTGACTTAGAAGAGCTTATTGAGGATACCACTAAGTCCTTCCCAGCGGCACCAAAGAAATCCGCCCCCCAGCTTCCGGCTCTGGCGCAATTTCCGGCCCCGGTTCCACCTACTTCCACGCGTGTTCCGGTTCCTCAACCCGCGCCCGCCCCTCCGGTAAGTGAATTGACGGAACTGATGAAGGATTTGAAGCTCTGCATGAGCCGTATGGGCCAGCAGCAGCGGCAAGGGCCTCCACCTCACATGGTGGAAGGGTTTTGGCCGCCCGGTACCTTTGTGCCAAGGGGGTGCTTGTACTGCGGGGAAAAAATTCATTGGCAATTGGTGTGCAAGGAGCTTACAAAGGATCTCAACGGGGGATTGGTTTGACCGGCGGGGATGGGGTGCATGTTTTGGACGGGCAAACAGATTCCGATGGAGCCAAGCCAGCCAACCACAATGCAGCAGGTGTGCACACGGGGTCAGGAGGCGGGAACAACGGCGTGAGCATCACTAGGGATTGTTACCGGTCCCGGATTGTGGAAACCACCTTGGATGGAAGCTGAGGTAAGGGTAGTGGCAATGGAAGAGAAGGTGGCGGTCTTGGATAAGATGGAGGTGGATGCAAAGGAGCGACCCCCGTCAACCGTTCCAAAACAGGCCGCACGGGTGCCTGGAATTGAGGCGTTGGCAGCAAATCCTGTAGGGAAGAAGAAAGCGGCGGAAATCGTGCATAGGGTGATGGGGAACCAGACTCCAGTTCCGCTGACCTTGAGGGAACTGGCGGCTGTGTCTCCGGTGGTGGTAGACAAGATGGTGCAGGCGTTGCGGGATTGCGGTCAGGGCCGGGTACCTCAGACGGTGCAGTGGGTTCATGTGGCGCGGAAGGAGGAGGGGTGCAAGGAGTGTGAGTTGAAATTGGTTTTGACTCTGCTTGCTTACGTTCCAATGTTCATAGCGGGGAGGAAGGTGTGGGCTATGGTGGACAGCAGTTCAATGGTGAACCTGCTTCCATTGCGGATGGTGGATGATTTGGGGTTGGTTTGGCGGAAATGTGCAATGGGTCTCTGCGCGCTTAACAGAGGGGAGTGTTGTGTGGATGGGGTAGTTGAGGAGGAGGAGGTCAAGGTTGCAAGGGTCCATAAACCTCTTTCTTTTCTTTTGGTTGATTGTGGGGATGTGATTTTAGGAAGGCCATTCATGTTTGGGTTCCGAGCACAAATGGTTTTTGATCCGGAGGTGGGAACGGAGGCGTTGATGGTGGAGGATTTGTCCGGCGGAAGGTTTGAGACAACTATCTGCGATCAAGGGCAAGGAAAGCGGAGGAGAGTGTCGGAGTATGAGGAGGAACTGGACGCGGAGTTGGTCCACGACGGGCAACCCTTGGAGGATTTTTTCTAGTCGACCAAGGAGACCGCACGGAACAAGCTCCGGTTTTGTGCGGGTGGTCAACTAATGAGGAGCAGGGAGGGGGAGGAAGGAAAGTGCAGGGTGCGCACGTCGCAGAAGTAAGTCCCTTTTCTCAGTATGCATCTCCCGGGGGGACTACGCTTTGAAAACCCTATCATCGTGCCACACTCGTGAGCTAAGGCAAAAGCCGCGGTTCCGTTCTGTGCAGGACCTACAGCAAAGGATGCGTGTGGATGATGCGGTGCAACGCTGGAAAGTACAAGCCAATGTTGCAGAAGGTCTGAACTAGGAATGAGCCGATGCCCCAGGAATTGAACGGACCGCTTTGACCAATCGCTTGGTTACGGAACCCTTGGGTCACGCCAATTAAGGCTTTGGGGTGGGTTACAAGTTTGGCGTGGATCACGGAGGAGCGGATTGCAGCTTTCAATTTCGGCCCAACGGGATGGTTGAGTACGGAGGAGTGTGAGTTGCTGGTATTGGTTCTGGTTCTTTGGGAAAGAGCGCTTGCCTTTGGACCTGAAGAGCAGGGGCTTCTGAAAAACAATATTGGCGACCCCTATGTCATTCCCACTTTCGATCACAAGCCGTGGCAGATCAAGCCAATTCCAATACCGCGGGGGGTCCGGGAGCAGTTTCTGGAGTTGGTGCGGGAACGGGTGAAGACTGGCCTTTACAAACAGCCAACAGCCAGTTACTCCAGTCCAATCTTTGCGGTAGTTAAGCAGGACAGAAAGTTGTTGAGGATTGTCCATGATCTACAGCGCCTCAACTCCTTTACAATCCGGGACGCAGGAAGGCCCCCTTGCGTTGACGAGTTCCTTGAGTCAATGGCAAGGCGCGCTTGTTACGGTTTAGTGGATGTGATGGGGGGATACAACCAGCGCAAGTTGGATCCTTGCTTGCGGCCTCTAACGGCATTTGAGACTGGGTTGGGAAGAATGCAGCTGACTCGGCTACCGCAGGGCGCGACCAATTCTGTGGCGGTGTACCAGGCACAAATGGCTTGGATCCTGAAAGATGATCTTCCAGAGGGAGTCCAAATCTTCATCAACGACGCGGGCATCAAAGGTCCGAAATCCGATTACGGAGGAGCAGAGCTGGTTGAAGTTCCCGGCGTCTGACTTTTTGTGTGGGAATACATGCAGACGTAAGAACGCATCCTGTTTTGCATCAAGGAGGCAGGACTGACGGTGTCAGAGAAGAAGTTGGCGGTTTGTGTTCTGGCGCTTGAAGTCCTTGGCCATGTTGTTGCTTCCGACAGCCGGCGCATTGCAGAGAAAAAGAGGAACAAGGTCCTTGAATGGCCTACGCCGCGGATGGTGTTGCATATTCTTCAGTTCTTGGGATTATGTAGCTATGTCCGTATGTTCATTGAGAGGTTTGCGGAGGTGGCAAGCCGGCTCCAATCATTAATGCGGAAAGGCGCGGAGTGGAATTGGGGAGAAGAGTGCAATAGCGCGTTCCGGAAGCTCAAGGAGATTGTGGGACGTGACATTGTGCTCTTCCATCTCAACTACAATGCAGGAGGAATTAGGCTAGCAGTCAATTCCAGCAAATTTGGCGCAGGGGGGTTCTCACTCAAGAGGACAACGGCAAGGATAGGCCGGTGCTTTACGAGTTGGTCACCTTCACTCCAATGGATAGCCGGTACTCTCAGCCAAAGTTGGAGTTGTGCGGGGTCACAAAGATCGTGCGGCGGCTTCAGTATCTTTTGTGGGGGGTTCACTTTGAGCTTTTGGTGGATGCAGAGGCGCTGGCGCGGATGATCAATTCTCCGGTGTTTCCAAATGCTCCCATGACCCGGTGGGTGGCGTTTCTTCAACTTTTTTCCTTTGCTGTTTTTCATGTTCCAGGGAAAGCGTTTACTATGCCCAACATGTTGTTGCAGTATCCAAGGGACAACCCGTTTGAGGACACAAAACTGCTCGATGTGGAGACCCCGGTTGTCAAGGTAGGGGTTGTGGAGGCGGGCGTTCAGCTGCTGCTCTGGCAGACCGGGCAGTACGCAATTCTTTGTGATTACTTGCAGGACCTTTGTTTTCCCAACAGAACTACGGACAAGCACATGCAATGGGCAAGGCGGCGAGCGGGAAACTTCTATGTACAGGAGGGGCAGCTTTGGCGGTGGAAGACTCCGGTTCCTCTTGTGGTCACCACTTCAAGGGCGGATCAGGAAGCTATCCTCCAAAGCCTTCACGAAAATCTTGGCCATTGAGGGGAGGTCAAAACGCGGAGGCGGGTGAAAGAGCGGTTCTGGTGGCTGGGGGTAGTGCGTGCGGTGCGGGAATGGTTGGCGTCCTGCGAAGCCTGTCAACGGTGGAGCACAAGATTGCCTAAGGAAGTCAGAAACCCCACAGGGGAAGATGCCCTCTTTGGTCGAGTCTTGCTTGATGTTGTCCACATCAAGGCGGGTAAGTTTGCCTATCTGCTTGTTGCGCGGGACAACCTGTCTGGTTGGGCAGAAGCGCGTCCATTGGTCAAGCTCTTGGCGGACAAAGTTGCTCTGTTTCTGGAGGAAGATTTGTTTGCGCGGTACGGGTTGCTTTTTCTGGTTACAGTGGATGGAGGGGCTGAGTTTTGCGGCCGTTTGGTTGAGTTGGTGAAGAGTTGCGGAGCCAAGTTTGGCCAAGTAACGGAGTATTATCCCAAGGGGACCGGCATGATTGAATGCGGGCATCAACCAATTGAGAACGCCCTGCTCAAGATGTGCGGGGAGGATGGTAAGCGCTGGCAGGAGACCCTTCCGATGGTTCTGTTTGCGGATTGGATTTTGGTGAAGCGGTCAACAGGCTACTTGCCGTACAAGTTACTTTTTGGACAGCACCCCGTGCTTCTGGTGGACATTGAGTTGGAGACTTTCCTGGGGGTTGACTGGTGGAAGGTGAAGACCTCCACCGGATTGCTTGAGGATCGCGCCAAACAGCTCCTTTGACAGGACGGGATGCTTGCCAAGGCCGCGGACCGGCTGAAGAAGACTCGGACGGCATTGGTGCGCTATTGGGACAAGCGCTGCTTGCATTGTGTCCGGGGTCCCTTGCAGAAGGGGGATTTGGTTCTCCTGTACAACCGGAGTCTGGAGTCTCAGTGGGGGAAGTTGTTTGCTAACCGGTGGAACGGCCCATTCCATGTGTCATCCAAGTTTGAGGGCGGCAGCTATCAGTTGGAGGAATTAGACGGTACTCCGCTGAAACAGAAGGCGGCAGCTTCGCATGTCAAGCGCTTCTTTGCGCAAGGATCTACCTCATTTGACAAGACAGCGGAAGGGGGTGAAGGATCAGATGAGGGGAGTGTGTAGCGCGGAGATGGTGTAGGAACGCAATCCGCAGATTTGTCTTTGGGCGGAGAAGCAGAAAACGTGCCGTTGCAACGGAGTAGGCGGTTGCAACCAGCTGGGGACAGTGGCCAAGTTGGGGGGGGAGGTGGTATGGGTAGGGGATAAGTTTTGGTTTGGTGAGGGGGTGCTCTAGCCGTTTCACAGCTGGAACAACTAGACACCCCAGAATGTTAGTTTCTCTATGTTCCTTTCTTATCTGGATTGTGGGGTCTTTGCTGGCTTGGGATTTTTTCAGGAAACGCAGGCGCGGCACAAAGCCGGGTCCATGAAAATGAGGACAAGTCCCGCGGAACCGGCAAACAAGGACAATCCCGCGGATGGGGGAAGCGGGACAAAGAGAAATTTGCGGGCGGTCTACGGGCGTTGCGCGAAAAAAAAAATTATTATGAGTTCTTTTCTATTTTTTCTCTGTTGTTTTCTTTTTCTCTTTTTCTTTTCTCTCAGGATATCTCAAGGATGGGTGGTTGGTATGGGAATAAGCTTGATTTGGTGAGGGGGTGCTCTAGCCGGTTCACAGCCGGGACAACTAGGCACCCCAGAATGTCCGTTCTCTTACTCTCTCTATCTCTCTTCCCTTACGGTGGCGCGCGCTGGTGTTTGGTTGTTGTGTTTGTTACAGGAGGGGTACAGGGAACTCTGTGGCAGTCCGTCTGGGGCGCTCCAGGTACCTTTGCAGAGCACTGGAAGGCGACTTTGCGCAATGCGCGGATCTTGCGCGCGGACCTACTCCAGCTCCGCCCTCTCTTTTCTCAACTTAGATTTTCCTCAATTTTTACTTGCGGGGTCTCTTACGTTTACTTAGGCCGCTCACTGGCTCACTTGGAAGTGCTACGGGCTACGGGTAATTGATTTCAAGCACGGAATGATGAGAAGAAAAGGTACAACAAGAGGGTGAAGGAGATGAAAAAGAAAAGAAAGGAAAGAGGGCCCCTGCCTAATCCGCCTCCATTGCCCGGACCATTCCATTCCTCGCGTCCGCCAGAAGCGCCCGGAATCGCGCCAATACTTTGCGCCGGGAATCCATTCCGTGGGCCCTTGGGATCGAGATGATGCCACAAAGTAGCTCGACCGAGTCGTCCACAAACCGATTGAATTGAACCTTGGGTAGCATGCGGCCAATTGGAATCTCCGGGACCTTGGGAGACGTCCGACCAGGGGCAGGTGACGCGGGGGGAGGTGAAGACAAGATAACCACCCTCTCCAGTGAGGGGGCTGGCAAAGGGGAGGACTCTGGGACCGGAGATGGCAATGGTGGTGGGGGTGGAGTAGGGGACGGAGCCGGAGGGGGTGTCAGCAGTTGTGGAGGAGGAGGAGAAGGTGCTGGCGCGGCCGCGGGTCGTCCGGTACCGTTTGATTCACGCCAACAGCGGCAGCCCAAGCGCGGGTCGCCGCGCGCCATTCCTCCGAGGTTCTGTATTTGCTTTGTTACGGAGGTCCGGCCCGGCGGAGAGGTGATGCTGAGTTGCGGCTCACGTGAAAAGTGGGGGGTGACAGAGCTTGGGGGCGGCAGGATGAAGGGGAATCAGGGGGTGTCCACAAGCCTTCCAAGATTGAGTCGTCGCTCGAGGCCACAAACAAGTCGCGCCTGGTTCTCTTGCGCGGTCGGGTGGGGTTGGGTCCAGGATGGGCTTGCGGCATTGTGTTTTGGAGAGAACATCGGTGGTGGCCGGCACGGCAGGCAGAGCAAGCTCAATGGCCAGAGAGGAGTGTGCACGGAAGACCATTCCTCGCGCAGTAGATGCAGGGAGGGACCATGATGAGGATGGGGAAGGTGGTAGTGGGAGTGGTGGGAGTGGTAGTGGAGATAGCGGTGGTGGTAGTGTGGTGAAGCAATGGAAGACTTCTGGGGACAGAACTCAAGTTGGGGGGGATGTGGTGTCAATTTATAGACGCCAATTGGGAACTGCTTCGCGGCTGTGCGCTCAGCATTGGAGGCAAGCGGGCTCAGCATTAGGGTATGCGGAGTGCTCAGCAGCGGCAGCTACTGGATCAGCAGCAGCCGCTGTTTGGCTCCACACCTAGTGGACGGGTTGGGCTCAGCATCAAATGCGGCGTGGGTGGCGATCCGCCCCGGAGATTGGATTCGGAAGGTAGTGCACTTGACTAGGTTTGCGGGCACGCCGGTTTGGATACGTAGGGGCAGAGCAATCTGCGGGCTATAAAGGAACAGACGGAGCGGGCGCGCAAGCGCGGGGATCACGCCGGATAATACCGGACATCCACGATGGGCGCGGACAAACGGATACAGACAGGCGCGGGGGGCTCTGAGTAGGGCGCGGTGCAAGGACCGCGTCATGAGAAGGACAAACTGGATGGACAGAAAGGCCTACGGACGTTGGGGGAAGTTTGGTATGGGGGTGGGGAGAGGAGGCTAGGGTTTCTGTTTTGGGTTTGTTTTCTGTTTCTTTGTCATACTGTTATTTGCACGTGTACTTAGGTTAGGGTTGAGAGGGAGGACTTATCCTCACTCTCAACTCTGGGTTAGGAGCGGTGGAGGGCATGGAACCAGACCATCATATCATTGGATTGGATCAATCATCTCACCAAGAGATTAAAGGAACTCATACTGGATACACATCCAGGTGGAAAGTTCTTAGGATTGAAGGATTGGCAATTTCACTCTCTCTTTATCTCCTTATTTCTATTTCTCATTTAATTGCAACTTTGGGCATCCTCATCTCCTTTCAGACGCAGGGAACCGTTAACTTCCAAACCTTGGGACAATTATAGGGGAAAACCTGTATTCTTTCCACAGCGGGAAAACCGGGGGGCTCCGAGTAGGGCGCGGCGGAGTGCCGCGCCATGAGAAGGACAAACCGGGCGTACGTTGATATCAAAGGGCATGGGTTATGGGGCAAGGAATGGAGGGGCGGGGTTGGGCTAGGGTTCTGTGCTTAGGGGTTGTGTTTCATTGTTCTTTCATGTTTTTGGTTGTACTTAGGTTAGGGTTGAAGGTGGGGGATCCAAGTTCTCACCCTCAACTCTGGGTTGGGCTATGATCTATCCATTGATCAATCAATCAATCCATATATTGGAGAAGGAAAGGAAAGGAAGAGGAAGGATTGAAGGAAGAAGAATACATCTCATCATCTCTCTTTTATCTCACTACACTTAAGAACACATTGCACCCAACCTCCTTCCAGAAGCCTAGATCAATAACTTCTGGACTTGCGGACAACTAAGGAGCATAACTCTCCTTTACCTTCCACATCTGGGGGTCTGGCCGGGAAGTAATCTTTTGTCTGGGTCTCTCAAAGCTAACGGGTGCGATGCTGCCCAAAACTATCCCAGGATCAAATGTCCCACCCTCTTTCCCTCTGCGGCCGGGAGCTGGCGGGCCAACACCTCCACCACCGCCGACTACTTGGTCCGGCGGTTTTGCTCCTCCTTGGTCAGAGCCTTTGGAGGCGGCTGAGGATCCGCGACGGGTGTGGCTTAGGCCGCAGAACTTCCCCCATCTCCAATTCAACACCGCGGACATTGGGCGTTTTCTGGCAATATTTGAGGATATTGCGGACTCCTAAAACGCGATGGGTGAAGACAAGGTCTGCACGGTTGTTCTCTTCATTGCGGACAAGAATACGCTTTGGGACGTGGAGGATATGGCAGGGTACAAGGCTTGCGACTGGGGAAGGCTCCGGGGCGAGATGATGGCAAGGTGGGGTAAGCGCAAGCCCCGCTTTTGGGAGACGGACTTCAAGCAAACGGCGGGTGAGGCAATTTCCCAAGGTGGGGTGCAGACGCGGAGTGATCTGTCCAAGTACAAGTCCCAGTTTGACCAAATTTACAGTTACCTAGAATAGAACCAGGTGGTGGCAGGTCAGACGGGGGCCATGAAGCGGGCGTTCCTAGGTGGGCTTGCACCGCAACTTTGCGCGCGGGTCCAGCGTTACCTATTTGAGCGTGGGTTGGTAACGCGGTCAGTGGATGGGAGCGTCGCTCTCCTTCTGAGCCTGGGCATAATCAACCAGGCGGTCAAGAGCTAGATCGACTTGGAAGAGCTGATTGAGGATACGGCCCGGTTGCTCCTGGCGAGTTCAAGGAAGCCAACAGCCTTTTCACCCCGGCCCTGATGCCATTACCGCTTGCGGAACCGCCGGCAACGGAACGGTCCGTAGCCCCTTTGCAGTCAATGGGAGTACCAGTGAACAAGGTAACAGACATGCTACAGGACTTGCGGATACTTATGAATTGGATGGCGGCCCAGCCAACGGCTCTGCAATCCGCCGCCCCATGCAAGAGGGGGCTTTCAGCCCAGTAGCGGACCAACAGGGGGGTTTTTGGTTTGTCAGTGCACATATTGCGGTGATAAAAGTCATTGGAAGTCTGGTTGCGCGGATTTGACCAAGGACATGAACAAGGGGTTGGTTCGCGCGTCCGGGGGGACCTACATATTGCCGTTGGGCAAACCGGTGGACCTGGGGGCGGGTCGGGCGGGTCAGCCACCGCCGTTGGAGCAGGTTAGGGCAAGGGCCCGACCCGCAGGGGGTGCTCAGGTGTCCCTCAGGATTGTCACTGGGCCCAAAACGTGGCGGGCACCGCGTGTGGAGGCAGAAGTTAGGACGTTGGTGGCAAACAAGCGGATCATGTTGGAAAAGATGGACGTGGATGCCAAGGAGCAGCCATTAAATCAAGCTCCAAGGGTTGGGGCGCAAGGGTTGGGGTGCGACGCACTGGCAATCAGCTCCAGAGGAAGAAGGAAGGCCGCAGAAATTGTTTGGCGAGTGATGGGGAGTGAGGTACCGATACCTCTCACGCTACGGGAGCTGGTGGGGTCTCTCCGGTGGATGTCAAGGAAATGGTCCAGGCAATGAAGGCGCACGGGGGCGGCAGGATCCCGGCAACAGTGCAGCGCCTGAATGTGGCAATGGAGCAAGCGGAACAAGAGTTGTGCCAATCCAAAGCCCTGTTGGTGCCGCTCACCTCTGTCTCACTGAAGATTGCGGGAAGGAAAGTGTGGGCAATGGTCAACCTGCTCCCGTCAAAACTGGTGGATAAGTTGGGCTTGGTGCGGAGGAAGTGTGCTATGGGCTTGCGGGCGCTCAATGGGGGGGAATGTCAGGTAGATGGGGTGGTGGAGGAAGAAGAGGTAGAGGTTGCAAAGGTTTGGAAGCCGCTGTTGTTCCTCTTGGTCCAGTGAAGTGATATGATTTTGGGTTGGCCATTCATGTTTGGATTCCGGGCCCAAATGACTTTCAACGCAGAGGAAGGGACGGAGGCGCTGACGGTGGAGGACGCGTCTGGGGAAAGGTTTGAGACAACAATCTCCAACCACGGGAAGGGGAAATGGGTGCCATTGGCGGCGGTTGGCAAAGGGGAAGAGTCCAACGGTGAGGACGACCGCAAGGGCCGCCCTGCGGAAGGTTTTCTCTAGTTGACCGTGGGTACTGCGCAGGGCAGGCTCCGGCCTTGTGCGGGTGGTCAACTAGGGAGGAGAAAAAGGCAGAGGGAAGTGTGCGGATGGCGCCAGCGGCAGAAGTAAGTCCTCTTCCTCAGTATGCACCACCGGGAGGTACTGCATTTCAACAATCCTACCATAGTGCCACGCTCGTGAGCAAAGGCAAGAGCCGCTGGTTGATTGTTGCAAGGATTCACGACAACAACGGTGGGCGCGTAAGGATGGTTAGGTGCAATGGGGGGCAATACAAGCCTGTGGCGCAAAAGGTCCGGCCCCGGAAAGAGCCCATGCCATAGGGGCTGAACGGGCCTCTGAGGCCAATCTCCTGGTCTCGGAATCCCTGGGTGAGTCTGTTGAGGAAGTTTGGGTGGGTAACGCGGTCGGGGCGGATCACGGACAAGCAAATTGAGGTGCTGAATTTTGGGCCAGCGTGGTGGTTGAGTACGGAGGAGAAGGATTTGTTAGCATTGGTGTTGGTGCTCTGCAAGAAGGCCCTTGCCTTTGGGCCCGACAAGCGTGGATTGCTGAAGGGCGAGGTTGGCGACCGCTATGTAATCCCCACGGTGCCGCAAAAGCCCTGGAAAATCAAGCCAATTCCGATCCCTTGGACTGTGCCGGAACCCTTCTTGGAACTGGTCCAGGAGCGTGTGAGGACGGGGTTGTACAAGCAGTTGACATCAAGCTACTCTAGCCCAATTTTCAAAGTTGTTAAACAGGACGGGAAGTTGCTTAGGATTGTTCACGACCTACAGCAGCTTAACTCGTTCACTATCCGAGAAGGGGGATTGCCTCCCCGCGTGGACGAGTTCCTGGAATTGATTGCAGGGTGCGCATGTTATGGTTTGGTCGATGTAATGGGGGGTATGATCAGCGCAAGCTCCATGCCGACTCGCAGCCGCTGACCGCGTTTGAGACAGGATTGGGAAGGATGCAGTTGACGCAGTTGCCGCAGGGGGCAACAAAATTGGTGGCGGTCTATCAAGCCCAGATGACGTGGATCCTGCGGGACAACATACCGGACAGGGTTCTGATATTCATTGACAATGCCGGTATCAAAGGACCAAAGACGGATTACGGGGGTGCGGTGCTAGAGGAGCCCCAAAGATCCGCCGCTTCATCTGGGAGTACGCGCAGACATTAGAGCGGGTCTTGTTTTGGATTGAGGAGGCAGGGCTTACGGTATCAAGGGGTAAGTTGGCAGTTTGTGTTCCAGCGTTGGAAGTGCTAGGCCATGTGGTGGCTTTTGACGGCAGGAGAATTGCAGCAAAGAAACAAAACAAAGTTCTCAAATGGCCAACCCCGCAGACGCCCTTGCATATTCTCCAATTCTTGGGACTGTGCAGCTATGTTTGCATGTTCATCAAACCGTTCACGGAAGTCGCAAGTCTGCTGCGGGCGCTGACCCGGAAGCGGCATGGGAATGGACGGCGCGGTGTGATGCTGCCTTTGCAAAGCTCAAGGAGATTGTGGGCCGCAACATTGTCCTCTGAAACCTTGACTACAACGCGCGAGGGATCCGCTTGGCCGTTGACTCTAGCCAGTTTGGCACGGGCGGTGTCCTGACGCAGGAGGAGGATGGTAAGGATAGGCTGGCTCTCTACGAGTCCGTGAATTTTACAGCAACGGAGAGTCGGTACTTGCAGCCAAAGTTAGAATTATGCGGAGTCACCAAAATTGTGTGGAGGCTTCAGCACCTGCTCTGGGGGGTGCACTTCAAGCTTCTGGTTGACGCGGAGGCCCTGGCGAGGATGATCAATTCTCCAACGCTGCCAAACGCTCCCATGACTAGGTGGGTGGTGTTTCTCCAGATCTTCACTTTTGGCGTGGTTCATTTTCCAGGGAAGGTGTTCACAATGCCCAATGTGCTGTTGCGTTATCCGCGGGAGGATCCGTTTGAGGGGGCAGAGCCCTTGGACATGGAGTCTCCGGTTATTTTCCTTGGTATGATGGAGACGGAGGTCACCCTTCCGCTGCAGCAGTCCGGGCGCTATGCAATCTTGTGCTACTTCTTGCGGGACCTCTGGTTTCCCAAGGACGCGTCAGGAACAGAAATTTGGTGGGCAAAGCGGCGGACGACCAACTTCTACATGCAGGATGGGCAACTGTGGCGACGAAGTACCCTGGTGCCTTTGGTGGTCGCAACATTGAGGAGGGACCAGGAAATGATTCTGAGGTGTCTCCACAACAACCTTGGGCACTGGGGCAAGATTGAAACGCGGAGGCGGGTGAAGGCAAGGTTCTGGTGGCCGGGTGTGGTGCGCGCGGTATGGGAATGGGTGAAGTCTTGCAAAGCGTGTCAACGGCGGAGTTCTAGGCTTCCCAGGGAGGTGGGTCACCCTACGGGGGAGGACGCGTTGTTTGGGCGGGTCTCCCTTGACGTGGTCCACATAAAGGAAGGGAAGTTTGTGTACCTGCTGGTTGCGCGGGACAATCTGTCAGGTTGGGTCAAGGCTTTTCCTCTGGTGAAGCTGTTGGCGGAGAAGTTTTCTCAGTTTTTTGAGGAAAATTGGTTTGCTTTGCTTGGTCACGGTTGATGGTGGCGCTTGATGGCACTGGTCCAGAGTTGCAGAGCTAAGTTTGGGTGGGTCACAGAATACTATCCGGAGGGTGCCGGGATGATCAAACTCGGCCATCAGCCCATTAAGGACGCCCTGGTAAAGATGTGTGGGGAGGAAGGTAAACAGTGGCAGGAGGCCCTTCCGGCGGTTCTTTTTGCGGACAGGATCTTGGTTAAAGGCTCAACAGGCTACTTGCCTTACAAACTTCTCTACGGACAACTTCTGGTGCTTCCGGTGGACATTGAGCTCAAAACCTTCTTGGGCATAGACTGGTGGAAGGTGAAGACCTCTGTGGAACTTGTGGAAGCGCGGGCCAAACAGCTTCTCCAACGGGACAAGACCCTGGCAAAGGCTGCTGAAAGGTTGCGGAAGACAAGGACGGCTTTGGTCTGCTATTGGGATGAGCGCTGTTCCCACCGCCTCCGGGATCCGCTGCGGAAGGGTGACTTGGTTTTGTTGTACAACCGGAGTCTGGAATCTCAGTGGGGAAAGCTTTTCGCCAACCGATGGAACGGCCCCTTCCGCGTGGCATCCAAGTTCAAGGGCAGGAGCTACCAGCCTGAGGAATTGGACGGGGCGCCGCTCAAACGGAAGGCGCCAGCCTTGCACGTGAAGCGTTTCTTTGCGCGCGGCTCCACCTCCTTTGACAAGAGGGCCAGGGATGGCGCAAATGCGGGGGATGGCGTTGGAAGCTCAGAATCAGCGGAAGTGCCAGACTCTTTGTCTGAGGAGGAACCTGCGCGCAATGCAACACCTCGGAGGAGTGAAAGGCTACAAACCGCTGGGGACAGCCGTCAACTTGGGGGGGGACGCAAGTAGGGTAAAGGTCTGATTTGGTGAGGGGGTGTCCTAGCTGGTTCACAGCTGGAATAACAAGACACCCCAGAATGTCCGTTCTCCTACTTCTTTTATATTTGATTGGCTCTTGGATTGGTACTGGTTTTGGTTATAATTGATCACAGGGACGCAGGCGCGGCGCTAGCTGGGTCCGTCGACACGAGGACGAGCCCCGCGGATTGGGAAATGCGGGACAAGGAGCAGAAGGAGCGGAGGTTCTATGGAGGCCCTAAAAAAAAAAAAAAAAAAAAGTTTCTCTTTTCTTGGGGTTTTGGTTTCCTTTTTTTTATGGGCTTGGTTCTTTTCCTTGTTTCCTCTTGGCACAGGAAACGTACAGGACAGGTCTGATTTGGTAAGGGGGGTGTCCTAGCCAGTTCACAGCCGGAATAACTAGATTTCAAAGTTAAAGTTGGCAGGAAAACCAAGACCAGACTGCATTTTGAGTAGGAACAAAAATCAGAGAGGAAATGAAGAGACAAGATTTGATGAAACAAAGAATGGAAGGAAATAACACCAACGGAAGTCTTTCAGGAGACGGTCGGAATACAACCAGCTACAAGAATCAGCATAAGATGACTGAGAGAGCGCCTTGAACAATCTGGAGGAGAGAGTTAGTACGGATCATAACCAATGAAGTCGGATTTGTTCTTACTTGGATTGAGCTGGCTGCCAGCGGTCACTTGATGGGGTAGACGGATGAATATTTGAATATGGTTGGTCGGTCAATTGATGAGAAGATGGTAGTGATTGGCAGGTGCGGTTGACTCCCAGCTGGTCGCGTTGCGGTATGTCCACTCTAGATTTGGAGTCTTAGCACCCAATGAAAGAAAAACAACATAGAGAGACACAGATGGGCAATAGAGATAGACAGAAGAACTGAAAGACACAAGTGAGGGTCACAACAGTAGTGGTGCTTCAGCTCAACACTAGACACCCCAGAATGTTTGTTTTCTCAACTTCCTTCTTTGCCTCTCTTGGGTGACTGTGCGTGTGCTGGTGTAGGATGGTTGCGTTTTTTGCAGGATTGGGTACAAGGAACTGTGTGGCAGTTTGGCTGGGGCGGTCCAGGTACCTTCTGGGGAACTTTGTTGGCTTGGGACGCGGGCCTGGACTTTAATTTCACTCATCCTCACTCTTAAACTCCGCCTTTATTCTCACCCCCACTCTCACTCAGGACGCAGGGGAGGACCTCTTTCTCACTCACTCTTGCTCTCACTTGCGGGGATTTCTTTCAAGACGCGTATCTTGTGCGCAAAGGTTCTCACAAGCCCGGAGGCTACTCAGGATGGCGCGGCAAAGATTTATTTCTTTTTAAAGAGGCGCGGGAAAGGACACAAGAGGAGAAGGAAGGAAAGGGGGGCAATCGGTCTACGTCAGACAAGTCCTCATCACCTCCTCCGTGTACGCGCGAGCCGCCGCGGCTAAATTCCGGAAAGCTGCCAAGAGTTCCCATTGGTTGTTGGTGGTGTGGGCGCGAGGGGCCGCCAGGAATCGCCAAAGGAGTCCGTCTGCGTTGTCCACCATTGCATCAAACCTTGCAAGCAGAACAGCTGGGGAAAACGGGGATATCCGGAATCTTGGGTGGGCTGGGAGGAGGCGGGACGGGTGAAGAAGGGGTCCCCGGTGGACCATTGGGGGGGCTTGGTCCAGCGGGAGGCAACAACAAGATAACGACCGGCAATGCGGGTGGCAGAGGGGTGCCCCGTGGGGTTGGGGGCCTCTTGTCCAAGTCTGACGAGTACGGAGGAGCCGGGGCTGGGGTAGGGACCGGAGGAGGGCCAGCGCGGCATTGGAGGATCTCATTAATGCGCAGGTCCCTCGCGCCTTGCGTGACCCAAACGTGGTCCGCCCAGAGCCGTAAGGCGGACCAATAAGCCGCAAAGTTAAGGTAGTCCTCCTTCTGTGGGGGCCCTGCGCGGCGGAATGGGGAGGCAGAGTTGCAAATTGGTCCTGGGGGGGGCGGGCACAAGGCAATCTGGGCGGAGTCCACAAGTCCTTGGAGATTATTTCATCTTCCAAAACCACAAACGGGTCCGGACGGGCCCTCTTGCGCAGCCAGGGACGGGAACCGGATTGAGGAGGAGGGCGCGGCATTCCCTTGCCGAGCGAGCAGCAGGGATGGCCACGACGGCAGGAAGTGCAAGCAAGTCAACCTGGAACAATCAAGCAGGCAAGCCCGTTCCGGGTGCAGAAGTTGCAGGGAACCATGGTGGCAATGGAACGGAAGGGGAAGAGGGGCTGGGGTGAGTTGGGGTGGGTGGGGGAGAGGTGGATTGGTAGAGTGATGGAGGCGAGGTAGCGATGGGAGACCTCTGGGGACAGAACTCAACTTGGGGGGGGATGTGGTGTTGTATTTATAACCTTGGGTCAAGAGCTGTGTTGCGGGCTGCGGGCTCAGCAGTTGGGTAGATCGGGCTCAGCATTTAGGTGCGCGCGGTCTCAGCTGTGCCTGCTGAGAGCTCAGCAGCAGTTGATGCGGGCTCAGCATTAGGAATTGCGGGGCTCAGCACCTGGCGCGGGTTGGGCCTACTCTGAGGGCTCCGGGCCGCGACCCGCCCAGGAAACGCAGACCAAGTGATGGAGCCGGCCCAACCAAGCTCGCAGGTGGCTAGTCCGGAAAGCAAGGGCCGGGCAATCAGGGGTTAGGCGCGCGCGGGACGGCTTGCGGACCGCGAGGTCCGCGGGCGGGCAAACCGGGGGGCTTCAAGCAGGGCGCGGCGGAGGGCCGCGCCATGAGAAGGACAAACCGGGCGTACGTTGATATTGAAGGGCACGGGTTATGGGGCAAGGAATGGAGGGGCGGGGTTGGGCTAGGTTTCTGTGCTTAGGGGTTGTGTTTCATTGTTCTTTTGCGTTTGTGGTTGTACTTAGGTTAGGGTTGAAGGTGGGGGATCCAAGTTCTCACCCTCAACTCTGGGTTGGGCTATGATCTATCCATTGATCAATAAATCAATCCATATATTGGAGAAGGAAAGGAAAGGAAGAGGAAGGATTGAAGGAAGAAGAATAAATCTCATCATCTCTCTTTTATCTCACTACACTTAAGAACACATTGCACCCAACCTCCTTACAGACGCCTAGATCAATAACTTCCGGACTTGCAGACAACTAAGGAGGGTAACTCTCCTTTACCTTCCACAACGGTTTGATAGTCTCTACAAAAAATGTTCAATTTATTGCGGAATCTCATGATGATACAACAATCTTGAAGAGCGTAGATTTGGAATTTCTTCCCAAAAATGGCCCCCAAGAACACCCTCAAGAAGAAATAAATCCTTTTTACAGAGAACCAGCTCTGGACATTGATTCCTCAGATGATCAAAGTGAAAGTTTTGTGTCACCACCTGACTCTCCAACGCATATTCTTCCAATTCATTCAACATCAGAATCAAATTCTGTTACCAAAGTACCACAACACGCAACTCAAGAACCAAGACAGATCCTAAGAGAAAGATTTTCTTTGAAACCACCACAAGGATTTGGTTTACATCACTAATTTGAGCCAAGAACATATGGGGAAGCCCTCAGATGCAGTGACTCCAAGAAGTGGAAGTTGGAAATCAATGAGGAGATGAGTCAATGTGAACTACTAGAGGTATGGGAAGATTACAATGGGCCAATTCCTCTAAAAACTCTGGAAAAAACATGGGTCTTCAAAATTAAAGATAAAATTCATGATGATGTTTTTGTCCATGAAGCAAGGATATGTGCAAAAGGATTCAATCAAATACATGGACTAGACTTTGATGAAACCTTCACACCAACCGGGAAAATCACATCCTTAAGGGCCATTCTTCAACTAGCGCTCAAGAATAACTTTAAAATAAGAAAATTAGACGTGACGTCTGCATTCCTTCATGCTCCTATTTCCAAAGAAGTAATAATCAAAACTCCCAAAGGTTTCAATTGATCAATCAAATACCTCAAAATTAATAAAAGCCTTTACGGTCTTAAATAATTGCAAAAAAACTTTTACCAGAAACTAAACAAGTGTATTTGTTCTATTGGCTTCAAAGAATCAGAAACTAATCCATGTCTTTATAGATCAGAAGACAGTAAATCCTTTTTGTTTTTCCATTTATACAATCTAATCCAGGTCAATGATAATGATAGCTTTGAAGATAAATTCAACAAGAAGTTTCAGAACTCTCAAGCCCACAATCCCAACACCATCCTTGGTATGAATATAGAACAATTGAATGGAAGGATCCTTCTAAGTCAGCCAAAGCATATTGGGCATGGACTAGAGGAACTGGGCCTAACCTCAGCCAGACCCTCTTTAACTCCTCTCACACCTCATGCTCCATTAACTGAAGCAACCAATGAATAGTTTGAAAAATTCATGGCCTTAAACATAAACTACAGATTGGCCATAGGGCTTCTAAATCACATAGCTAGTAGAACGCGACCTGATTTGAGTTATTAAATCTCTAGTATAGCTTGCTTCCAGAACAAGCCCGGAATCACACACTGGAGGGAACTGAAGAAGACCTTGCAATATCTGAACTACACTAAGAACATGAAACTAACAATTTCATATGACAGTTGAAGCAATCCTCTTGAATGTTACAGCAACGCTTCATGGAGAGAAGACCCTACTACGCGAAAATCTCAATCTGGAAATCTGTTTCTGTCATATGGCTAAATACTTTCCTGGAACAGTTCAAAACAGAGAAACATCACATAATCTTCCACTGAAGCTGAGCTTAATACTCTCCTTGATTCCTTCTTAGAGAGAAAGTGGCTCAAACATCTTCCTTTGAAATATTCAAGCCTCAACTCATTTCATAGACAATAAGGGCCTTGAAAATAAATTAAAAAAATTTGGCTCAAATGCTAAAAAAAGGCACATGGATCTCAAAACCAAAGATTTACATGAAGAACTCAGTGAGGGAAATCTCAAGTTTCACCTTATTCCCACCAAAGAAATGCTTTCTGATCCACTGACCAAGGCTCCAACCAATGTTGCCCTCAACAAACTGGTGAATTTAATTGATCCAACATTTTATTTTGAATTAATATCCAGTTAAGGGGAGTTTAAAGAATGTGTTTACTCAGGCACACGTCAGAATTAGTACACTGTAGAGACTTCAAATGGAGCTCTCCTTCAATTCAAGTCAAGGTTCACCCAAATTGTCATAGAAGGGAACTGAACAATCTGAGGGGTGGAAAGAAACCTCAAAATCTTAACCATACAACCATACATTTAATTATCAACTCAACCTCAACTCACTCAGACTCAAACTTGCAAATAGTCAACACTCAAACTGAAAAAACCACCAAGTTTCTGCTGGATACGTGTCCCTTGTTTTCTTTTCTTTATTATTAATTTCCTTACTTTTCTTTTCTTCCTTCTTTCTTTTCTTTTTCCTATTTTCAATTCCTTCTTATTCATCAATTCCTTTCATCAATCACATCAACAATTTTTAGCCCGAAGTCAATGAGTAACTGGTGAGATTAATCCGACTAGCTTCTAAGATTCCAAACTCAATAACTCAAACAATCAACCTCTTTTTTTTCTCAGTCTTCTGTCCTATCTTCCTCCATCTCAAGCCTGATTTTCATTTTCTAAAAACTTTAATCTGTTGCTTGTTTCTTCCTGGTCTTGATTTCAAATCATCATCAAATAATTTACAATCTTTCCCAATCACAAGTTTGGATTGAGCATGCCATAGGAGTCCTGAAAGGAAGATGGGTCAGCTTGAGGGAAATGCAAAACCAGCTTCAAAACCCCAAAGACATGAAGTTCCTCATCAACTGGATTATCACTTGTGTAATTCTTCACAATATTTTGGCCAACATCAAAGATGAATGGGAAAAAATATTTGAAGAGGATATTCCATATCTGCCTCAAGTCATCCTTGCCTCATCTTTTCCCTCATCTTCTTCTATGAGAGAACAGATTCCTCCTCTCACCCTTTCTTGCTTTGATGATTAATGTTTGATTTCAAATTAGGCAAAAAATCCCTTCACTGTATTTTTTTGGTTTTGGTTGTTCACCCAAGATTCCTAGGCTGAGTTGTTTTTTTTTCTCTTTTGGTGGGGTGGACTTAGACAAAACAGACTAAAAACTTCCAAACCACCCACCTCACCCCAGCAAACCACTGGTTGGTCCACTCCTTCCTCCTCCTCACCAACCATGTCCACCTCACACCACCTCCACCTCCCCCACCACCTCCCCTCCTTCTTTGTTTGGCACCCATGGTAAGCTCCCCCCCTCCTCCTCATCATCCTCCTCATCCATCCCCATCAACAGATACTGATTCTCTGATCCATCCACCTTAGGACCCCCCACCTACTTACTTCTTCTTTCCTCAGGTATGTTCCCCCCTCCTCCTCATCCTCCTCTTCCCTCCATCCTTGCTGACCTCCTCTCACTCTTGCTGGCTCCCTCACCTCCTCTCCCTCTTGCTTTCTCCCTCACCATACCCCCCCCCCTGCTCCCTTGCTTTCCCAGCCCCTCTGCTCCCTTTCCCCCCCCCCCTCCTTTGCTTGCTCCCTTGCCCCCCCCCTTTGATTGCCGCCCCCCCTTTTTTTGGTTTGCCGGCCCCACCCCCCCCCCCGGCTCCCTTGCTTTCCTGGCCCCTCTTCTACCTTTCCCCCCCCCTTCAATTGAACCATCCCCCCCCCCTTGATTGCCAGCCCTGACCCCCCTTTGCTCCGGCCCTGCCCCCCCTTGATTTCTGGCACTGCTCCCCCCCTTGATTGCCAGCCGCGCCCCCCCCCCTTGATTGCTGGCCCCCACCCCCTTTGCTCTGGCCCCTCCCCCCCTCCCCACTTTGTTTGCTCTTGCTGCCCCCATGCCCGCTTGCCACCCTGCCCCCCTCCTTTGACCCGTCCCCTCCCTCCCTCTTGGTTGCCGCTGGCCCTCCTGCCCAGCCGTCCAAGCCACCCCCCCTCCCTTGCCCCCATAGCCAGGCCCATTTTGTTCACACCCAGGTAATTTCTTTTTTTTTTGTGATGATGTGACTGTTTTTTTTTTTTTTTTTTTTTTTTTTTTTTGGTAATAAGCCTGGCCCAATTTGTTCACACCCAGTGTTTTTTTTTTTTTTTTTTTTGTGATCATGTGACTGATGTTTTTTTTTTTGGTAATCCTTTTTTGATGGCTTTTCCTTCAATTACATTGCTTCTCCCACCGCACTCACAATTTTATACTCTAAATTGAATCCCTTCTTGATCCTTACCCCAAGCGGAGAATTTGCCTGGGATGGAACAAGATGGAAGGAGATGAGTTGAAAAACATAAAGAGAGGTGGCAAGCAGAGGACTTTGAATCAAAAGAGGGATCATATGAGGGCATTGGAAATCTCTTTGGAACTTGCAGAGGGGGGAATCAACAAAACTTTTGTATGGTCTGGATGGAAACTAAGACCTTTGGATCTGTATCCTGCCATCACTGCTGAAAACAAAAAGAACAATTGAAAACCCTCACCTGCTGAGTTTAAACATGCCAAGCAGACAATCAAGAGATTCCATTTATTCATCAATTGAAAAGTAATTGTTCTCAATAATTCTGATCACAAGGGTCTTGTTGCAATAATTGAATTTGTCACATTGGATATAATTTCTGACAAAGACAAGAAGGACATCAACTTTGTGACAACTTTCCTTCACCAGCCAAAAAAGTCTTTCAACAATGTTTGTCCCTCAAGATCTTGGGGTGGAAAAATGTGGGCAATTGGATGGCAAAAATCAATGCACCCCTTTGAGTTATTTGGAAGCTATTGGAAGAAATCATCTATTCAATATTCCCCTCAAGAGTATGCTTTTCTCAATCTTAAGGCAGACAAAGTATCTTGAATTTCAGGAAAAATATTTTAAATTTGGACAGACTTCCCTTTGAATCAAACCATGAAATAATGAAGGAAAACTGCATCCCCTCCTTCTCATCACTCAAATTTGGTTCTTGGCCTACTCCCTTTGACTGCTCTCTGCATTTCACTTCCACATCCAACTCTTTTTACAACTCACCTCACATTGACAAAGGCCACATCTCTGAGTATTCCTTTTTACTTGCAGTTCCAACCAAGAAATCTCATGGACAACTTGTTGAATCTACGGATGAATATCAAGTATCAGACGGCCAATTTGTTTTTCCTGAGCTGGGCTTTCAAATTGATTTCAATCAAAAATGTATAGTCAAAATGGTTTGTGCAGCCAATAAGTACAAGCAATGTACTTTTCCTGCTGTGGAGAGTGCCACTCATACAAGAATGGCAATTTAAATGCAAATCAACAAAACCATTCAAAACACTTTCAGGGACTTGGGGAGTGGTAACATATACTCTAGGAAAAAAAATATAAATAAAAAGAAAAAAGATTTTTTTATGTGTGGGGTTAAAAATAGTCTTAAGCATTGTGGTAATCAAAAATGATTTTCTTTTTCTTTTTAAGATTTTCATCAAGGAAAATATATTTAAAGTCCCAGAATTTGATCAATCTTCTTTGATTCATCTACTTTTCTACTGCTACCAATGTCTCCCCCAGCCATTGAACACTTATCCTTTTTTTCTGTTTCCAGTTGTTCCCTCTCCATTTCCAGTTGTGCTTTCTTTCCATCCTTCTCCTTTTCCTCTTTTTGCAATTCTAGCTCAGCCTGTTTCAAATTCCACTCAGCATCCCATTTTTGTTGATGATCCAGACTCTTGGCTTTCTTCTTTTGAAAATCAATAGCCAGTTGACAATCCCACTTTTCCTTTTCAAACTGAAGTTTTTCAGATTCAATTTTCAATTTCACTGTTTTTCAAAGGGGAATAGCAATGGGCTTGATTTTTAAAGCAAGGAGAATCCAATGGGCTTACTTGAATCTTGCTTATCCATGATCTCCTTGAATCCCCAAAAATATGAAGTGTTTCTCATCTTTTTAATTCTATTGTGGTTGATTTTGATGGAATTGGAGGCCTTTTTCTTTCCCTTTACAGAGGAGTTTTGTGTGGGAACAACATTTATCTCATTTGAAGGGGATGTGGGAGGCCTGATTGGCTTGAGTTTGTGGCCATTCAGGAATGGATGAGCCTGTTTTTTTAAAATCCAAATCAGTCAGGATTAACCAGAAAGAAGAGAGAAGAACTTGGTTCCTTACTTGAGCAGATCTTGATGGCAATGGTGATACGGGAATGACATCCTCCTCATTGGCCAAGTTCTCTAGTTCTTCCACCCCAGTAAGAGAGCAATCAAAATAAGTAAGTGAGGGGTCCAAGGTTGGTTTTGAATCATCAATCAATGCAGAATTAGATGTGATTGGAGCTGATTGTGTTTGAATATTCTCCTTGGCATTGGATGGGGGCCACTCAAAGGCAAAGGTTTCATCAAGGTCCTCACTGCTAGGCCAAGCATCCCCAGCCAAGTCCTTGGCATCAACCAAATCAGATTGTTGGGCGTCAAAAGCGGCTAGAGGGGTGATGTTGGCCTTCTTTCCAAATATTCATCCATTTGAATATAAAAAGGAATAATGGAGTCCAACTTGTCAACCACTTAGTTGATTCCCTTGGCTTTGTCAGAGTTGGTGATACCAAAGCCAGTGGATATTGACATGGAGTGGGCCTTTTTGTACTTGGCTCAATAATTCTTGAATTTCTCCCTCATCTGTTTGGATGAAAGATCCAGCCTACCTTTTGTTTTATTCCTGAGTTCATTGGCCATCAGGAGATAACCATTGACCTTAGAGGATTGAGGCTGGCCAACATGTGCTTCATTGTCAGATCCAAAGCAAGCATTGTAGTTGGACAGAATGTTGAGCCAGTTTACCAGAATGATTTGAGCAGCTCTCTTGATCTGACTTGAGCCTTTGGAATCTGATGGGGGATTATTGTTGGATTTTAAGTTCCTGGGTGATTTTTGCTTTGCTCCATTGGATTTTTTAGTGGACTAGCGGGGGAGGATTGCGGAGGGGCCATTTAAAAAGAGTAAGACGGATGAATGGATGAAGGGCTATGAGAGTGTTTAAGTGGTGAGATTGATGAAGTGATGAGAAGATGAGAGTGATGAAGCAAAGAGGATAGGAATAGATGAGAGTGATTAAGTGAAAAGAGGGATAAAGCAAAATTTGATGAAAGCAATAAAGTGATGAAAGCAATTCAGTGATGAAAGTGATAAAGTGATGAAAGCAATAAAGTGATGAGAGTGATGAAGTGATGAGGATAGTGATGCAATGAGAGTTAGATGGATGTGATGAAAGCAATAAAGGGATTAGATTGATGAATTGATGAGGATAGTGATGCAATGAGAGTTAGCTGGATGTTATGAAAGCAATAAAGTGATGAGATGATAAGAGTGATGAAGAGATGAAGAGATGAGGATCAATGAATCAAATTTTTTTCAGATGAGGTTGGAGGTAGAATTTTTTGGAGGTTGGAGGTCAAAAATTAGGGGTGTATGAAGTGGACAGGCGGTGGAAGCATTTATATGGTTTACTTGAAAAACCCCACTTATTTCCAGGTAACTCTGACACGTCTGATGTGAAACAAGTGGTTTTTTTTATTTTTAATGGCAGTTTGAAATGGCAGATTTTGTTTGAAACCCACCATTAAAAAATGGCGGGTTTTTTTAACTCTGATATGCCCTATTGAAGGACATATGGGTTTATTATTTATTTCTCATCCTGATTCCACCAAAATTCTTAATTTCTTTCCAAATCTTTTGAGTTTGGATGGTATCTAACTCTTTTGATGTTAGATTTTGTCCAAATTGTTTTTTTTTTGGATTTTATCCAAATCTTTTGATCTTTTATTTTACTTATAAGACCAAATAATGTTTTATCCCATTGTCTCATACAGTAGGCATCAATCCTTATTCTTCAATTTTTTCAGTTTATTTCTATTTTACATTTCAAGAATAAAAAAATAGCATTGTTATATACAGGAACTACAGGGCTGAATATGAAAAAAACCAACCTCAATTCATTGTAAAATCCAAAGATCAGGCTCTGATTAGGTTTATTTAATCAATTTTCCCTCATTATTCTCATCTTCTTTGAATTTGGTAAATATTAAAAAAATTTGAACCCATTTCCACAAAAATTTAAATTCTGAAGAGGAATTGTTGCTTTTTAAACACAATTGAAATATGCAATTAAAATCAAAGTCTAATTCCAAATATCAAGAGAAAATTGAATTATAACTGTTTTGGAATTTTCCAACATCTGAGTGAATTTGTGAGAAATTGATACCCCTGAATAGAATATTTTTCTCTTAGTTTTCAAATAAACAATATCATCTTGATAAAACAAGAAAATCAAGTATTTAATTGCTACATTCTTATTGAAAAAAATTTCCCCTTTAAATTGATCATTAGGGTGTATCAGATTTATCAACTCATGCATTTTTAAATGGTTTCTTTTAAACAAAATCTGCCATTTCAAACCCACCATTAAAAAATGAAAAATCACTTATTTCACATTAGGCATTTCAGATTTAGCTGGAAATACTTTGATTTATTCAATATAATATATAACTATTTATCCTCTCTCTTTCTCCTTTATAATCACCACTCATCCTTGCTCAATTCTCATCTATATCCACATTTTGTATCCTTTCAATCCACTCTTGCCCTCCTTCCAATCCAATTAATCCCCCCCTAACCCCCACATTCACCCCTTTGAGTTTTCATCTCTTTAACTCTCACCACCCACCAATCTCAAGGAATCAGCACATCAAAGCCAACTTGAAATATTTATCTGAAGGAAGTTTGATTCCAAGTTCTCCATTGTCAGGGATTTAACCTCTATTACTACACTTGGCTGTGGTTAAACCTTCAAAATTAAGCCAAAACCAATATTAAAATCAGTCATTCACTTATTACAACAGTAATACTGTTGCAAAACAACACAACTCAAGTAATACCAGATTATTTTGAGTAAAAATACCACACCTTAAGTCTCTAAAGAGAGATAAGGGACCTGGGTTTAATTGAATAAATCCCAAAGGAGCCTTTTTTTATAATTATAAACTCACTCCCTTTGAAGTTAAAATAAATTTTAAAACTACAAAGGACTTCTCACACAAAGTTGGAGTTGAGGAATTCATTATTTGCTGATTTTAATACTAAACTTTAAGGCCCCATTCAATCTTCTTGTTGAAATTAAGTTTAGTTGGGCTTGCTAACTCTTTTTTTATTGAAAAAAAATCATCAAACTTAGTACTGGCATGATGCAATGGGTTCAAGTAAACTGTTAGAGGAGGGATCCCAGTGATGGATTCTCACCACACCATAAATTATAATCTTGGTCTGAATTCTATTCAAATTAAATGCAGAACACCCCCATTGATCTAATTCTAAAACCAAGACAAGAAAAAAGGGGCTTGAATTGGGATTTTGGACCCACCATCAAAAAGAGAAAGACAGAGAGAACTCTCAAGATGAAAGGTGGGGGAAGACCAATCAAAATCACGCAGTTTTTACAGTTTGGATTGGTCATAGTTAAAAGGGGTGGTTGAGAAGATGAAATATTCATTCAGATCCCAATATAAATCCTCACCAAGGAGGCCATTGAAGAAAATATTGATATCATAATATGGGAAGTGTGAAGGGGTAGCTTGATGGTAATCAGAAAGATGTCATAAACTGTCACATGGTGGAATGTGACACCATAAAAACTGCAAATTGACTGGACTTTCAGCCAGTCTCATAGTCTTTTGATTAGTCCTTGCCTCTAAATTTGTTTTAGGATCTTGATTTATTAAATAACCAAAGTTCTGACACTCCTTCAAATAAACCAATCCAACCTCTTCATCAGCTTCACCCTCATATCAAACCAAAATTCACTTTCTCCTTTACCTTCCACTGTATAGTACTCCTGCGTACCTTGCAGTCTCCATCCTCTTCTACAAGGTTCACCCTCCCCCTGTATGGTATAACCTCTATGTCCATGTAAACATTACCATTTTTTCATGGGATTCAGTCAACCTTCTCAGGATCTCTCCCTCTCTCCATGGATTTGGGTATCCCCTATCTCTCCTCAACCCAATTGGTATATGAGTTAGTACATATTACACTTAGTATATACATAGTACATACTCTCCACTGTCTGTTCAGCCCATACTCCCAGGAATCCAGATCAGTAAATTTCAAACCTTCCTGGAAAAGCCCATCACCCAATCATTCAACTACAGCCTCCAGCCCAATAATTCAACATTTAATACCATGGGAACTCTAACCTGCATCACCAGCCTCTCCTCCCTGAAGGCCTCCTTCTCAGCTCTCACATATACTGTCCTTTCCTTCCCTCCTGGAACAATTCCCCCTAAGGAATAAGTATGGTGTGTCCACTGAGTTTTGTTGGACTGTCAACACTTTTTTTTCTTTCTTAAATAACAGTTGGTTGTTCCTCAAAGCCGCCTGTAGGTTAATCAACCACTGCTTGTCACGTGATCAACCAATGGGGGTGTGCCATCAACTTGGCCATGGAAGCTTTCAACTGAAGCCGCCAATAGTTTGGAATTGACTGGAGGTCACCCTGGTGGTTGTAATGGTCATGAGGAGCACAGAAGTAGTGAAATTGCTTCTTCTTTTCCTCAGTTGATCAGCAGCTTGTTCAATTTGATGACCAAACAAGATGGGGCCCCCTTGGCTATTTCCCCATCAACCTATTTTGTCAGGCCATTAACCACAGCTTGTTGCAGGACCAGCAGGAGTTGATCACCCAAAAAAACTCACTGGATAAACCATATACCACTTCTTACTGGTTAGTCCCTCTGCAAGTAGGTTTTATCTCAGCAAAAGAAATCCTTCAGCCAGCCTGCTTAACTCATATTACCTTTTCCCTTCCTGGTGTTGCTCTTATAGGATTCAAAAACCTCCTCCTGTACTGCTTCCTTCCATCCTTCCATTTTCTCATCACTTGTACTCCTCCTCTCATCTTCTTCATTGCAATCTCAACAAATCATCCTTGAGTTATATGAGTAGTAGTGCCTGTGCCTTCAGCCCCTTGCACTCCAGGGGCAGTTGTGACACCAGATTTTGATGTATAATTTTTAGATTTTGGGCTTTGGCCACCTGGGCAAGCTGATGTGAAGAATTTATGTTCCAAGTGGTGACTAGATTTGGAAAGTATATCCCTGACTGCTGTCCCTCACTGAGAAAATGATTGAATTTAGCCATTGGTCTGAGATTATGAGATCTGGGTGGAAGGAATCCCAGGTTTTTGTAGGAAATTTTCTCCATGGGAAAATTTGTTTTTATCAACTCAATTTTCAGATTGACTCATTTCCTCATCCTTGTACAAATTTCCAACTCAGTACAAATGGGACAGCCTGGTGTTTGGATGATCCCTTGGTATTGATTCAATTTGATTTTGAATATGAGATTGTGAGGGGGGTTGGAATGGTTGGAGATGGGCTCTTCAAAGCACTAAGAGCAACCATTTAAGGGCTCATCAGGGGGGGGGGTTGATGGGCTTGATGATGGGATGAGGCATTTCTTAAATTTTTGTTTTTGGTGTTGATGGTGATGTTTATTTGATATTTGTAAATGAGACTAGGATGATAGTGTTGGTCATGATTTGAGTCTTCATGAACAAGTTTCTCTTGACTTCCTTTGTTGTATTGATGGGTATATGGTTGATTTTGCATGGAGGTGCGGATGAATTTCTTGAATTGATGGATAATGATTCATGAAATTTTGGTTTTTGTTTTTTAAATCTTACATTTTCAGTAAACCTACCATTATTGAATACACCTGTTAGGGGCGTTTATTTCAGGTACCTTCCATGAAAATGGAAGTTTTTGTCAAAAAAAGGGCGGGTTTTTAATGGCAGCTTTTCTAAATTTGATATATGTTGATTCATCAAATTTTTCATTCCATCTCAATATAAATTAATTAGATGGATATGAAATCATATAAATTGGAGTTACAATCATTCATTTGGTTTTATTGCTGTGTAGAAAACCCTTTAGGAAGAAGTAGCCTCTATTTCTTCAATATTCATCATTCCTTTTATCCTACTTTTGAAAAATAAGCTTCCTATCCTAAATTTCTTTACTCTTGTTATATGGGAATCCCTTGTCTCCAAAAGTTAAAATTAGCAACCTTCAATAATTAAAATTTCTCACTGGATAATTTTCATCATGGACAGAATGTCAAATTTTGAATTTCTGGAATTTTTTTTATCTTTATTTTCAAGATTTGAACCATTCCAATTATCATTTTAATTATTTTTTTTGGATTATTTAAGGTTTCATATTGATGCAAAAATGATCAAGATACTTAAGAGCTCTCTTATTCCAAAACTTATGATAATTTAATGACTGAAATATTGTGATTTTTCAAAAAATTTGCCACGTGGAGAAAAGTACTTTTATTCTCAAGAAACTCTTTACTTTTTTGGAGGAAATTTTAAATTGATTTGTATTCAAGAACCCAACTTCAAAGTCTCAAGGAGGGTAAGATTAATACCAAAATTACTTCAAAGAAAGTTGAAGAAAATTTATCATTCATAGAGAAAAAGAACTCCATGAGTTTTTGGATATCTTTAGGGACCCAAGAAAGGAAAAAGGCCAAGGAAGAAACTTTTGCAAAATAAATTGGTTATTAGCAATTTATTTGTTTTTAAAAATTTCAATTTTATTTCTATTTTCAGGATTTTCAAAGAGGGAAGGAACAGAAGGAAAAGGTAAGTATTAAAATTCTGGAATCAGAGGAAGAGTTATAGTGTTTTGATTTTTTTTCTTTGTTTGTACAAAAACAAAAAAAATAATTTTCTTTCATTTTCAAAAAAAAAAAATTCATGAAAGAATTAAAAACTAAAGAGGATCAATGTCTTCCTTATATGAAGTATTTGAGACTTTTTTTCCTCATATTTTGGCTTCTTTTGATTGATATTTTTGGTACTTCAGATATATGAGACTTTCTTGGAAGAGTATTATCTCACAAGAAATCAGTGCAGGGAACCTCCAGAGGATTAAAAAGGAAAAAAATCAACTTTTTATCTTTATTGGCCTTTTTTACGCAAAAGTTTCTTGTAATTCCAAATATTAAATTCAAAAAGTGTTTGCATTGATTGGAGAAATTTCGGGTGGATTTTAGTGAATGTTTTTTTCTTTATTTTCCGGATCTATTCCAATTCATCTTATTCCTGATCAGGAGCATAAGAAGAGATGCTTACTTATCAGCTCAGTATTCAAATTATCTAATAAAAGTTGAATCATGAAATAATTCTTGTGTTCTGTTTCATTTCAAGTAAAAATATTTCATTCAAACTGAAAGCTGTATTGATAATATTTTGCATGTTTTAGATGTGATAGTAGATGTAAAATTGGAATTTTTATTGGTTTCTGTTAGAATGGGAATAAGATTTGATGATTTGAAATAAATAAAACTGGATACAATCAAGGAAATGGGTTAAAATCCACTTTTCAAAAAAAATAATTTGATGGAATATTTTTTGTATTAAATGTGCCAGGAAAGAAGAACAAAATTGAAATATCTTTTTGAAACAGCTCCACTATCTTTATAGATGAATTTTCCATTACATGTTTTAATTCTAGCTGAAACATATGAGCACCCAGTAATCCTGTTTTCCCAGTATATTCCATGCACCTATCTTTTTTAAAATTACCCACCCGCACAATATTTGCAAAATTCTGCAATCTTCCTTCTCCTAGTGCATGGTTAAAAGCACATAGTTTGTTTAAAGTTTAAATCTTATCCTGGATATCCCCAACATTGAGTCCGATCTGGTATATTTTTACATCCAAGAAATCCAAGACTTGGAAAGGAATTATCCTTCAAACTTTTTATCATAAGCTAGATTCTTTGTTCCCCAAAACTAAACCTAGAAGGTAAAGAAACAATTAATTTGATGGATGATTTATTTTTTCCTACTTTTCTTTTTTCTTTTTTTTTTCTGATATAAAAACAATATAAGTTGATCTGCTTTGGAAAAATTTATTTTCTGTCATTGATCAAACTTCAATCAATTTTCTTTCCTTTTGGATTTTTGAATTCATCTTCTTTTTGAAAGAATTAATGGCTTCTAGCATTAAATGGATAAAAAATTGATAAAAATTAAATTTATGGGCATTTTTAGAAGTAAAATGGTATTTTGAAAATATCACACAGTTGCTAGGGATGTTTTAGGAATTTTGGGAAAATTTCTGCAGGTTCAGAAATTGCAAAAAACCAGAGCATAATGTCACAAACAATTCAGCGGGAATTTTTTTTTTGCTTTTTTTTTACTTGAGAAAAATCTTTCTGTGGTCATGAAGACCCAAAACCATTTCCCAAAGTTTATCTTGTGGAAGCTTCATCAATTTTGCTATGGAAAATTGTAATACAACTTTAGAGAAAATGTGTTTAAGAGATGGCTGAAAACTGGAGATGAAACTGGTTTTTTGCCTTAGTTCAATTTTTGAAGGTGCTCAACCCTTTAAATAAATATTTTAAATTGATTTTGAGGTTTTTGAAGCCCTTTCTTGTCACCTGAGGCATCAAAAATCTGATCTTCATAGTCCAAGAAATTATGAAAGAAATTGGAAAACTATGTATCTATGGGATATGAGGAATTATAAAAGTACATCAAATTCCCAGTTAATGGATGTGAAAAATCTGATTCTCAAAAAAACAAAATAAAAAAAGAAAGAAATCCCAAAAAAACAAAATAAAAAAGAAAGAAAATGAAGCCAACAGAACCAGAAAACATAAAAATAAAAATGAAAATGAAAATGAAAATAAAAATAAAAATGAAAATAAAAATAAAAATAAAAATAAAAATAAAAATAAAAATAAAAATAAAAATAAAATAAAAATAAAAATAAAAATAAAAATAAAAATAAAAATAAAATAAAAATAAAAAATAAAAATAAAAATAAAAATAAAAATAAAAATAAAAATAAAAATAAAAATAAAAATAAAAATAAAAATAAAAATAAAAATAAAATAAAAATGAAAAATAAAAATAAAAATAAAATATAAAAATAAAATAAAAATAAAAATAAAAATAAAAATAAAAATAAAAATAAAAATAAAATAAAAATAAAAATAAAAATAAAAATAAAAATAAAAATAAAAATAAAAATAAAATAAAAATAAAAATAAAAATAAAAATAAAAATAAAAATAAAAATAAAAATAAAAATAAAAATTAAAATTAAAATTAAAATTTAAAATAAAAATAAAATAAAAATAAAAATAAAAATAAAATAAAAATAAAAATAAAAATAAAAATAAAAATTAAAATTAAAATTAAAATTAAAATAAAAGTAAAAGTAAAAAGAAAAATAAGAATAAGAATAAAAGTAAAATGAAAATAAAATAAAATTGAATTAAATTAAATAAAATAAAATCGAATAAAATAAAATGAAATGAAATGAAATGAAATGAAATGAAATGAAATGAAATGAAATGAAATGAAATGAAATGAAATGAAATGAAATGAAATGAAATGAAATGAAATGAAATGAAATGAAATGAAATGAAATGAAATGAAATGAAATGAAATGAAATGAAATGAATGAAATGAAATGAAATGAAATGAAATGAAATGAAATGAAATGAAATGAAATGAAATGAAATGAAATGAAATGAAATGAAATGAAATGAAATGAAATGAAATGAAATGAAATGAAAGAAATGAAATGAAATGAAATGAAATGAAATGAAATGAAATGAAATGAAATGGAATATGAAATGAAATGAAATTGAAATGAAATGAAATGAAATGAAATGAAATGAAATGAAATGAAATGAAATGAAATGAAATGAAATGAAATGAAATGAAATGAAATGAAATGAAATGAAATGAAATGAAATGAAATGAAATGAACTGAAATGAAATGAAATGGAAATGAAATGAAATGAAATGAAATGAAATGAAATGAAATGAAATGAAATGAAATGAAATGAAATGATCAATGAAATGAAATGAAATGAAATGAAATGAAATGAAATGAAATGAAATGAATGAAATGAAATGAAATGAATGAAATGAAATGAAATGAAATGAAATGAAATGAAATGAAATGAAATGAAATGAAATGAAATGAAATGAAATGAAATGAAATGAAATGAAATGAAATGAAATGAAATGAAATGAAATGAAATGAAATGAAATGAAATGAAATGAAATGAAAATGAAATGAAATGAAATGAAATGAAATGAAATGAAATGAAATGAAATGAAATGAAATGAAATGAAATGAAATGAAATGAAATGAAATGAAATGAAATGAAATGAAAATGAAATGAAATGAAATGAAATGAAATGAAATGAAATGAAATGAAATGAAATGAAATGAAATGAAATGAAATGAAATGAAATGAAATGAAAATGAAATGAAATGAATGAAATGAAATGAAATGAAATGAAATGAAATGAAATGAAATGAAATGAAATGAAATGAAATGAAATGAAATGAAATGAAATGAAAATGAAATGAAATGAAATGAAATGAAATGAAATGAAATGAAATGAAATGAAATGAAATGAAATGAAATGAAATGAAATTGAATGAAATGAAATGAAATGAAAAGAAAAGAAAAGAAAATAAAATAAAATAAATAAAATAAAATAAAATAAAATAAAATAAAATAAAGAAAAGAAAAAATAAAAGAAAAATAAGAAAGAGGAGAAGAAGAGTAAAAAAAATAGGAACCAAAGCAGGGAAAAAAGAGGGGGGAAAGAGTGAAAAAAATATGTGGAAAAGAGGGGGAAAAGAGGGAGAAAAGAGGGAGAAAAGTGGGAGAAAAGAGGGAGAAAAGAGGGAGAAAAGAGGGAGAAAAGAGGGAGAAAAGAGGGAGAAAAGAGGGAGAAAAGAGGGAGAAAA
>CM062614.1:28120405-28443120 GCA_025617555.3 Puccinia polysora | reverse complement strand
AAAAAAGAGGAAAAAAGAGGAAAAAAAGAGGAAATAAAGAGGAAAAAAAGAGGAAAAAAGAGGAAAAAAGAGGAAAAAAGAGGAAAAAAAGAGGAAAAAAGAGGAAAAAAAGAGGAAAAAAGAGGAAAAAAGAGGAAAAAAGAGGGAAAAAAAGAGGAAAAAAGAGGAAAAAAGAGGAAAAAAGAGGAAAAAAGAGGAAAAAAGAGGAAAAAAGAGGAAAAAAGAGGAAAAAAGAGGAAAAAAAGAGGAAAAAAAGAGGAAAAAAGAGGAAAAAAGAGGAAAAAAAAGAGGAAAAAAGAGGAAAAAAAGAAAAAAGAGGAAAAAAGAGGAAAAAAAGAGGAAAAAAAGAGGAAAAAAGAGGAAAAAAGAGGAAAAAAGAGGGAAAAAAAGAGGAAAAAAGAGGAAAAAAGAGGAAAAAAAGAGGAAAAAAAGGAAAAAAAAAAAGAGGAAAAAAGAGGAAAAAAGAGGAAAAAAGAGGAAAAAAGAGGAAAAAAGAGGAAAAAAAAGAGGAAAAAAGAGGAAAAAAGAGGAAAAAAAAGAGGAAAAAAGAGGAAAAAAGAGGAAAAAAAAGAGGAAAAAAGAGGAAAAAAGAGGAAAAAAGAGGAAAAAAGAGGAAAAAAGAGGAAAAAAGAGGAAAAAAGAGGAAAAAAAGAGGAAAAAAGAGGAAAAAAGAGAAAAAAAGAGGAAAAAAGAGGAAAAAAAGAGGAAAAAAGAGGAAAAAAGAGGAAAAAAGAGGAAAAAAGAGGAAAAAAGAGGAAAAAAGAGGAAAAAAGAGGAAAAAAAGAGGAAAAAAAGAGGAAAAAAGAGGAAAAAAGAGGAAAAAAGAGGAAAAAAGAGGAAAAAAGAGGAAAAAAGAGGACAAAAAGAGGAAAAAACAGGGAAAAAACAGGAAAAAAATAGGAAAAAACAGGGAAAAAACAGGGAAAAAAAGCAAAAAACAGCCAAAAAACAGGGACAAAAGTGGAAAAAGGTGGGAAAAAAAGTGGAAAAAAGTGGAAAAAAAGTGGGGAAAAAACAGGAAAAAAGAGAAAAGAAAGTGGAAAAAAGTGGGAAAAAGTGGAAAAAAAGTTGAAAAAAAAGTTGAAAAAAGTCGAAAACAAGAGGGAATAAAGAACAAAAAAATAGGAAGAAAAGTGGAAAAAAAAAGTGGAAAAAAAGTGGAAAAAACAACAAAAAAAGAAACAAATTATTAACTAAAAGTTTAAAAAAAAATGAGAAATCTCTCCATAGAAACTTAGGATATTTGATCCTTTTTCAAATTATATCATTACTTTGAATTAGCAGTTTCTGCTCCTTCTTTTCACCTTTGATCCTTCATCGTAAGATTTTTTTCATTTGGATCCATTTCTCATGTTTATTCATCTTTTAGTATCACCAAGAGTATCCTTGCTTCTACTAGGTGATTCAATCAATTATTTTCATTTTAGCTTCCTCATAGTTCTTGATTAGCTTACTGCCATTCAAATTTGAACAGATTGAAATCAAAAAAAATACTTCTGAAAAACCCCAGGATTCACTCAGGTATTACCTCAACATTATCATGAATGTCTAACATCTATATCCCTTTCTCATTATCAAGTCAAATTATTCAATTCTTTTTTTCTAAATCATTCTCATTTGATAAATTTGAAAGAAATATGAGATTGATTTCACTGAAAACTGGGAACTGAGAACAACAAACATGATCAACAGAATATTTGAGGACACAAGGGATGAGAATGAATACCAACATCAGGCCTTGAGGAACATGACAAGATTGGACAACATGGGTTGAACAATCAGGGCCGAGTAAGTTAAGTAGAGACAAAGAGTACAAGCTTAAACAACAGGTCAGGATACTGGAGACTGAGAATATGAAGTCTGTGTAGATATCTCACCAGAAACACCAACAGGGCTTGTCAAGGGTTGTTGATATTGATGAGTTTTGAGTATGTGATGTGTAGAAGAGTAAGTCAAAGATCTGGAAGGAAGGAACTGAGAGAGGAGGAACTTATGAAGAACTTGAAAGGGAGAGGTATTGCTGTCCTCTCCACCAAACTCCTTATTGTCACACAACCACCCCACGTACTATAGGGCAATTCTTAGATGATTGTGAGCGTGGAGGAATGCTGAGTGCGAGGGCAAGTGCGAATAGCAAGGCTCAGTTGCGAAGTGCAAAGTTAGTTATGCCACTTGACAAATGGCGAGAGGAATGGAATGTGTTCCAAGGAGGAAAACTCAACCTGAGTCCAATGTGATAACTAGGTTGTAGCAAAATGCGAGAACATATGAAATTAACTAACTGAGGACACAATCATCAGGCAAGGGGGTAGCCCTTATAAGGTAATCCAAAGTGACTAGATACAACCTGGTGGTGAGCTAACTACAGTTGAAGGCGGTGAGGCAATGAATGACAGGAACGGGATAGAAAATGAAGCAGTAGTACAACCATATTTGAGGCCATGGCGTAAGTGTGAGACAATAGAATCTGAGTGTACTCTCTTGTATGATGAATTGGGACAGGAGCAAGTGATGTTGAGGGTAATGGGAGTGAGAAGTAATAGTGTATGAAGGGTAAGGACTAGTCCAATTGCAAACTGTACAGTAATGATGGCTTGGTTAGACGTAGATGCAAACTAACAAACAGTGCATGACCAAAGATGGAAGTCCAAGGCTGTTGATTGGCCAGGGAAGGAGATTGGATCTCATAATGGATGGCCGACCGGTATGGAGTTAAGCGCAAAGTTTGCAAGTATATACTGAGTTGGTAGCCAAGATTGGAAGGTCAACGCGAGCCAGAGGAAGTAGCGTATTGCACCATTGATGTTGTGCTTTATTTGTGTCACGCTTATAGACTGAGGTAGATGGTAGTGAGGAGAGAACATGTTGAAGTGATGAAGACAATAATTCCTAAGTGCAAGGCGTGACAGTTGCCCGGGTATAAAGACGCAAGCTCCTGCAAGCGTTCAGATAAATTTTCCCATTGATTTCAAGTTGTTAATAAATACTGTATACCCTTTACTTATTATTTAATTTATTACTTGTTAGTCTTATAATTTATATAAAATGTTGTCATTGTCGTCCTGCCGTTGCAAAAACTTTATTTTTCAAAACAAGCAATGTGTCCCCAGTACTGCCATTGGAGGCCTTCAAGGCAAGTGCAAGCAATTTTGCCTTTGCAAAGTAGCCTGCAATTTCCCTAT
Source organism: Puccinia polysora (assembly GCA_025617555.3). Taxonomy (NCBI): domain Eukaryota; kingdom Fungi; phylum Basidiomycota; class Pucciniomycetes; order Pucciniales; family Pucciniaceae; genus Puccinia; species Puccinia polysora. The sequence goes on along the minus strand of CM062614.1, from coordinate 28,439,938 downwards.
AAATATTGAGTTGACTGTTGATGTTCCCGCGGAGTCATCGAGGGAGATGCGGAGTTGTAGGTCCGCGCCAAGGGTTAACTACAAAATACCACCGTTGCCGGAGATCAAATACTTGGGGACTCGAGTTCCTGGTGAGTACTAATTGGGACTGACTAGTCATAATAAAAGTAGTAACTAAATTTTACTCGTCTCGCTAGTGTTGCCCCGTTTCCAAAGATAAACTACGAACACACCACCGCCACCACCACCTTATTGGGGTCCGCCGACTGAACTTCCGGGGCCTAGATGAATGCCAAGGTGCAAGATGAAGTGCCCCGTGCGGAACCAGTTGGGGTCATAACTGAGGAAGCAAGGGAGGAAGAAAGGAACAAAGCAGAAAGAGGATCTGGAGATGGAGAAGACGGAAATGGAGGAAGAGAGGGAATGGAGCAAGAAGAGGAAGTTGTAACGGAAGAATTGGGAGAAGGGAATGGAGGAGATGGAAGGGATGGAATGGAGGGCCGAGGCAAAGCGGATCCGTTGCGAGTCGTAGGACCGGTCAAATCTGATGCAAGGCAACTGACGGGCGACATTGGAGAAGTTTCATTGGGAGGTCAAAGGAAGAGAGCGTACTAAGAGCTCTTGGAGGAAGGTGGATGGAATGCTTGGCCAAAGCAAGCTCAAATTGCAAGGTGCGAGGAAATATTTGAGAGGCACATTGTAACAGAGGTGCTGGTTCTCTGAAGGATGTCCGCACTGATCAATGATGAAGACCTGGATACCTTTTGATCCATGGTTGCGGAATTGACTGCAAATTGGGAGGATGCAGAGAAGGAAGTGAAAGAAACATTGTAACTTATTATTATAAATATATATATATATATATATATATATATATATATATATATATATATATATATATATATATATATATATATATATATATATATATATATATATATATATATATATATATATATATATATATATATATATATATATATATATATATATATATATATATATATATATATATATATATATATATATATATTTAATTATAAATAAATTTTTCTCTTTTTTTTTTTTTTTGTATAAGGAATGGAATTTTATTTGATAGGAATGAGAGGGGGATGAGAGGAAGGAATAACACGATGAGATGAAGGAATTGACTGATGGAATGATGATGTGGAATGGAATGGGGTTGGATGAGATGGAATGTGGAATGGAATGGGATTGGATGAGATGGAATGTGGAATGAAATGGGACTGGATGGGATGAAATGTGGAATGGAATGGGATTGGATGGGATGGAGTGTGGAGTGAAATGGGATTGGATGGGATGGAATCATGATTGTCAAGGTTTGCAAGGGTAGCTTGCATGGAAATCTTGAATCAGATTGGGAGAGTTGCAAAGGTGATGGGCTGGTTCCCACAAGGTGTGATCTTGGTTGGACTGGAAGCCAGACCACTTGACAAGGTATTGAAGTTTTCCTTTGTGTAACCTGGAATCCAGAATACGGCTTACTTCCCACTCTTGATGATTGAGGACAATTACCGGTTCAGGAGGGGGATGAGTCTTGCCCGGGTATAGGACTTCAGCTGGCTCTAGGAGAGACACATGAAAGACCAGGGGGATACCTTTCCATTTTGCAGGTAAAGTAAGTTTAAAAGCGTTAGGGGAGATGACTGATTCTACTTTAAAGGGGCCAAGCTTTCTTTTGGAGATTTTGCAAGTTGGGAGAGTGCTGCGAATGTTGCAAGCATTGAGCCATACTTGATCTCCTACTGCAAAGGTTGGAGCCGTAGTGCAAGATTGGTCTGCTTGCTCCTTATAGCGCTGGTTTGCTTCTTTGAGGTTGGTTTGAAGTTGCAATTGAAGGGATTGAATTTGTTCAAGGTAATTGGTAGCAGGTTGAGAAGGTGCTACGTGAAGGGAAGAGAAAGTCGGGTTTCTACCATAAAGAGTTTGGAAGGGCGACTGTTTGGTGGAGGAATGAGTGGAGTTGTTGTAGGCAAATTTGGCTAGTGGGAGCCATTGCGACCAGTCGTCTTGTTGATAGGCAACATACATTCAAAGATATTGTTTTAGAATCTGATTAACTCGCTTGGTTTTCCCATCTGTTTCCGGGTGGTACACCATTGATAAATTGCGAGTAATCTTCAAATGTTGGCATAGCAAGGTCCAGAAGCTTGAGACAAAAAGAGATCCACGATCACTAACTATATTATCAGGGAGACCATGTTTCAAAAATACATATTCTATGAACAAGTTAGCTAAGTCTTCTGAAGAGGCCGTCACATTACTGTGCAGAAATAAAGCCATCTTTGAGAAGCAATCTACTATTACTAGAATAGCATCATATCCACTAGAAGAAGGTAATTGAGAGATGAAATCCATAGAAAGCAAGTGCCAAGGACAAGGCGGAATTGGAAGTGGCTGGAGCAGCCCATACTTCCGGTTTTTTGAGGACTTGTTACGATTGCAATCATAGCACGGGCTAACATAGTCTTTTACTTCTTTGGTCATACCAGGCCAGTAGAAGTCTTGTGCAATCAATTGGTAGGTTTTATCCTGCCCATGATGACCAGCAAGTGGAGAATCGTTCCGTGACTCAAAGATATCTAACTCAATGCAAGAATTATCTGGTACTACTATACGATTATCATAGACTAAGAAGTCATTATCATCAATACTGTAACTACTATCTAATAAGTTCCCACTTTTGCAAAGTTTGATGCACTTGGGGTTGTTGCGTTGAGCTTTTCAGAGTTCAGAAGCCAAATCTTGTAAGTGAGCAATGATCAAACTGAGTTGGGCAGATTGGGTTGAGAAGAGTGTCCTAACGTTTTCAGGGTTGTTTTGGGCAAAGGTCATCCCCACCCCTGGGTAAACTTTTTCCCAAAGTGATAAAACATCAGGGACTACTGCTTGTTTCCCAGGGCGGTATGTGATTGTAAAGTGGAACTCAGAGAGGTATTCGGCCCATCATGCCTGTCTATGTGTGAGGACTTTTGAGCTCATGAAATACTTTAAAGAATTATGATCAGTTAAAACCTCAAAGGATTCCCTAAGGCTCAAAAGGTATGAACACCATTTCTTCAAGCAATAAACAATTGAGAGAAGTTCCTTGTCATGAATCTCATAGTTAAGCTCTGCAGAGAGCAACTTGCGAGACTGGAAAGCTATGGGATGAAAGAGAGAAGTGGAGGAAGAGAACTGCAAGATTACTCCTGCAATCGCATAGTTGCTTGTGTCTGTTTTGACAATAGTGCGAGCTAGCTTGTTGAAGTGAGCAAGTATTGGAGCAGTGGTGAACGCTATCTTCAGAGCTTCAAATTCCAAAGAAGCTTGTTTGGTAAAAACAAAAGGAGTGTCTTTTTGAAGAAGGTTAGTAAGATTCATGGTTTTTTTGGCGTAACGCTGAATGAACCTCCTATAAAAATTACTGAAACCAAGGAATACTTGAAGGGATTTAACAGAAGAAGGTGGGGGCCAGTCCAATATGCGTTTGCTTTTGGCTGGGTCCATCAATAGTCCTTGCTGTGAGACTACAACACCTAGAAACCGACGAGAAGAGGAATGGAATTTGCACTTAGAGGCTTTTGCAAACAGGTCATTCTTGCAAATTTGCTGCAGCACCTCTCGCACATGTGCAATGTGATCTTTGAGGTTCCTTGAGTAGACTAGTATATCATCTAGATATACCACAAGGTATTTACCTACAAGATTGGAGAAAATGTCGTTGACAAAATGTTGAAAAGTGGAAGGAGCATTACAGAGGCCAAAAGGCATGACGGTATACTCATAACTGCCAAACCAGGTTCTCATTGAGGTCAAATACTCATGACCTTTCATAATGCAAATTAGGTTATAGGCACCTCAAAGGTCTAACTTTGATAAATAAGCAGCTCCATGGAAGAGGGTGAGGAGATGTGACATAGGCGGTACTGGGTAGGCATTCTTCCGGGTTACCTGGTTCAGTTTCCTGTAGTCAACACAAAGGCAAAGTCCTCCGTCCTTTTTTGGAACAAATAGGACAGGTGAACCGGTATTTGAATTGCTTGGTTGAAGAAATCCTTTCGCTACATTTTCCGCAATGTAGTCTTGAAGCGCAATTGATTCTTGCGTTGAGAGAGAGTAAACTGGTCCTGGTGCCGGAGGTGGGCCAGTAAGTTTGATCTTGTGATTGTAAGGACGGTATGGAGGCAGTTTATCTGCTCTTGCAGCTGAGAAGACGTCAGCAAAGTCATGATAAACTGAAGGTAAAGACTCTTGAATGATTTCTAAATCTTCAATCTTGTCATCTTTGAGCACCGGGTTTGAGGTGCTTGCATGGTGCAAGAGGATTAGGGAGCTCAAAATACACCGTTTGGTTGGTGTCTGTTTCTCTTTGAAGGAAAAGGAAAGAGCTAAGCTGGATAGGTAAGCAATAACTCCTAAATCTGAAGAGGGAATTTGGGAATGGAGGTCAGGATATTGCAAATCTCCTGGCGGAAAAGTGTCATCCAACTCAATGACAGTGTCAGGTAGGCTTTTTAATTCCTTTTTGATGGAAATATTAGCGTTCTGGGGGTGCAAGGCTCAAAGTTTAATTACTCCTTCTTGCCAATTCACATCCGGATTCCAGTAAACTAGGAAATTGTGGCCTAGAATGGTATCATCCATTCCGGGTATAGCCAAGACAAATAAATCCCATTTGAAGCTGGGGAAATTTCAGAATGCAAAGGTCCATTTTGCCTTTTGGGATACCCAATAAGACGGTTCAGTTGCACTACTTACTAAATAGATAGGAAATTTATCTATCTTGTAACGCGTAAGATTTTTGGAAGTGGCAAAAGATTCACTGATGAAGGAAACATTAGTGCTGGAGTCAAGTAAGACTTGATAAGGAGTGTTGCCGGAATGGAATAGGATAAATCTCAAACTAGGAGCACCTAGTGACTTGCAAGTGCAACGATTTACTTGCGGTGATTTAGATAATGTGTAGTTTTCCTTGCAAGTATCAGAAAAACTACAAGCTAATTTTTTGACTGCTTAGCCACTTCACGCGCTAACCGCTTTGCACAACTGTTGACATCATGTTTTCCTCCACACTACATACACAGCCCATTCTTCTCCCTTTGTAGCCATTCCTTGTTCCGTAGCATCCCGGTTTCTTTTTCCAAGAACTTTGGAGTTTTGGTGATGGTTTTCCCTTTTGAGTTTGAGTTCAAGGTTGGGGTTGGTTTGGATGGTTTTTGGTTCCTTGTGTTTTGCTTCAAGAAGTTGTCCACCCTTGGGGCCAAGGTGGACGGTCCATGGTTGTTTTGCCGAGAGCAATTATTGTCGTGATAGCCATTATCAAGCTCAATCACTCCATCAATTAGCTGCTGAAGCAAGGTTGTCTTATGACCCCCAACTGCAAGCTGTTTGATTAAGCGTGCAGGTAGACCCTTTTGGAAATGGAATAGAAGAGCGGCCTTGTTCCACTGGATGCAAGACTGCAAGTTTCAAAAATGAGAAATATAAACGGAAGCTCTACTATTTTCCTTCATAACTAGACTATTAAGTTTGTATTTGGCGTTTCAAACTTCATTGGGGTTGCCCAACAGGGTGAACAGTTGTTGCTCAAACCTTTCCCAGTTGTTTAGAATACACGTGGGACTGTTGCTGGACAAAAGTTTGAGGTACGGTTTGAACCACTGCAAGGCTCTACCTCCTAAGAAGGACAAAGCATACATAAATTTATGCCTATCAGAAGGGAAATTGTTGGAGTTGTTTGAAAAGATGATTTTACAAGACTGTAGGTAGGATCTAAGCTTATGAGGGTGTTCTCCCGTAAAGTGATTGGGTTTTTTCATTCCCGGAGTGCAAAAGCTAGGAGTACTTGGACTAGATCGCTGGGCACCATGGGTGAGGGCCTGGATCAATGTCAAAAGCAGGGTTTAAGCATTGGGCTCAGGAGCAGTAGTGCAAACCCCTGGTCTACCACAAGTTGAGGTTTCATTGGAAGAATGGTCAGAATCTGCGAATTCCACAAGAGGGTCCGTCCAAACATCCCGTGGAGGAGTCCAAGGATCATCAAGGGGTTCAACAGATGGGGATTCAGTAGAAGGAAAGGGATCTAAGGGTTGTTGGGCCCAAGGAGCGCTGGTTCTCCCTACCTGATGGATATCATCATTTTCAGGGGCAAGGAAAGTGTTCCCTGTTGAGCGAGTACGTGACATTGATAAGAAGAAGTCTACTATGGGTTGGCAAGCTACAATAGATGAGTTGAGTTAGTTAATTTACTGTCACACAACCACCCCACATACTATAGGGCAATTCTTAGATGATTGTTAGTGCAAAGGAATGCTGAGTGCAAGGGCAAGTGCAAATAGTGAGGCTCAGTTGCAAAGTGCAAACTTAGTTATGCCACTTGAAAAACGGCAAGAGGAATGGAATGTGTTCCAAGGAGGGAAACTCAACCTGAGTCAGATGTGATAGCTAGGTTGTAGCAAAATGCAAGAACGTATGAAATTAACTAACTGAGGAGACAATCATCAGGAAAGTGGGTAGCCCTTATAAGGTAATCCAAAGTGAATAGATACAACCTGGTGATGAGCTAACTACAGTTGAAGGCGGTGAGGCAATGAATGACAGGAACGGGATAGGAAATGAAGCAGTAGTACAACCATATTTGAGGCCATGGCGTAAGTGCAAGACAATAGAATCTGAGAGTTCTCTCTTGTATGATGAATTGGGACAGGAGCAAGTGATGTTGAAGGTAATGGGAGTGAGAATTGATAGTGTATGCAGGGTAAGGACTAGTCCAATTGCAAACTGTACAGTAATGATGGCTTGGTTAGACGTAGATGCAAACTAACAAACAGTGCGTGACCAAAGATGGAAGTCCAAGGCTGTTGATTGGCCAGGGAAGGAGATTGGATCTCATAATGGATGGCCGACCGGTATGGAGTTAACCGAAAAGTTTGCAAGTATATACTGATTTGGTTGCCAATATTGGAAGGTCAATGCAAGCCAGAGGAAGTAGTGGATTGCACCATTGATGTTGTGCTTTATTTTTGTCACACTTATAGACTGAGGTAGATGGTACTGAGGAGAGAACATGTCAAAGTGATGAAGACAATAATTCCTAAGTGCAAGGCGTGACACTTATCCGTCTTTGCTTGTCCTTGGACTAGGTGGTCCTGATACCTCAGAATTGGAGTCTTTGCACCTAGAAGTATTCTAAGTAGACGCAGGTGTACAGACTGTAACAACTCTCAACACCCCTCCATGGCCAGTGAGATATTGCAAGAAAAGAAGGGCAAGAGAAGGGAAACACTTTGAGCAGAGGAGGCTTTAGTCAGGGAATCCACTAACATATGGGATGACTTGACAAGAGTTATTTGGATTCTATTAGCGCTGATTTTTTCTCTCATTCCTTTTTTTTTCAAATCTAAATGCCTTGTCTTTGAGTTGGAACCAAAACATTGAATTTTGTGGTCCAGCCCACTATTATCAATGTTCAGTGGAATGACTTCAATTGCTAATGGGAATATTTTGTTCATCAATGATTTGATCCAGGTGGCTTTGTGGAACAAATCCACTAATGCGTTCAGTTCAGCCTCCATAGAGGACCATGTGATGTTGCATTGTTTGAAGCTATTCCAGGAAACTAGACTCCCAAAGACTACGCACAGGTAGCCAGTTTGCGACTTACAGGTATCTGGATCATCAACCCAAGAGGCATCCCAGAACACCTGCAGTGGGTCTGATCCTGGCTTGCTTGCAAGCTTGAGACAATAGTTTTGAGTGGCTTTCAGGTACTTCCAGGTCTTCTTTAATTCATTCCAGTGATTGATTCCAGGTTTTTCAGAAAATTGAGACAAGCTGGAAACGGCAAAACTTATGTTGGCCTCATGTAGCAGGCTATGTAGTTTAGCATACCTATTGCCAACTGTTAATTGCTATTGAGATTTTTGAAGGCCTCATTTTTATTTTTGGAGGCAGGTTTGAGCTGAAGATTGCAGTTGAGAGGGATGGTAAATCCCTTACATTTGGTCACACCTAGCTCCCCCAGGCCATGCTGGATGTGATTTGGCTGTCTTAGAAGTGTTTCATTGCGACTCACTTCAATATTCATTCCAAGAATGGTGTTTGGGTCTTGGCACGTAGATCCTTTGAATTTGTTTAGAAATTTTTGCTCAAAGTCTTGTCTGTCTCCCACCAGGATTAAATTGTTGACATGGAAGAAGAGGAAAGATATGCCATCATCAGACAGTTACAGACAGGGGTTGCACGCCAATTCTTGGAAACCTATCTCCTTGAACCATGCCGTAAGGGTTTTGTACCAGTTTTTGGGGGACTCCTTTAATCTTTACAGCAATTTATTCAGTTTGAGGAACTTTGATCCTCGCTTGGAGCCCTTTGGGGTTCAAATAATAACTTCCCCTTCTATTGGAGAGTGAAGAAAGGCACTTTTGATGTCAAATTGTTGTACCTTCTGGGATTTCTTGAGAGCATACAAAAGCAACAGTCAAAGTGTGGACGGTTTGCGGGTAGGAGCAAATGTTTCAAAGTAGTAAAGTCCCTCTATCTGACCAGATCCTTGCACACAGAAACAAGCCTTAAATTCAACTGGGTCACCATGGCCGTTCTCTTTGAGCTTATAGACTCAGATGGTGATAAGAGGATTTAGTGGCTCCGGTCTGTCATAATCTTCCCACACTTCCAGAGCCTCAATCAAAGACAATTCTACATCCATGGCCATAATCCATCTGAAAAATTCCTCACACGCCAGCGCTTCTTCATAGGTTTTTGGTTTGTAATAATGATAGAAGCCATATCTCTGTGGTGGCTTGATTGTAGATTGGTCTTGGAGACTTATTACGGGTGCAGTCACTGGTGGCGTTGCTTGAGTTGGAGGTTACTGAATTTTTGATTGAGATTAAGGTTTTGAGTTTTCCTCTTTGGACTCTTTGGACAAGCCAGAGTCTACGGTTGAGCTCCCCTCTGAATCCAATGACATCAAGTTGTGAGTTGTTTCCCTGTATTTTGTGAAAGCTGGAACATTAGGGGTTTGAGAAGACCTGTCTGGCAGTTTTACTTGGGGGTTTGAGTCTGCTTGAGAGTTTGAATCTGAAGTGCCACCATCCATCCACAAATCATCCATTGAGAAGTTTAAGTTGGAGTTTTGATGGGGAGCCATCTTCAGGAATTTGACCTGCTGAGTGTGGACAATATAATTGTGTTTGGTTAGAACACAATAAGAACGGAGCAAGGGGTTGAAGCCTACTATTATCCCTTCATCCCCCTTCTCCTTGAATTTCTGCCCCTTCTCTTGTTGGGCTATCAGGTACACACATGGGTTCCCCGCTGATTTCAGGTAAGTCGCCGGCAAGGCATACCCGTGCACCTTGACCCATGGAGATTTGGAATTTTCACCTCTGAAAATTTGGTTGAGCATGAGCAAGCTTGCTTTGATAACTTTGTGCCAGAGGTTTTCCAGCAGTTGAGCATCTTTTAACATTGCTCTGGTTGATTTGACAATTTTCCTGTTTGCCCTTTCTGCCTTTCCATTGTGTTCCAGAAGATATGGCTCTGAAATCACTTGACCAATGTGGCCTTCACCATAGAAGGACTGCAATTTTTGATTGAAAAATTTGGTTCCCTGTCAGAGCACACTTCTAAGGGATAATGTCCTTGACTTCTTTGCCTCTTCTCTATTAAGTCAATGATGATCCCCGGAGTTTTGTCTTTTGAGCTCATTGGGAAGGCCCCAATGTAGCTGGATGCACTGTCCACCAGGGTCAGGATGAAACGGTGGCCTCCCCAAGATTGAGGTTTAAGGGGTCCCATGAGATCAAGGTGGATTCACTCAAACACCTTTTTAGCTGGAATTGAGGCTTCCTTGAATGATGACTTGGTTATTTTGCTCCGGACGCAGTGTATGCACTCAAATTCTTTCTTCACCAATCAAGAAATATGCTTTGTGAGGCGCTCCAGCTGCGTGATCAAGGCGTGTCCATGGTTGCAGTGGATCTGCATGAGATCTTCCTTGGCACCGTAGGCTAGATTTGCAGAATGGTCACCTTAGCCAAAACCATTGAATCCGGGAGTCTCCATAGTGTAGAGGTTGTTGACAATCAATCCGCTAAAAATTGTACAATTGTCTTTTGAAATTCTGAAGCTGTCCTTTGCCGCCCACAGATTTCATCCCGCCTGGTTCAATGCTCCTGCACTCAGTAGATTGATGTTCAAGCTGGGTAAATAAAACACATTTGACAGTTCCAAGGTAAAGTTGCCCCAAACCAACACGGCTGTCCCCTTTCCTCTTATTGGCAGTTCTGCTCCCTCCTTTCCAGTTTTGATGTGCTCTTCTTCACAGGGTGAAATTTCTTTGAAGTACCTACTATTGTTGATCATATGAATCAAAGCTCCACTGTCCAGGATGAATTTTGATTTGGGATCACCTTAAGTGATCCACATTTAGAGTAGCGCCAAACAGTGAGCCGCAGGAGTTGTTTTGTTACTTTTTCAAGCTTTCCACTTTGATTGTTATTCCCTCCACCAGTCAGGCGCCAACTCTGGATGCAGATGCCAAAAATTGTTGGCTGGGTGTACTCTGTCCTGCTTAGGATTGTGCCAACCTTCAGAACATCTTTGCCTCTCCCCAGCATTGCCATGAGAATTTGAACCCGCCTTTGTCTTAGTGTTTGTCAGGGCCACTTCAGTTTGGGAATTCTGGTTGACCAGGGAGCCTTGTTCTGTGGCCTCATTGTTAATTTGAGTCAGATGAGTGAGTAAATAATCAATGGTGAGTTCCTTATCCATGTGCATGATTTGTTGTTTGAAGTCCTTCATAGTCTCAGGAAACTTGAACAGAAAGAGATAGGCCAGGATGTTGTTTGGCAGGATGATTCCAACTTTGGCCATTTTCTTCAAGGACAAATTGGATCTTGTGATAAATTCTTCTATCTCTTCTAGTTTGAAAGGTAGATACAGGAAGTTTTTGAATACTTGTGCCCTGTTGGAGGCTTGAAATGAAGAATACTTGTCAATAATGGCTTTCCAGAGCAATATGGCTGAGTTCTTGTTATGCGGTGTCACAATATTTTTGTGGGTTGATATCTCTAGTCTTGATATGATGAGTAGCTTAATTTTGTCATTCATGTCATTTTCAAGCGTAGGTGTATTGTCATTAATGGCCACTGCACACCCTCAAACATTCAGTATGGCATCCATCTTATCTTTCCATACGCCATAGTTGTCCTCACTGAGCCTTGGGATGGTTTCCAGAGCGTTCTTCATCATTGCTTGTCTGAATCCTTCAGACATTTAGTTTGCCGCCATTTTCCAGTCTTAGTCTTGATTCTGGGTAGGTCAGGTTGAGTTCTTTTTGCTTTTAACTGTGAAAGAAATATGAGATTGATTTCACTTAAAACTGGGAACTGAGAACAACAAACATGATCAACAGAATATTTGAGGACACAAGGGATGAGAATAAATACCAACATCAGGCCTTGAGGAACATGAAAAGAGTGGAAAACATGGGTTGAAGAATCAGGGCTGAGTATGTTAAGTAGAGACAAGGAGTACAAGCTGAAACAACAGTTCAGGATACTGGAGACTGAGAAGATGAATTCTGCGTAGATATCTCACTGGACACACCAACAGGGCTTGTCAAGGGTTTTTGATATTGATGAGTTTTGAGTATGTGATGTGTAGAAGAGTAAGTCAAAGATCTGGAAGGAAGGAACTGAGAGAGGAGGAACTTATGAAGAACTTGAAAGGGAGAGGTATTGCTGTCCTCTCCAGCAAACTCCTGATCATCCTTTGCTCTTCTTTGGACTAGGTGGTTGTGGTACATCAGAATTGGAGTGTTTGCACCTACAAGTATTCTACGTAGGCGCGGGTGTTGTGGTGTCAATTTATAGACACGGATTGGGGACTGCGTCGCATCTGCGCGCTCAGCATTGGAGGCAAGCGGGCTCAGCATTAGGGTATGCAGAGTGCTCAGCAGCAGCCGCTGTTTGGCTCCGCACCTGGTGAACGGGTTGGGCTCAGCATTGAATGCGGTGTGGGCGGCAATCCACCCCAGAGATTGGATTTGGAAGGTAGTGCGCTTGACTAGGTTTGCGGGCGCGCCAGTTTGGATACGTAGGGGCGGAGCAATCCGCGGGCTATGAAGGAATGGATGGAGTGCGTGGATCATGCCGGATATTACCAAACACCCACAAAGGGCGCGGACAAACAGATACGGACAGGCGCGGTGCGGGGACCGCGTCATGAGAAGGACAAACCGGATTGACAGAATGGTTTACGGACGACAGGGGGAGTTTGGTACGGAGGAGGTGGGGAGAGGAGGCTAGGGTTTCTGTTTTGGGATTGTTTTCTGTTTCTTTGTCATACTGTCATTTGCGCGTGTACTTAGGTTAGGGTTGAGGGGGAGGACTTATCCTCACTCCCAACTCCGGGTTGGAGGAGAGGCATGCATCAAGGCGGAGGAGGAAGAATCACATCACATCATTGGATTGGATCACCATCTCACCAGGAGATTAAAGGAACTCATACTGGATACACATCCGGGTGGAAAGTTCTTAGGATTGAAGGATTGGCGATTTCTCTCTCTCTCTCTACTTTTTCTTTATCTCTTTATCTCCTTATTTCTATTTCTCATTTAAGTGCGACTTCGGACATCCTCATCTCCTTTCAAACGCAGGGAACCGTTAACTTCCAAACCTTGGGACAATTATAGGGGGATAACCTTTAATCTTTCCACAGCGTACAGACTGTAACAACTCTCAACAAAATTCATAACTATGTGTACTGTTGCTTGAGAATTGAACTATTGAAAATTGAATCCTATCAATCATGATTATCAGTAATTTCAAACTGGGCTCAAATCTTTTAATCTTCCCATTTTGGAAATTCAATCTGTGTCTTGTGTCATGAGGCTTTTTTTTCTATTTCAGATTTATGTATCCTTGAACCAATTCCCACCTCTGCATATTTTACATTGATCCTATTCTCAGAAATCCTCTTCCAACTAGAATGTTGAAGTTAATTGATTCTTTTTCCCTTCATTCAATTTTTTCCTGGTGTTAAGCATCAAAACAATAAAAATAAATATCTCTGTTTTCTCCATGAAAGCTTTTTGTTTATTTTTCAGTATAAATCTGCATAAATTCCTTGCTGGTTCTGCGTTTCTTATTTTTCAAATTGGATTTGTGAAAAAACAGGTCAACTAGGTCCTCAAAAACATTTCAAATTTCTCAAAAGAATTTGCAAGGAAGAATTCAAGCCTTCAAACTCAGACTTTCCAGCTAAGACACTGTACTAGGAGTTCTTCCTTTACAAATAGACTACAAGGTCCATCACTCCCAGTGAATATTTTTAAAAATTATTTATACACATGTGAGAGGGTCTTCTTTTTGACCTGCTTCAACTTCAAAATGTGGATTAGCATTCTCACAAAACTGATATAGTTGATTTTTAATTTTAACCTCATCTTTCCCATTCCAAATCAGTTAACCACTTCTCACTTTGTTGGATCTTCTTGCACAATCTTGTTAGTCAAGAATGATTTCCTTTCAAATTATGTCACTTAGCCTACACTTTTTCATACAAAAGAATTCAGATTTAAAAAAAATTATTTCATTTTCTTCAATACTCTGCAGCATTGGTGAAGGTGGTCCATCAAAATTTTTCATGTTAGAAATTTTCCTAATACTTGAAGAGCAAAGTGTCTGGAGTTGAAATTTGAATAAATATTTCTACTTGGGCTCATATCCATTTATTCCGTGATGAGAATTCATTAAAAACATTCACAAATTTTCAATTAAACTAGCACAAGTGTACCATTTTTACTCACACTATTTATATAGCTTCAATTTTTGCACACCAATATTTCATTGGTTATCCCTCTTCATCCAAACTTGGTTCCATCTGATCATATTTGAATTCCACTTGAAAATTACTTTGAGCTCTATCTTCCTGTTCTTTTACGTCTTTAATAAGCTTTTTCTATCTTCAGAAACTGATAATTTTCATGCAGATTTTTAAATTTGGTATCATATTTTTACTTCTACCAATTTAGAAGAATGATTTTGTTCATTTGAAATTCTTTAGAGGTATTTATTTTCTGCCTGCCATTCAAGATTGACTCATTCTCAAGGTAATTCATAGCAGATTCATTGAAATTCAAGAAAAACATTTAGGGATAATTTTAAATTTTAACAGATGTGTCTATTTGAGGATCAATTTTTTTTCCAAAATATCTTCTTCCTTACAATTATCTCCAATGGTTTCATTTATGAAGCAAAAATAGTTTAAAAGATTTATTGGAAGCTAAAGTTTGGTATTTTCAGAACTCTTATGCATGCTGAAAAATTAAAAGTAGTGAAAAATATGGCCCATTTTCATGCATTGATATGATTTATCAAAATTGAACCTGGAAGTAACTGACCTGTTAGCCTAGTGGTAAAGGCAGTAATTCTGTTATAGTGTCCTAGATGAGATCCTTGGATATCAGTTTTTACTTCTTCCCTTTAATTCTTTCCTAACACATTCAAAATAAAAAGAATCTTGAAAACCAAGACTTCAAAAGATTATATTAATGCTGACTTAAAAGGGTAACCATTCCTTAAGCTCTAACAGGTAGAAGCTTGGCTTTTTCCCATTGGAAATGGGATGCTTGGAATTTTTTTTCCTTGGGATGAATTATGTTGCTTCAAATAGAGAATCCAAGTATGAGAAAAAAAAAATTTGGTCTGAATTAGATCCAGATTAGAATAAAAGCTTGGTCAGATTGATTGCTTTTTACAATTCCTCTATAGAGGTTATATAAAACATGCTATAAATGATCAGATTAATCATTTTTGTTTATCAAAGATGGGATTTAATTGAAGGTATGATGAGATATGATGAGGCATGATGGTTGTGTTCCAACCAATAATGGGATGTATGTATGAGGTGATGGAGGCCTGGTGAACAAACAATCCCATGGAGGTGTGAATTATGTGTTTTGAATTTCATGGGAAATTTGGAATAAATTTCAGTGGGTCAGTTTTTTTGATCATGTTAAAAAAAATCACTCTACTAAAGATCACAGCTTCCAAAGGTATGTGGTTGTCAATATTTATATATATATATATTTTCTCTTTATAATAGGTTTTTGCATTGCACATTTACCACTTTGGATATTCAAAGACGCCAGTACCAAAAACAGAGATGCAACCAGCCTGGGGTAGTGGCACCATCATCTATATGAGAGTACAAATTAATAGCTTGAAGGTAGGAAAGGAGAGAGAAGGAGAGGAAAGGAGGGAAGAAAAAAAACAGTTATGAGAATATGAGGGAGAATTTTTGTTTGTGAAAACAGCTGGGTTTTATTCAGGATGCATCATAGTTGAGTGGGCCAGGAAGGGTGGTTTCATCCAAAGTTGGATTCAATAGGTGGTCAAAGCGGCTGGTGTACTTGATGAAGTTCTCCAAAAATGGCCAGGCTTTCAGATTGGCTAGGGATGAACTGAGTTTTCTGGGGTTGAACATGATCTTCTCTCTACGCAGATCTGCCCTGAGTTGGGTTCTCTGTGTCTTGTACACTGGGAAAAAGTGCAAAAACTGAGTGACACAATGTTGGTCTTTATCTGCCAGATCAATTTTTCACCCATGGATAGTTATATGTTGCATTGTCATGTTTTTGATCCAGAAGTTTAACATGGGTAGCGGTTGAAAAGAAACCTAAAAAAATTATTTGTTTTTAAACTGAGCACATGGTTCACCATGAGGTATGGAATGCTATCCAGCACTGAAATTACATGTTGTTCCATGATATCTACTTTGTCTTAATTGCTTATCTGTTGAAATACTTGATCAATTTTCCATGTCATTATTTTTTTTTAATCCATTGCCCAAATTTTTCACTTGATTAAAATTATTTCAAAAATATCACATTTGTACATGTGATTTTTTTTATTTAATTGGTTTACCATGAGGTGTTGAATTCTATCCAACACTGAACTCACATACCAAGACTTCCATGATATATACTTTTTTTACTTGCTTATCTGTTGAAATACTTGGACAATTGTTCATGGCATGATTTTTTTTAATGCATTCCCCAAATTTTGCACTTATTTAAAATTATTTATTATTCAAAAAATGTCACATCTGTTCATGTCAATTTCTTTTAATCTAATCCATTCCCCAAATTTGGGGGCAAAAGACTAGTTTAGCTATCTATCTCTATAATCTAGCTCTATAAAAAGATTGGTTTTTTGAGGCTTGGAAAATACCAACGTTGACCTCCTTCGAAAACCATTCAGTTGCCGGCGTCGTTCTCCGCAAACTGGATGCGGGCCGTGCATCTACTTCACCCAAGCTTTTGCACCGGGTAAAAGGCTTCCCTCCCCCAATTTGGGGGCAATATACATTAGTCGATGATCATTCTTCACCAGGCCATCCCCGTTCATGCTAGTTAGGAATTATCAATCCAATGATCCGCCGGCCGATCGTCTAAGATGGACTGATCGGACTGCATATCGCTCTGTTAAGTGAACATGGTTGGATTTCTCTACAAGTAAAATCCAAACAGTAGTTGGACTGGCATCCCCTGTCCAAGCACCAATTCTTTGATTGCGTGGATCCGTCATGAGTGCACCTCTTGAAGCGACGTGCGTCCGCAATCGAGTTAACTTGAGGGGCTATCATCTCGATGATCTGAGATACTTCGTACTATAAAACGGGCCACCCCGGTCCCCTCGTCGAAGCCGCAATCAACGCATTCCCTAGTAGTTTCTGCTCTCTTCTATAATAACCTTCCCGCTCACAAGCCCAACAATTAATTTGTTTAGTATGCTTCGACTAATCAGAGGCTTGTGTTTGATCATGGGGGCGTCGGCCTTTTTCCACCAATCATCTGCTGCTCCAGTGGGCATACCGAAGTCGCCGCGCACGGGCAGGCTGAATCTCGCCATCTCGGACGGAAATTTGGAGATTGACACTGTGCATACCCGCACTTTTCAAGACGAATCAGCCTCCCAGGATTTCCATCAATTCCTAACTACTCCTCCCACAGAGCCAGCAGTACAACCTGGTACTGGGAGTGACAAAATCTCATCCAAAACCGTCGGTCAAAGTTTGAAGTTGAAGAACGTTCATGTCTTTGTTGACAAGGACGCCTCCCCAAGGGGCGCTTCAATTGAAACTCCTTCATCGGTAAGTATGTCGAATATTTCATGCGCTCACCGTAAAAATCGATCTCCACCCTAACCCCTTCACTTGACTACTTTCCTGTCGGCCTCTGGTCAAAATGTTGGCGAAAAGTCGTCCACCGCGGCCAGTGTGCTTGGCCAAGATGGTCTCAAGTCTTCTCCGGGCGATCATCGTAAACGGAACCAAGACCAGCTCCCACCCCCAGGCAATTTGTCATCCCAGGACTCCGACGACAAAAAGATCGACCCAGCCGCTGTAAGCATCACTTGTGTCTGAGAGGATTTATTCAGGCCTTCAATATTATTGAATGCCAACGCTGATCAGGATGCACCAATGCGATGCTGCTCATTCAATCACCACAGCACCCACCCCAAGTGGCCCAGGCGCCCGCAATCGGCAGCGCTGCTCCGACCGATAAGAATGTTCCTAAAACTTCCCATAAGGATTCTCAAACAATCACCCTAGGGACGTGGATCGAAGTCAAACAGCTCGAGCCGATGAGTCCCACACCTCTGGCAGATGTTTCCGTCAGCAATCCGCCCACAGCCCCAACCGGCGCGGGTCATGAGGGAGTGAAAGCCATATCTCTAACTAATCCCGATGAGCACGCCAATCTTCCCACAAACCCAGCTGGTAACGGTCACGATGAGCTGAAAGGCTCAACTCCAGCCCCGGCCGCTGATGGCCATGGCGAGATAAAGGGTCCAACGCCAGCCCCAGCCGGTGATAGTCATGGTCCTACCCCAGCCGGCGATAGTCATGGTCCTACTCCAGCCGGTGGCACTCGTGGCTCCGCCCCAGCCAGTGATAGTCATGGCCCCGCCCCAGCCAGTGATAGTCATGGCCCCGCCCCAGCCAGTGATAGTCATGGCCCCGCCCCAGCCAGTGATAGCCATGGGCCAGCCCCTGCCGGTGACAGTCATGGGCCAACCCCTGCCAGTGACAGTGGTGGGCCAGCCCCTTCCAGCGACAGTCGAGGGCCCACCCCTGCCGGTGATGGTCACGGTCCAACCCCTGCCGGTGATGGTCACGGTCCAACCCCAGCTGGCGATGGTCATAGCGAGCCGAAGGCCACAACTCCAGCCCATGCCGGTCACCACACGGATCCCCCTCCAGCCCCAGGCAGTGATGTTCATGGCGAAATGAATGCCCCACCTCCAGAGCCTGCTCGGGATGTAGCTAACCCCGATCAAACCGCCAAGGCAGCCAGCCGGGAGTTTTCGCTTCCCCATGGGGCTGGAATCCAACTGACTGGTTCTGCGAGCTCCACGCCCGGTCAGAGTGCGACCAGCGAGCCCAGCTCTCCCACGGTGTCGAATCAAGCAGACAAGCAATCAGCCCACGCCACCACAAGTCAACCTAACTCCACTGGCCCCTCCCAGGCCAGCGCGGGCCCTGACTCTAAGCCTCACAGTGCCACCGAGCAAGGCGGAGAGGGAAATGCTGCATCACCCGCCCCAGAGCACTCAAAACCTGACGCCAAGGACCTTTCCCAATTCGTGAGTCTTCCCTCCTCAACGAGCCTAACAATTCTACTCGGCTTCCATGGTTGGGCCGGAGTCACTGGCTGACCGACCGTGTCATAACTTTCCAAAATCCTGCATCTAGAGCTCGGAAGTTAACAAGGCCTTTGGGAATTCCGCAATCGCCATCCAAATTTTTTCCAACCCACTCAAGTGAGTCAGCCCCCCCCCCCCACCCATCGTTCCCAAGGAGGTATCCACCTCCGTCGCTGCGCTCATTAGAGGTGTGCGTCGAGCTAATCAAATTACTTCTCACATGGTGATGTGCGTGATAGAATCGAGCTGTCTTTTACCGATAAGGCTCAGACCAAAGCATAAAATAAATTGAACAGGCCATGCTTATTCTGAACGTAATTTTTGCATGAGAATTGTGTGTATTATTAGTTGTAACTATCCACAACAAAAACAGTACCACCCGCGAGTAATGTCGATCCAATCATAGATGAATTGTAGCTAACCACGTTGGATACATGTCACGTAATTAATGAATTATTTAAGCACGAAATTTGCATTGACACACGTTTAGTAAAAGGAAGGAGTCAGGCCACCGCCGTCGTGGTGGGAATCTTAATCTGAAAGACTCAGAAAAAATGCCGCGGCCTTGACAATGCAGTCGATGGGTCCAGGTTGGCAAGGGGACAAGAAACGAGCCAGTAAGGCTCACAACAATCGGCTAAACTGCTGCCATGCCCTTAAGTCTCTCCGGTATAATAACCTTAAACGATTGGAACCTATAGAACGTTTAGGGTATTAAGTTTGACTCCTTCTACTTTCATGAACAAAACTTGATCAGTCCTCAAAAGAAGCTTTGGTTATTTTTTGTGCAGGTAAAATTTGTATGGGAGATTAGAGTATTTCCCCCAAATTTGGGGAGTGATTGGAATTTAATAATTTGGATAGAGAATGGAATGTGGTTTGATTGGGAAAATGTCAAAAATAAAAACATTTTTTAAGTTTCAATTAAGTCATGGCTAAGCTGATGCCAATTTACTGATATAGGAGTAATTCAAACAAAATATACATTTAAAATGCATCAGTTTCTGGGACTTATAGCATTTAAAACCTCAGTGTACACAATTTTATCAGTTTCAAATGAAATTTGGCTGTCAGTTCTGTGTGACCAGTACTCTTGTTGAGTGGCTGGATCTAATCCTTGAAAATGCTACATATAACTGAACATATTGGCTGAGCACTGAATGTTGCAGACAAAGACAAAAATTTTAAAATTTCTAACCTTAATATTTGATTATTCTCAATGAGAAAGCCAAATTAACCGGAAACTGTTTGAAAATGATATTAAAAGGGAGGCCATTTCAATCAGGGTCAGTAACCAATGTGATGTGGGGAACAGAAACCAGCCTTCCTATTGAATCAACACTTGCAATCTTGGAAACTATAACATTGCTTCCCAATCTGAAAACAATCAAGCAATTTACATTGAAAAGCCCAATTTTATGGGCCATGTTCCTCATAATCATTAATGGGGCACCAGCTTTCAGATTCAAGCTACAAGGAGGAAAGATGGGAATAAATAATGGGTTGAGAAACCATTTTTGGTATATATCTTGAGTATAATCTTCAACAAAGTCATGGCTGTAATGTCTTCATATTTTGGAAAGCAAGATGGTCCATCAGATAACCATTTGAAGGGAGCAATGGTGCAAGTTTGGAAAATAATTCTTGATTAATCTATCCAAAGCTTGATATTCACTATGGCCATGAATTACCAGGTGTTCAAGAAGCAATATTTTGTTCAAAACCTCTATATTATTCAGACCATCTCCAACATTGAGTAAGAAATTCTTGTAATCAGGTGCAAAACTTGGAAAGCTCTCCAGAAAGAAGAATTAACCAAACTTACATCATTAATTTGGGGACATTTAACTCTTTTAACTATAGGGAAAATTTTCCTAGTCTCCACCAAGGACCTTAAAATTTCCATTCTGAGGTAGGTTAGAATCCATGAGGTATTGAAGTAGCCTTTGAAATACATGCATTAGTTATCATATCAAAGATTTTCTTCTGTCTACACTTCAGAAGAGAAATGTTTTTCACATCTCATTGATTTATAGTATGATTTTGTTCTTCCTCAATTATCAAGTTCCTTTTGTTCCTTGTTTCCTCCACTGATCAATCAAGTCTTGGAAGATGAGGAAACTTTTCTTCAATAATTGTGCCACAATCTTGAAAATATGGACCTTGATATTGCGTTTGTGAGAACACTTTGATCTTTGAATCCAGAATGAATTGAATTATCAACCCTAAAATTGAAGGAAAAATCACATAGGCAATGTGGTTCTGCATACTGAAAAATTGATAAATTCACTCCAAACAACTTCCTTGTCTCAGAAGGTTGAAAATATTCCTCACATTTTTCCATTTTTTTTTTTTTGAAAATGATGATTGTCCTCAAGTAGACCCTTGGCCAATTCAACCTCTCTTAAAGTTGTATAAGAAATAGAAAAAAAAATACCTGTTCCCCAACCCATTTCAACACCACTTTTCATGGCATCCACAACAGCATAGAACTCCCTAACCCTTACATTATTTTCATGATGAAAAATATAGGATAATATTCATCTCTCAATTCTTATATATTGGTCAATAAAATATTGTTGGAACAGAAAACCACCCCGGTGAAAAATTGAATAATCATAATGATAAAATGATGTAAAATTTGAATAATTATTTATGGCAGTGAACCTATTCTTTCCTAGTTTTTCTTTCAACTTGAGAAAAAACTCAATCTGTCCTAAGGATGAAAAAAAACATAGTTCAGAGGATCATAAAATTTGCTCAGTTCACTACTCCTTATCAAGGAGCCATCTGAGTGCCAAATTGTGACATCTCTCTAGCTCAATTGAGAAGAATCATTAAGTGTCTGTAATGAAAATCCATCATAAAAGCTTTGATTTCATATTCAGAAAACAAACAGGAAATGCCATAACTTCCAGCCATATTGCAGCTGCTTGGTCTACTGTTGGTAGGTTGAAAACTCTTTGAGTCATATTTTGTAAAGATAGACCAGCTAGCTGGATTGATTTATCTGAACAAACCTGAGGAGAAACGTTTCCCCTATGATTATTATGGTCATTGTAGCATTGGAATTTGATTTCCGTATAAAATTTGGAACCAAAAGGTAAGGGGAGTAGGACCTTCTTCTATACTATGGATTTGGGAATTGACTAATTTTTTCAGATGTGGTAAAGGCCTTATAAAATTTACAGGTGAAAAAAAACTGAAGTGTGTTAATTTTTGGGTCAGGGGGGAAGTAAATCAAATCAAGGTAGGATGGAAGGGGGTTTATATTAATTTTCAATGTTCAAAAAGAAGCTTGAACCAAGCGAGGAATTAGTTTTCATTACATTTGTTTTCAGTTTCCTCTGTTACAGTTCTTTTTACATGTGTTGTCCTTTGTTAAATGTGTCGTCCTTGTTACACATGTTTAAATTTTCAATGGTTGAAAAAAAACTTGAACCAAGTGAGTGATTAGTCTTCATTAGATTTTTTTCAATGGCCTCTGTCACATTCCTCAAAATTTTTTGTCCCTGTTACATTGGTTAGCCATGTATGTGTGCAATAGTAAAAATAAACCTCATATATACATAGATAGAGGTAGTTGAAAGGTATAAAAAATAAATAAATAAAAACCTCACATATGTGCATATATCACACAAACCTTATATAAATACAAAGATGCTGTTGAAAAGTATGAAACCTTGAAATCTATGTAAATACACACATAAATTTTTTTGTGAATTTTTTTAAAGGAAATTTTGGACCGGAAAAAAAAGGAGACAGATAAAAAAAAGTTTACAAAACAAAAAAGGGCAATTTCAAATTTTCAACCCTACACAAACAAGTCATGACTCAAAACGGGTTGTGTGGCATGGTTTGCAATCCATATGATTTGTGAATGGCTGCTTAAAACTTGTTCACAACTTTTATTTATTTATTTATTTATTTTTAATTTATTTATTTATTTAATTATTAATTATTTTATTTAACTATTTATTAATTAATTATTAATTATTTTATTTATTTATTTATCTATTTATTTATTTATTAACTTTTTGATTTATTTATTTATTAATTATTTTAATTATTTATTATTCTATTTATTAAGTATTTTATTTATTTATTTATTTATTATTTTATTTATTTATTTATTTATTTATTTATTTATTTATTTATTTATTTATTTATTTATTTATTTATTTATTTATTTATTTATTTATTTATTTATTTATTTATTTATTTATTTATTTATTTATTTATTTATTTATTTATTTATTTATTTATTTATTTATTTATTTATTTATTTATTTATTTATTTATTTATTTATTTATTTATTTATTTATTTATTTATTTATTTATTTATTTATTTATTTATTTATTTATTTATTTATTTATTTATTTATTTATTTATTTATTTATTTATTTATTTATTTATTTATTTATTTATTTATTTATTTATTTATTTATTTATTTATTTATTTATTTATTTATTTATTTATTTATTTATTTATTTATTTATTTACTTATTTATTTATTTATTTATTTATTTATTTATTTATTTATTTATTTATTTATTTATTTATTTATTTATTTATTTATTTATTTATTTATTTATTTATTTATTTATTTATTTATTTATTTATTTATTTATTTATTTATTTATTTATTTATTTATTTATTTATTTATTTATTTATTTATTTATTTATTTATTTATTTATTTATTTATTTATTTATTTATTTATTTATTTATTTATTTATTTATTTATTTATTTATTTATTTATTTATTTATTTATTTTTTGTTTGCAACTTTTGGAGTTTTGAACCTCTGTTCACAACTCATATGGGTTGTGAAAATTTTTTCACACCTTTTTGCAACCCCGGGTTTCAAATTTAACATTGCCCCCCCCCCAAAAAAGTGGCCTGAACTGGATGCAAGAGGTGCAGATAAAATTAAATTGATAAATGAATACAAAAACAAGGACCTTGATTGCAGGTGATGCAAGTGAAAACTTTTTGATGTTCTTATATTTATAGATTATAATGAATCTCAACAACATAAATTGGATAATTTTATAAAATATATTGTAGTTTTTTGGATGATTTCAAATCATTCTACACATTATCTAAGCCTCCACATTTAAACTTTCCGGCGTTAAAAACCTTAAAAAAGCAAAGATCAATTTTCATACTCTTATATTCCATTTAAAACTCATCAAAATTTTTTGATTCTCCTTCTAACTCAAAAATATTATTTTATTCTCTTTCTAAGTTTCTTGTCACAAGAGGGGGATTTTTCAACTCCAAAAATCTTAAATTTTGAGATAGAGTTTTTTTCATCTATTTAGTAATTAGCCCCTCTGAATCTTCTGGTTGGGTTAACCAAAAGGCCCAATCAAACTTTGACTTTCCCTTCTTTCCTAGAATTGAATAGAATTTATTTGTCCTTGATATCCCTTTTGAAAGTGGCAAATTCCTAAAATCATCCAAAAATACATTCAACATGGACTCCACATTTTATAGGGGGGTTTTTAATTGTTGAAAATTTCAGAAAGCTTGGGGGGGGTCATAAAGTTTTGAAGGAAATGTTTAATAGAAGAAGTTTTTTTCCTATGAGTTCCAGTTATTGAATTTTCTAATCCTCTATTATCAACACAAGCTGGAATCTCAATATGCTTTCTCCTGAATAATATCATGATCTCTGTTTTCATTTCATTCAGTTAACATTTTTTATACTTTTTACCTTTTTTTATCTTGTTGATTTCATTTTTCTTGAAATTCCAGAAAATCTTAAAATTTCTCTATCTTAGTTCTACTTTTACTTTATGGAATAAATCACATTTGATTTTTTATTTTTTGAAAGCCAAAATTGTGAGAGAACAAGGCCACCCTTGCAATGAAATAATCTTGACCGCCAGATCCAAACATTTCTCTATTCAAAATTCTCATGAATTCCATACCCCCTTTTTGATTCTAATGTATCCTTATGGTTACACAAGATATTCAAATTCTATCCTTGAAATGAGTCTCTCATTGAATTCAAATCACTGGATTTATCCTCCTGATACAGAATATTCCATTAGTGTACAACATGATGTGTGTATGCATTATTGTTTTCTTACTGGGTCAGTTGAAGTTCTACTATTCTCTAGTCCAGGCTAAATTCACACCATAATAATAATAATCCATGCTGATTTTTGATATTGAAATGAATTTAGAAATTTCTTTTCCAAAATGAATCCAAAAGGCACCATTGGCATGGTTTCCCACCTCAGGAAGGCATGTAAACCTTGAGAAGAGGTGGAAATACATGGAGTGATATTGGACATTCAAGTTTTCCCACAACTTTTTAAGTTTTAAATGAGTGCCTGGGGTGTCAAAAAATGCCTTTGAGGGCCTTGTGGGTCCCTCAAGTCCTGGAAAAATCAATTGAGGCCTTTGGGGCTAACGTAAAACCTCCAGACCCCCTCCCCCTGGGATCTGTCTGGGACAATTTCTTTGGAGGATCCAACTATGGACACCAATTGAGTCAATTTAATATGTAAAAATGCAATAAATACCAATTTTTTGCAATGCATTGAAGCCTGACCTCGGATTTGAAAAAAAAACCTCATCTAATGTAAGAAATATATAAAAAAATGATTCATTTCCTTTACACAAAATTTAATATTTCCAGAAGAATTGCAATGCCTTTGTTTCAAACATAAAAAAATTTTAGAAAAATTATACATATACCTATTTCATGCTGGGAAGTCAAATTTCTTGATATATATTAACAAAAGCATGATCACATACACAAAAAATTATAAAAAATATGAAAATAATTCTTTGAATATATATGATATATATATATGTATTATATATATATGTATTATATATATATGTATTATATATATATGTATTATATATATATGTATTATATATATATATGTATTATATATATATGTATTATATATATATGTATTATATATTTATATGTATTTTATATATGTATTATATATATATGTATTATATATATATGTATTATATGCATATGTATTATATATATATATATATATATATATATATATATATATATATATATATATATATATATATATATATATATATATATATATATATATATATATATATATATATATATATATATATATATATATATATATATGTATTATATATACATATATATATAAGAGAAGAAAATTGTGGGGATGACCACCACCACCTCAGCCAATTCTTTCAGAACTGAAACAATCCCTGGGAGTTTGTTTTGATTGCCTTTTTGAAACTAACAGTGCTGGGTGGTTTTGGAATGGCTGTCAAAACCATATGGGCTGTGTGGTTTCAACCTCCTGGGCCCCAGGATGGGCAACCCCCCCCCCTGGCATGTTGAAGGGGGGAAATGCCATCCTTTCTCTCACCATGGCATGGGATAACAGACCGCTACACCATGGTGAGATAAGATACCTTCATGGTGTGGGAAAGCCTTCTGGGTGGTGTGATTACAGTAATTCTTTTACTATAATCACACTAATTGTGCCTTTTGGTGTCATTCCAGAAAAACAAATTTGCTAAAATCTCATCAATTTTGAAAATGGTTGTGAGTTCAATAATTCTTTTGGCAGAATTTAGCAAGAAACTTATTCTCTTATTTAAATAAATGCATCCATTTGCAATTGAATCCACCAGGAAGTTTCCCTATTAGCTGCTTAGATCCATTTCAATCAATATGAAAGTTTTTCCCCTTTAAATGAATTTATTATGCCCTAAACATTTTGATAATTCAATATAAACCTCTTCTTCAAATTATATGTTTTTTCAAACCTTGTGTGAGAAGAGCTTGCCAATATGAACCATTAAAATTCTCAAATTAATATCTACTATTTTCCAAGCCTCAATTTTAGGTTCTGAGGCTTTTACTAGGCTTTCTCTTCTCAAAGATTTTCTTATTGCATTCCATTCTCTTTTTCTTTATTTTTTTTGAAAAAAAAAATTCTTGAACCATACAAAATTTGAGGGGTCTTCACAAACCAAATGTATTGATTTCATATTATTATAAAGGGTGATGTTAAATTCAAGGCTCCAGTCGTGTGAGAGCCGTGTACACGGCTCCGGCCGTGTGGGAGCCATGTACACAGCTCCAGTTGTGTGGGAGCTGTGTAGGGCCCCTAAAAGCGTGGGGGCCCATACACTACTCCATATGATTTATTATTTATTATTTATTATTTATTATTTATTATTTATTATTATTTATTATTTATTATTTATTATTTATTATTTATTATTTATTATTTATTATTTATTATTTATTATTTATTATTTATTATTTATTATTTATTATTTATTATTTATTATTTATTATTTATTATTTATTATTTATTATTTATTATTTATTATTTATTATTTATTATTTATTATTTATTATTTATTATTTATTATTTATTATTTATTATTTATTATTTATTATTTATTATTTATTATTTATTATTTATTATTTATTATTTATTATTTATTATTTATTATTTATTATTTATTATTTATTATTTATTATTTATTATTTATTATTTATTATTTATTATTTATTATTTATTATTTATTATTTATTATTTATTATTTATTATTTATTATTTATTATTTATTATTTATTATTTATTATTTATTATTTATTATTTATTATTTATTATTTATTATTTATTATTTATTATTTATTATTTATTATTTATTATTTATTATTTATTATTTATTATTTATTATTTATTATTTATTATTTATTATTTATTATTTATTATTTATTATTTATTATTTATTATTTATTATTTATTATTTATTATTTATTATTTATTATTTATTATTTATTATTTATTATTTATTATTTATTATTTATTATTTATTATTTATTATTTATTATTTATTATTGATTATTTATTATTTATTATTTATTATTTATTATTTATTATTTATTATTTATTATTTATTATTTATTATTTATTATTTATTATTTATTATTTATTATTTATTATTTATTATTTATTATTTATTATTTATTATTTATTATTTATTATTTATTATTTATTATTTATTATTTATTATTTATTATTTATTATTTATTATTTATTATTTATTATTTATTATTTATTATTTATTATTTATTATTTATTATTTATTATTTATTATTTATTATTTATTATTTATTATTTATTATTTATTATTTATTATTTATTATTTATTATTTATTATTTATTATTTATTATTTATTATTTATTATTTATTATTTATTATTTATTATTTATTATTTATTATTTATTATTTATTATTTATTATTTATTATTTATTATTTATTATTTATTATTTATTATTTATTATTTATTATTTATTATTTATTATTTATTATTTATTATTTATTATTTATTATTTATTATTTATTATTTATTATTTATTATTTATTATTTATTATTTATTATTTATTATTTATTATTTATTATTTATTATTTATTATTTATTATTTATTATTTATTATTTATTATTTATTATTTATTATTTATTATTTATTATTTATTATTTATTATTTATTATTTATTATTTATTATTTATTATTATTATTATTATTATTATTTATTATTTATTATTTATTATTTATTATTTATTATTTATTATTTATTATTTATTATTTATTATTTATTATTTATTATTTATTATTTATTATTTATTATTTATTATTTATTATTTATTATTTATTATTTATTATTTATTATTTATTATTTATTATTTATTATTTATTATTTATTATTTATTATTTATTATTTATTATTTATTATTTATTATTTATTATTTATTATTTATTATTTATTATTTATTATTTATTATTTATTATTTATTATTTATTATTTATTATTTATTATTTATTATTTATTATTTATTATTTATTATTTATTATTTATTATTTATTATTTATTATTTATTATTTATTATTTATTATTTATTATTTATTATTTATTATTTATTATTTATTATTTATTATTTATTATTTATTATTTATTATTTATTATTTATTATTTATTATTTATTATTTATTATTTATTATTTATTATTTATTATTTATTATTTATTATTTATTATTTATTATTTATTATTTATTATTTATTATTTATTATTTATTATTTATTATTTATTATTTATTATTTATTATTTATTATTTATTATTTATTATTTATTATTTATTATTTATTATTTATTATTTATTATTTATTATTTATTATTTATTATTTATTATTTATTATTTATTATTTATTATTTATTATTTATTATTTATTATTTATTATTTATTATTTATTATTTATTATTTATTATTTATTATTTATTATTTATTATTTATTATTTATTATTTATTATTTATTATTTATTATTTATTATTTATTATTTATTATTTATTATTTATTATTTATTATTTATTATTTATTATTTATTATTTATTATTTATTATTTATTATTTATTATTTATTATTTATTATTTATTATTTATTATTTATTATTTATTATTTATTATTTATTATTTATTATTTATTATTTATTATTTATTATTTATTATTTATGATTTATGATTTATTATTTATTATTTATTATTTATTTTTTATTTTTTATTATTTATTATTTATTATTTATTATTTATTATTCATTATTTATTATTTAGTGGAGGCTACAAAACTTGATTTTCAGTTGTTTAGCGTGCTGTAAAACTCAAATGGGACATGTAGCATGCCACACAGCCCATTTGAGCTGTGTATCATGCCACACAGCCCATTTGAGCTGTGTATCATGCCACACAGCCCATTTGAGCCATGTAGGGTGCCACACGGCTCAATGAGCCGTAAATTTAACATTACCCCATTATAAATTTGAGTTAGAGCTGGATTCAATTTTTAATATTTGAAATTTTGGATAGAATAAACAAATTAATTTACCATTTATCTCATACCACTCACTTCAAATCCTTTGAAATTTCTTTCCTGTATCTTTTTCTGATGAAAAAAACAATAAGTGGTGTCATCTGATAGTCAAATTTAAGAGCTGAAAAAAATGGTTTATCTTTTTTACTCAAATTTTTAAGCCTTGTGAATGATGTTGTTTTGGGATTTATGGATGTGAAAATCAAATGAAAAACCCATTTCTTCCAAAAGAATAGATTGAAATTTTCAAATATTTTTAAGAAAAAATATAGATTGATTAATTGGAAAATTTCACAAATGTTTGCTTCAATTCAAAAAAAAAGAAAACAAAAAAATGTGGAAAATTTATGGATTCTTATGCAAGAAAATCACAAATTTAGATTATTATTTTTTTGATAGATCCATGATTTATTGGATAAATTGAAACCTTTTGGAGATCCATGTTTTTATTTTTTCATTTATCATTTTATTTTATCTTTCAGATACTTCAAATCAGGCTTCATGGAGCTCCAGAAGGCTTGAAAGGATGTAATAGGCCCTCTGGAAGGCCTCAAAGAAGCTCCAAAGCATTCAAGAGGCCCCCAAGAAGGTATCAAAAGAGCTTAAAAGGATTCTAGTGTTCATCATAGAGGTCTTGGGTTTGGATTCAATCAATTTAAGACCTTAAAATCTGCTCAAATTAATCAAATCTGGTTTAAAAAATTTTTGAGAGCCTGACTTTGATTTTGAAATAAATCATGTAAAGATTTTTATTTTATTTTTTTGTCTCAATTTAAAAAGGTTTTTCATGAATTAATTGAATTGTAAAAATTGAAGGCATAGATATATAAAAAAAGAAAAAGGAAAAGGAAAAGGAAAAAAGAAAATAATATAATATAATAGACAAAAAAGGAAAGAAAGGATAAAAAATCCACATTTATGAAATTGGGAAAATTAATGCCTCTTCTGCATTTTCTTTCTGCTTTTTTTGAATTGAAAAGGCATGAATTGATAATTCTTAAATATTTCAATTTATCCATGGGTTTCCCAATTTCATGGCTATGTATTTCTAGGTACAGAAAAATAGCTTGGGTTGATGGAGTTTACAGAAGGAGAATGATTGAGTTTTTGATTTTTGAAACCAACTTGGGTGATTTCAAAATTGAGTCAAAGGTATCAAAATCAGATTTGATAAGTGATATCTCTGAAGCAATACTTTGAGGCTGAATGATGTAAAGTTTAGAGTGATGGAAAAACAATAAAAAATATAAAAAAATTCAGTTCAAAGCTCATGATAACTTTCAGTCTCATAGCCGGGAAACTGTGATGAATCAAATTGGGTGTTCCCAAAACATTACACCAATCTTCAACAATAGATTCAAATTCAACATTCAAATCAGTCTCTCAGGGTTTTCATTTTAACTTTAAACATAATAAGCTTCCAATAGTTTGAAAATTGGACAAAAATCATCTTCAAAGACATTGCCAAAGAATAGGGAGCACTTATTTTGATACATTTTCCATTCAATTCAAATCAGCATCAACCTCCCTTTGCTTATTTTATCTTAATTTGAATCAAAAAACTGATTAGCCTCTCACCAGATAAATCAAACATGACTCTTGAATTCTCACTGAATCAATTTTTTTGTTGGTTTTTTTGGTCACATTTGAGAAATCAAATTCTAACTTAATGCTTCCTTTTCATCTCTTATCATTGTTAGAGATGTGAATTTATAAAACTGAAAAATGGGAACTGGGGAAATGAAACAAGATCAACACAAGGCTAGAAGAGACATGAGCAGTTTGAGATCACCAACATCAGGCTTTGAGGAAAATGATGGAATTATAGGTTGAGAGATATAATAGTTGAGGCTGATGACAAATGGGAAAGATGAGGGCAACAAGCTGCATAGTCAAGACAGAAAGTGAGTGGAGGAAGAAAACTAGAAAAGAGACTGGTGTGAGGATAGATATCTCACTGGGCATGCGGACTAGGCTTGAGGGGTTGAAGTGTGTGGGGATGAGAGTGAGTTGCAAGAGAAAGAAAGGAAAATCTAGGAACACTGAGGAGTTGTTGAGCTTGTTGAGTTGAGGGAGTTTGATCTGTGATTGATGGGTTTTTGGTTCTCCTGTCCCCTCTTATGAAGATTGAAATTATGAGATTGAGTCAAGAAGTAAAGGGTGAGTTCAAGACTCAAGTATTAGAGTATCTAAATCCACAGATTCTTCTGCATTTAATTTGAGTGAGTAAGAGTTGAAACTTAACACCCCAACATGCCCAATGAGATATCACAATTTAAAGAACAGGGATTTGAGAAAAAGAAGGGATAAAGAAGTAAAATACTCCAAATTGAAGAGGATTTAGTCAAGGATTCAGCCAGCATTTGAAATAATTTTATAAGTTTGATTTTGATTCTATTGGCATTGAGTTTTTCCTTCATTCATTTAGCTTTAAAATCCAGATGTCTTGTTTTAGAGTTGGAACCAAATCTCCAAATTTTGTCTTCCAATTGGCTATTGTCAATTTTCAGGGGAATGATCTCCATAGACAGGGAAAATATCTTGTTCATTAGAGACTTGATCCATGTGGCTTCATGGTATGAGTCTACCAAAGCATTCAATTTGCCATCCATGGAGGACCACGTGGTGTTATTTTTTGCAGCTATTCCACAAAAAAAGGCTTCCAAAAACTACGCACAGATAGCCAGTTTGAGATTTACAAGTGTTTGGATCATCAGCCCATGATGTGTCAGAGAATACTTGTAAAGAGTTTGAATCCAACAGATGTTTGAGCTGTAGTCAATGATCCCAAGCCAATTTCAAGTATTTCCAGGTTTTCTTCAATTCATTCCAGTGAGTGATTCCTGGCTTAACTGAGAATCAAGCTAAACTTGATACAGCAAAGCTGATGTTGGGTCTGGTGTAGCATTCTATGTGGTTAAGCATTCCTATTGCTGATTGATAGTTAATTTTCAGCGCTTTGAAGGCCTCATGTTCCTTGTCAGAGTCAGGCTTAAGTTGAAGATTGGAAGTGATGGGTGTAGTCAAGCCCTTACATTTGTTCAGGCCCAATTCTTCAAGGCCATGTTGAATTTGATTGGGTTGGCTCAACAATATGCTGTCAGTCTCAACTTCAATCTTCATTCCTAGAATGTTATTCAGATCTTGAGATGTAGAACCATTGAATTTTTGTATAAATCTTTGTTCAAAACCTTGACCATCACCCACCAGAATAAGATCATCTACTTTAAAGAAGAGACAAGATTTTCAATACTCTGACAGGTGCAGACAAGGGTTCCATGCAGATTTGTAAAACCCAATCTCCTTGAACTAAGCTGTCAGAGTTTTGTACCAATTCTTGGGAACTGTTTTAATCTGTACAGTGACTTTCTTAGTTTGAGGAATTTGGAACCACAAGTTGAGCGTTTTGGTGTTTGGATGATGACCTCTTCTCCTATTGTTGAGTGTAGGAATGCAATTTTCACATCAAACTGCTGCAAAATTTGAAAGGATTTCAACGCATACAGAAGCAATAATTGTAGATTAGATGGTTTACCAGTGGGAGAAAAGGTCTCAAAGTAATCTAATCCTTTGATTTTATTAAATCCTTTCATGCAAAGACCTGCCTTGTATTTAACCAGATCACCATGACAGTTTCATTTGAGTTTGTAGATCCAGATTTTAAAAAGGGGGTTTGACAGATCTGGTCCATCATAATCTTCCCAAATTTCAAGAGATTTGATAGAGGCCAATTTGACATCTGTGGCAGTAATCCATTTGATGCTTTCTTCACAGGCAACTGCATCTTAATAACTCTTTGGCCCATAGTAGTGATAGAAGCCATATTGTTGAGGTTGCTTGATTGAAGTACAATCTCTGAGAGCTCTTGTAGATTGAGCATCAGGAGGTGGCTCCAGGATTCAAGTTTGAGGTGCAAAAGGTTGAAGGTGATATTTTGAATCTAGGCCCCCCTCTTCCAACAACTCTGGATTAGAAGAGGAGCTCAGGTCTGACCCTGAGGACAACTCATTATCAGGTTTTTTTTTGTATTCTGTGAAAGCTGGAGTGTTTTAAGCTTGAGATATGTCTATTGGTTTATTTTCTCAAGGATTTAAATCTGGATTGATATAGCCCTCCCAGGAGTCATTGTTTGGAAGGTTCAAAGTTGAATTGTGAGGACTTGGCATCTTCAGGAACGTCATGTGCTTTTTGCAGATGATAAAATTATGTTTTTTCAGAATGCAATAAGAATGGAAAAGAGGATTGAAGCCTAGTAAGATCCCTTCATCCCAATTTTCCTCAAATTCCAGTCCTTTCTTGCATCAAGAGAGCAGATATACACATGGATTTCCTATAGGTTTCAGATATGTCAATTGCAAGGCATACCCGTGCACCTTGTACCATGGTGAGGCATATTTATCCTCTCTTGAGATTTCACTGAGCATGAGCAAGCTAGATTTGATTAATTTGGGCCACAGTTTTGCAGGGAGTTGAGCATCCTTTAATATTTTTCTGGTTGACTCAATAATTGTTCTATTTGCCTGTTCTTCTTTTCCATTGTGTTTGTAATGATATGGCTTGGAGACAACCTGGAAAATGTGATTCTTGTTTTAAAATAATTTTGGTTTTTTATTCTAAAATTCAGATTGACCATCTGAGCACACTTCACTAGGGAATTATCCTCTGCACCAATGCTACTTCTTGATCATGTCAATGATGATATCTGGAGTTTCCTCCTTTGAAATCATTGGAAAAGCACAAATATACCCAGGAGAACTGTTGACTAAGGTAAGAATTAATTCATGACCCCCCACAATTGAGGCTTGAGAGGTCCCATGAGATCCAAATGAAGTTGTTTAAAGACCTTCTTTTCTGTTTTTGAGGTTTCCTTGAACAAAAATTTGGTTATTTTTCTTTTGACACAGTTTATGCATTCAAATTTCTTCTTGATATCAGGAGGGATGTGCTTTTTGACTTTCTCCAGTCTTTCAATACAGGTGTTACCATAGCTTCAATGGATTTCCATGAGGTCCTCTTCATGGGTGAAGACAAGATTTGCAGAGTGATTATGCAGATTAGGTTGATTGAACTTGGGAGTTTCCAACATATATAGATTACTGATAATTGTTCCACCAAAAAACGTGCAGCAATCTTTTGAGACATTGAATCTATTCTTTGTGGCTTGTAAGTTGAATCCTGCCTGATTTAGTGCTCCTGCGCTTAGAAAATTGATTTTAAGGCTAGGTACATAGAACACATTTGACAATTCAAGAGTCAAGTTATCCCAGACCAACACAGCATTGCCCCTCAATTTGATTTCCAGCTCAGCTCCCTCCTTTCTGGTTTTTATCTGCTCATTTTTTCAGGGAGAAATTTCTTTGAAGTATCAACTGTTTTTGATCAGATGAAGAGAAGCCTCACTGTCCAAGATGAATTTTTACTTGGGATTTCCATGATTAATCCGCAAAGTGAGTAGGACAAGGTGATGCGCAGCAGGAATTGGCTTGTTTTTTTGAGACTTCCACCTTGCTTGATCCTCTTTTCACCATTATGGAGCCAATTCTGGATTTATATGCCAGCAATTATTGGTTGAGTGGAGTTTGTCTTGCTTAGGATTATGCCAGCCTTCAGTACACCACCAATTTTCTCCCGTATTGTTGTGATGATTTGAAGCAGCAGGTTTTGTATTTTTCAATGCAACTTCTGTCCAAGTATTCTGGTTTTCCAGAGTGACCTGCACACTTGATTCATCATTTAGATGAGTTAGATGATCAAGAAAGTACTCAAAAGTAAGTTCATTGTCTGTATGCACAATTTGCCGTTTGTAATCTTTCATAGTTTCTGTAAATTTAAAAAGCAGGAGATACACCAGAATATTTTTTGGTAAGATGATCCCAACTTCTGAAATTTTCTTTAAGCAGGCCTTTGCCCTTGTGATGAAGTCTTCAATCTTTTCCAATTTGAATTGCAGATACAAGAAATAATTGAGAATTCTCACCCTATTGGAAGCTTGAGACAAGGCATATTTGTCAATAATAGCCTTCCAAAGTAGCTTAGCCAAATTTTTATTGAGCACAGTTACTATGTTGTTTTGTGTAGAAGCTTCAAGCCTTGAGATGATAAGTGGCTTGATTTTGTAGTTGATGTTTCTGTCCAGTATCAATATGTCATCATTGATGGACATAGAGCATCCACAAAAGCTCAGTATAGCATCCATTTTGTCATTCCAGATGCTGTAGTTATCCTCAATAAGCCTTGAAATGGTATCCAGAGTGTTCTTCAGCATTGCCTGTCAAAATCCTTTGGAGGCAAAATTCACCACCATTTCCCAGTTGTGAAATAATTTGAATTTTTGATCCAGATGAGCGCCTTTGGCTTTTAACTGTGTTAGAGATCTGGATTGATACAACTGAAAACCAGGAACTGAGGAAATGAAACAAGATCAACACAAGGCTAGAAGAGACATGAGAAGTTTGAGATCACCAACATCAGGCTTTGAGGAACATCATGGAGGTATAGGTTGAGAGATATATCAGTTGAGGCTGATGAAAAATGGGCAAGATGAGGGCAACAAGCTGCATAGTCAAGACAGAAAGTGAGTGGAGGAAGAAAACTAGAAAAAAGACTGGTGTGAGGATAGATATCTCACTGGGCATGTGGACTAGGCTTGAGGGGTTGAAGTGTGTGGGGATGAGAGTGAGTTTCAAGAGAAAGAAAGGAAAAGCTAGGAATACTGAGGAGTTGTTGAGCTTTTTGAGTTGAAGGAGTTTGAGTTGTGATTGATGGGGTTTTGGTTCTCCTTTCCCCTCTTCTGAAGATTGAAGCTATGAGGCTGAGTCAAGAAGTCAAGGGTGAGCTCAAGACTTGAGGATTAGAGTGTCTAAATCCACAGAGTCTTCTACACATGATTTTAGTGAGTAAGAGTTGAAAATCAAAAATCATCATCATCACCATCATCACCCTACTTTTTTTTCCAGACTCAAGTGTAAACTTCTGGAATCCATTCCTTTTTTCTTGTACTTACAACCTTCAGTTTCACCCTTCCAACAACCTTTCTTCATCCTCATGGCTTCATCACATCATTATCTTCTACCAAATCCTAAAAAATTCTTCAAAAAAACATCAATCATATCCTTAAATTTATCCTTGGCCTTCCATTTCTGTCCTATAGATTTCATCTTTTCTGTTCACAAGTATTTTCTCTTTTTTTTTCACTCGTGTATGATAAGTGAAATGATATTTTGCTTAAAATTGTTGAGATATGATACATGCTTTCATGCAGTCTTCAGTACAATAGTCCCTGCATGCTTGTAGTTGGTACTCATTCATCATTATGTCCTCACAAAGTGACATTAACATCAACCTCTATAAACATATTTTGAATATTTGGAAGAAAGTGTCCTTAGTATATTTGGTAGTACACTTGCCATGTACATGAGAGACCTGGGTTCCAATCCCAGAGGACACATGTTATTTTCACATTCTTACAAGAATGATACTGATTTTCTTGTTTTAGATGTCTCCTTTCTTGATCAAATTTCATGCTTCCTTCTACACATCAAGGATTTCACCAGACTCAAGTCACTTTCCTCTTCCATTGGAAACAAAACTGATCTCAAAACCTCAAACTTCCATCTCAACCCCCCCTGTTTTTAACCCCCTCTGAACTTCAAACGTCAGACTTGCTCTTCATATTCAATCTTGCTACAAGACCTCATACAATGTTTTTTCTCATTTTCACCAAAAAAATCTCATCCCTCCAGTGCATGGGGGATGATTATTTTTTTTGTTGTGACAGGACCATCCAACTATCTGGCTCACATCCTTTTTGAAGCATTCTATTGATCTTTACACCTCACTTCCTCATTTGAACATCAATCAAGGCTGATTCTGGTGGCTGCTTGAACTCCAACCCTCATACCAAATTAGATTCAATCCTTGAACTCACTCCTTACCTGGATTCATAATTGTGAAACTTGGGATCATTGGAGGTTTTCTTTGATTGTAGTAAATATGTTTGATTTATCATGCCAAGTTTTTTTTTGTTTCTTGTATCATCCATCCTTCTGGTCTCCTCTTGCTGTCCTTCAAGCTGTGGCTCTTAGCCCACAGAGGAATCACTCATTCTCATCTCTCTCCCTCATCTTGTACTCTTCAATCAGGTCACAAAGCTCATCTGGCACCTTGGTCAATTTCTTCAGATTTACATGGTTGTGATATAAAAGCTATTCTCACACGTCCCAATTTTCTGTTTTTCAACCTTGTCTTCCTTTTCCTCTTTTTTTTTTTTTTTTTGTACATGTTGAGGTCTATAATCTAAGATTCTTCTGTTCCAAGTCTGGGCTTTATCCAATTCTTCCACTCTTTCCCCCAACTTGGAAGGCTGTACAGTGGGTAGACAAAAGTTGTGGGACTGTTTGTCAAAGCCACCACACCTGGGCACTTCAAACAATGTAGATGAAGCCTGGTAATCATCATGGTCAACAAATCATTGTCTTGGCTTTGCCATTTTGACCCAATTATTCATGATTGATCACCAAAACAGTGATGGTGAGACTTTTTTACAATCCATTTTACTCTTTATTTTTCCTTTTTTTTTTTTTTTTTTTTTTTTTTTTTTTTTTTACATGAACAATACAAACATCTGCCTTCCAAGGAGCTTATCCAAGTGCTTTTCAAGAATTGCAAGATGCCCATCTCAGCTAGTTTAGCATTTACAACATGTAGAATTGACCAATATAACCTTTCTTTTCATCTAATGTGTTGCTAACAGTTCCATCAATTTTGTCTACCCACCGTACATGCAAATTCTTTATGGGTCAGCTTACCCAAAACTCTCAATCTCTGTTTCTTCTTGCTTTCCTTTCTGTTTTCTGTTTTTCTCTCCAGTCCTCTTTCCTTCTTCCTCCTTTCTGTATTTTTCTTTCCTCAGTTTTCTACTTTCTCGTCTTCTCGCTTCTTTTCTTGGTTGTATGTCTGTTTTATCTTCTAGTTTTCGCACACACGCACACACACTAAGGGATAGAAAAAGTTCTTGTTGGTAAAAATGAAGATCATTCCATAGCACACATTCTGGTGCGGAAACCAGGACATTCAAGAGGTCGAGCAAAGGCCACGATGATGGACTTGACGAGTTATTAAAGCGACTTCACAGTCCAAAAAAGCTCGAGAACTCAACATCCAATCGATCCAAAAAACAAAAATACATCGAATCTTTCAATCGTATATATATACACATGAGATGGCCTCCCAGACAAAGAGAGATCACGATCGTCGTCTAGTCCGATGGTTGGATTCGTTGTATTCCCGACCTCCCCCCTCCGAACGCTGACGGCTCCGTGCGGCTTGGGTTGATAGCAAATGACCACGTACTATGTTGATGGGGGAGGCGGGGGGGGGGGGGGGTAGGGGGGATGAAGAGGCGAATGTGGGCATCATGACTGAAATCTGAACGAGGGGCCTATACAGCTACTTCGACTCCTAGGAGCAAACATCAGAAGACAAGTCACTTAGTCGGCCACAAGGATAGGACTCGCGTTCGACCAGTGGTCAATCCTAGGCAAGTTGGACCGGGATCAATCGAACTAGTTTTCTATTTTGATCGGAGAGGGAAGGGTCGAAAGGCTTGGAGATCGGATAGCAAATCGGAGGGAAAGCTCCACTGCTAGAGCCGAATGAAATACAGGAGAGAAGGGATAAGAGTCTCGGGTAGATTGGAAACCGCGCCCGTGGAAAAGCTCAACCATTGCAGGATGCTGAAGCACGTAAGAGGTAGGACAGGTCTTGAACGGATTGGGAAATCCGTGTGAAACTATGGTACAGTACACGGAGGAGTACTGAACAGTGATTTCCCAAAGCGCCATTACAAGCCATGCGAGCCGTCTAAGTTGATGCCAAACTACGTCAGGGGGACTGTGCCCTTGTTTCAGCCAGCCGTTCCAACGAGATCGGTTTGCATGCAAGACGTTAGCGGAAGATCAGTGCTCTATCAACAATTATGGTTTGGTAAGATGACTTGTTTCAAATCCACACTCGTGAAGGAATTGGTGAGGCTTCGATAAATTTAGAAGTACCATTGGTTAAATACATATCACAGGAGGATACATTGACATATTTCATGAAATCGAATAAAAACCCAAACCGAATTATGGTCGGGCAAGTGTTAAGAGGGTGTGTACAAAACCGGAAAGCAGCTGCTGGGAAGTCTGAGCACCGCTTCGATGACTAAGTGGACGCCTTAATACCGCAAGATGTCCAGGTCTTCTCAAATGCGATCAGAAACTTTTTCAGAAGCCTAGAAAAGCGGGACATTGAGGCATCAGCATTTTGACCGAGTTCATTCGAATTCCAAGGGCATACCTGTTGGGTTGATGCAGGTTCCAAGTTGACGTATTCTTGAGGTAGATCTGAAGCCTGTGGGCTCGTGAAATCGGGACGACCCGGTGGGAGCACACTTTGAAGGAGACCAGGATTCTGATTTCGAATCCAATCCGCGGTAGGCCACTCGATCTCAAATTTGATGTAAAGATCACCACGTTTGTCTGAGTGGGAGCGACCGGGTAAGCCGAATCCTCTTACAACCTTTACGTCACCAGGTTTTATGACGGTGTGGCCTGGCTGATGGGGTGGAGGTAGATAGGTCCGGATATCACGCCCATCCAAATGATGAAATAGTACTCGATCCATTCCAAGTAATGATTCTGATAATGTGATCGAGGTAGGCAGAAGTAGATCGCGCGACTCTGGAGAGACCATTTGGAAGACTGAATGAGGTGCCAGACAGAGGGAAATGACCACGTCGCCGGGTAAATGACCAGGGAGAATGTTGCCCACACAAGGCAATGTGATTGATTCCCCGGGTAACATTCCCCTCGTGATCTCCCAGTCAATTGATTCGACTTGAGTCGTGATACAAGAGCCCCGGCACTGTGGACAGCTATTGAGGATTTTGTTTATTTATTTAGAAAACGTGGGTGTGAGCCGGTCATAAGCTTGATGAGTCAGAACGAAGATGATTGCCTGCAAAAACCAACCCACCAATCGTCGGAGCTTATGTTCGAGCCTGTACCGTTACAAGAGGAGCATGAGGATTTGGAGTAGGAGATCGAGTTGAAGGTGGTTTGGGTTGCTGTTTGATAGCCCTGAGAGGGAGAGTAGTGCGAGTTCATGAGTACGACAAACGTGAAGCTGGTGGGTAAATGGCCTACATACTTTGCCGGCACATCGACGGCACGACCTATGAGAAGCGGCAGGGTGAAAGCCGGTCCTACGGAGCGGAGTGATTAGTCACAGTTATGAACCAGGGGAGAGAGGAGGGGAGGAAGGCCAATGGTGAGAGGGGATGGGGGAGACTGACGCATTGCAGGATGCACAACCGATTTGACGAGAGAGCTCAGATCTTATCTTGCGACCGACAGCCAGGTCCTCAAGCGTGCAGACAAAGTCGATACGGGAGTCGGGAGATTTGGTTTTGGAGGAGGACCACTTCCGGGATGGACGGGCATCTG
Organism: Puccinia polysora; assembly: GCA_025617555.3. Lineage (NCBI taxonomy): Eukaryota > Fungi > Basidiomycota > Pucciniomycetes > Pucciniales > Pucciniaceae > Puccinia > Puccinia polysora. The sequence continues at coordinate 28,398,805 of CM062614.1, read as the reverse complement.
GCCAGGGAGGCTGAAAGGGATGGCCCCTAGAGAAGAGGGAGGGCCCAAAAAATCCATCGGCCAGGTCATCACTGAACATGGACGCAAACAGATTCTCGAACATGGGACCCGAGGGGAAAGGATGGGCGAAGGCGGGGGAGGGAGCCTGTTGAAGGCCGCCGGAGTCGTACTCGGCCCTGCGCTCGGGGTCACTCAGGGTTTCGTAGGCATGTTGGAGGGCGTGGAAGACGGCGGGGTCGGCGCCGGGGTTCTTGTCGGGATGGGTCCGCTTGGCGAGCCGATGGTACGCCGCGCGGATTTCGGAGCGGGTGGCAGTCTGAGGAAGTCCTGAAGGCGACGTCATGAAGAATAAGAAGCGCGTCGAGGGACCGAGTGGAGGCGACGGGGCTTACCGAGTATGTCGTAGAGACTGTCTCCCTCCGAGGGAGTCCTGGAGTCCATCGAGCCAGGAGTCGGGCGCAGACGAGCTCGCGGGCAGTGGGACGGGGAGACAGGTTCGATGAGCGAGGATAGGTTGTGAGGACAGACGGAGGAGATGGCACTGTGACTGGAGGCTGAGGATGACTGGGTGCAGGCCTAGCTGGCTCTGGCTGGCGTGGTGGAGCCTTGCTCTCGAGAGTCTCGCTGCGAGGGCGAGTGCGCAAGCGGTGGGCGGTGATCGAGAGGGGTGGGCGGACTCGATTAGGGCTGGCCGAGATAGATTGATTTATGTCATCAACGGCAGGAAGTGTGGGGTATAAACTGTGGAGGGATGGATGGACGTAATAAAAATTTTAGATATCCTGCAGTCTCACTATCCAAAGTATCAAGCCTTCGATTGGTGACTAGCTTATGGAAGCCACTAGGCAATTCTGGCAGCTTGAGAGAGGGAAGTCCTGGTGACACCCGAGTGATGTATATGTATACTCTTTAGTTGGTAGGAACCCCCTGACGGGCTCGGGCTCGGTATCGATGGCTTATCGCTCCTAGTCCATAGTTGATTATGTACATATATATATTCAGATCGTCTCCGGCTCTAGAACCATCGAGGCAGACTAGGATCGCATTCTCCCCAGCGGGCGTCGTGTTCTCCTCCTGAGTGTCGGTTCTTGGAGCAAACCTGTGACAGGGGGTCATCAGCTACCAGCAGAAAACCAACTTAACTTTTTTTTTTGAGATCTGATAGATATCACTTGAATATCCACTTACAGCTGGGCTTGGCTCCAGCGCCCCTGCCGCGCCTCCAAAAGATGCTTTCGATTCGCAGTGCGCCAGGCGTGGTCCACTATCCGCGCCTAGCGGCCAATGCCCCGAAGATCACGAGCGATGGCCCTGGAAGCTCGGTTCCCCCCCCCCCCCCCACGGTGATCCGCAAATCAATGCTCAACTGCCGCTGAATTTCTGCTCTCTACGGACGCACGGGTTGGTTCGAAGCTAGTTTCGGTTGCAGTTCATCACGCGCGCTCGGATGGATGGCGAAAAGGTAACTTTCACGATGATCACCCAGCTGCCCGGAGAGTCCGATATAAGTCTGCAATAGGTCTTTCACTCTCAAACATCCTCATCCCCCTCGCCACCCTCCCCAGTGGCATTTGGGCAAGACAACCCGGAGCATTCGAAAGTGACTTGATACATATCTCATCAATCGCCCCCATGTCATGAACTCGGCGTGTATTGTGATCACGACGAGGATCAAGGAGGACACACCTAGCCATTTACTCTATGTATGTAAATATGTATGTAGATACCTGTTGATTCTAGAGACGATCCACCTCATCCTACCGCCAATGGTCCGTCCTTTAAAATCAACCTGCCGCAAGCGCTGCGCAGGCAAAGACTGAACGGCTCGATGGCTCATGGCCATCGCTACAGGATCCTCTGATCGACACAAGTGCTTTGTCGCAGTAAGCAACCGATAAGTGCACGGTCAGAGAGATAGCACCAACGTGGTTGATTTCTAATCTTTAACCAGTACGTTATCTTCTCAAGGAAACGATCAATCTGGACCATAATAGATTTTCTAGGAAGGAGATCCTGATTTCGCTTCAGGACGTCATCCATTGCGGTCGGACGCGGGGCGAGATGACTGCGCTGCGGGATCAACTTATCAGCGCTCAACCCGGGACGGATCCTTGGCACCCGTACCACTAACTCCCCGCGGCCTGAATGTTGACAAGTTCAGTCTAGGCTGGGCTTTGTATTATCAGAGGCCATTTTGGAGTCGAGTGGTGTCATGATTGTATGTACTTCGACCGCCCAGGACTTCAACGAGGGAACGATTTGAAAGCGTAACCAAACCACCTCACCTCTGCGCTCCAAGAGTTGGAAAGTTTGTCTTGACCGATTGCCCCCCCTTGTCAACTTCTCTGTCGTGAAACAATCCGCAAGCCCAAACGTGTACGTATTCTAACCGGTTATTGCAACCCTGGGTCAAGGTTCTCGGTTGATAATATCGTCGATGAGATGAGGTGTGCAAGCTGTGAGAGTGGAAAGCCTTGCCCTCCCCGGAGGATGAAACAGTAGAAACTTGAATCATTTCGAGACCGCCGCGGCCAGTTCGATAGACTAACTCATCGAGATAGGATGTGATCGTCGGCGTAACGCCTCGCCAAGATCGCCAATTGGACTTGAAACTTGGTCGATGGCTAAATCTCGATCGTTCATGTATCAACGTTGGTGTGTATGCCATCACTTTCAAGCCCAACCCTATGCCATCCCGAATCTTCTTCGACCCCGGCCCAAATGGATTGAGAATACCAGGTATCGCCGATGGTCAAGCGAGTGGGGGATAAGATGGATCAGAAGTTCTTGTATAACCTAAATAATATTTAGCTAACCCGAAAACCCAAATTCTAAAGAAGGAATCGGAGTAGTTAATCGAGGTGTGTTGGCGACTACCCTGTGGAACTCACGCCAGTCCAAGTGGCGTCAACGAGATTAAAATACCCTTCTGGCAGGATGCCCATGATGAAAGACCCTCAATATTGAAGCATCACAGGTTGCAAGATGGGTCCCAAGTTTCCGCTGTGACTTGAAGGAGAGTTCAGGGGGTACAAGTTGCTACAAGTACCCCTCCATGCCAGAAGGACCATCCTGATGTCCATATGAAAGGTATGAGGAAAACCAAGGGATCCATGTACTTACCAGCGCATGTATTCCTCTTAGACGTCTCGATAAGTCGGCTCGATAAGCGGAATTGTCCCGAGCAAGCCACCATTGTACAGTACATTCGCTCGATAGGGCTTGATAGCTGTCCACTGGACAAAACCCTCGACAATGATCCATAAATCTATGGATCCTTGCCGAGGCTCAACAAGCAAAATTCTGTCAAGCTCCACTCTAATCATTCTGCCCCACGCCCTCCCCCTCCATAACTCCACCCTGCCATACCCCCCCTCCCCTTTGAACCTCATCACTTCCATTGACAACCCCTCACCCATTTGACATTGTCCTTGATTGATTTTTTTTTTTTTTTTTTTGAAATTAAAATCATATTAAAGTCATGAATGGCATTTTTTTGTGCCCTTTTTGGGGGTGGTCCCAACCCTTATTGGGTGGGGATCTGCAGAGGGGACAATGGTGGGACTGGTTCCCTAACTGCTTGATGACTGTTGTATGGGCCCAATTTATTGCAACAAGGTTGCAAAATCAGGTTTTTACAGTTATCCACCCTTGAACACCTCAATAGCTTGCCAAATTTGTCAAGCATTTTGTCAAGACAGTGTGGTGGGTTTTTATAGACACAGCCTAGGAAGTGAACTACAACCTACAACAACAAAAGAGTGGAACTTTTGTCAACAATAAACAAGCACAGAGTGACACTAGAAAAGTGTGTTGCATGATTTTCCAAATCCAGAGAGCTGAAAGGTTGGAATACAAAAAAAGAACATGTGGACTTCCAAATCCAGAAGCTGAGCCATTGGGCACAAAAATAGGATGTGGTTACCCAAATGCAGACAACAATGTGATGGACCAAGAGAGGATGTATGAGTAATCAATGGGTGTAGGACTGATTTGGAAATGATGTCATTGGGACAGCAGATGTGATGTAGTCAAAGGACCAGAGGGGAAAATGAGTGAATATGGAAATTCATGCCAGAGGTTACCCCAGAGCCATTAGAAACCCACCGTTTTTTTTTTGACCCAACCTGCCATTTTTAATGGCAGGTTTCTGACATACATACCCCCCAACTGGTGTATTTCAAAATGGCATCCTTCATGCAAATGGTGGATTTAAAACATCAAATCCACCATTTATTCATCATCATCCATCCATCATCCATGGCATGCAAAACACCCATCCACACCTCCACATCAGCAAATCCCAAAACACTTGGTCTCCAAGGAGCCACTCCTGGACCCTGTAGTAGTCAGTTTGATCAACTCACTACTACATCTCATCCCTCCTACCCATTGAACCCATACTACCAACACCAATCCCAAACATCCATCATAATCTTGATCAAGCCAAACCTTTAGATCATTGTCCTACCACCAGTGTCAGAGTTGGTCAACATTGCCTGACCATCATCCTGCAATGTCCAGCTATGACCTACCACCCTGAGATCCCAGACTATATTCAACTCTACCATCTCCTAAAGCATCTTCCAATAAAAATTGAGATATCTATCCCTGAATTTCAAGAACTCTTGGCTATTTTTTCAGTCTGTCTCATGATTCAATCAAAAGCCCAAGTTGTTAAAATCTCCTCTGAGTGATCCCACCCACTGATCCTTTACTCTTCTCATTTTAGTCAATCAAACCCTAACTTGGATCCCTCCTCAACCTCAAGCTTTAAACTATTGATGATTTGAAAGAAACTACTCAACAATGTGTCACTATTTGATTTGACTTCAAAACAACTGACTCAACTCATCAGTCCACCCAAAGATCAAGAGAGAACTAGGAATGCATCCAAGATCAGGTTGATCACTTCCATCACAACTGTCAGCCTCCTGGATGCCAAGACCCTTGCTATCCTTTAGCTACCAGAGGTGATAGAATAAATAATAAATATATTATTTAATAAATGCAGCTAAAATCCATAAAATATTTGGATAAAGCTTATTGCAAGGTTAATTGGTTTGAATAAGGTTTATTGTTATAAATCAATATAGATAAATTGATTATTAAATATTTTTATAGAGGGGCCACAACTATATTGGGGATCTTTAACACCTCTCTTCAGGGAATTCAGTATGAAAACAAGTAGGCCTGGTTACTTTGGGACCTTTAGTTTAAAGGATATTTTGCCCAAAGATAATATGTATATAAAATACATGGTGGAGTGGCAGGGCTTTGTAACCAAGCTGCCACAAAAGAGAAAGGATAATAAGAATCACTGGTATATTATTAAATCCTTTGGGTATCTGTTTGGGACATGCACTGATGGGTTAAACCTGTATACTGGGGTTATAAGGTTTTTCAGCAGTTTGAATTGATAAAAGAGGGTTGAGGACGGATATTATTAATCAGACTAAAGCCATAAATTACTCAATTATCTCTTATAAGTATTTGATTACCTTGGAATGGTGTCTGGATGTAAATATAACTGGGTCTCTAGGTATCAATATCCTCCAAAGAGCTTTTTATTTATAGCTTTTTGAGTCCCAATATTATCCCTCTGAGGGGTACAGGCGCTCAAAGGGATGGACACTGGGTCTAGCAGGGTAACCAGTGGTAGCCTGTCACGTGTTCTTGGTGCTGTAACACGGGTAGCATCCAATTCCACAGGGTATGGGAATTATTCTACTTTATAATTGATATTTGGACGTGTGAATAACACTAATCTGTCCTTTTTATTTATTATTTAATTAATTATCCTTAGTAAATTTTCCCAGTAAGTTAATAATTATTTTGATAGAAATTTTTAAGGATATTCTGATGTCAGGTGAGTTCTCATTATGCATTAAATATTTGGAGTAAATTCATGATATTGATTTTACTCCTTATTTTTGAAATTCAGTTGAATTACTAAAATAATTAATTAAAAATGTAAGTCATGGGTATTCATGTAATATTTTTACATAATAAGTTTTCTTAGTATGTCATAAGAAATGTTGATGTCTAGAAATTCTCATAATAGTATATTAAAGTATTTTAATATATTTTTAGAAGTAGTCATTATCTTATTTTTGACATTTTTGGTACTTTGAATTACATTTAATAAAAAATACGGATAAAGGTTATTTAAGTATTTTTATATAATTTTATGTGTTTTTAGACTATCTACTATCCACAGAAACATTTATTACATATTTATAATGTTCCCGTGTAGGTTAAAGCATGTTTAAGCTGTACCTAGGTTTCTCAGGCCGCCTGTTACTTTGTCAACCCATAGTCCCACGGCTGCATACTTGTCAGAGGCCTGGGGCTGTGTACAAAACTTTGACAGAGTGACAGAGCTGTAGCTCAGCCGTGCGCGGGTGCATTGGCTGCCACGGCTGCGTGTGGGAATTGTGACAGAACACATTTCCATCTGTAACTCCTAAAATATACACAACACCTCAATTCTGACTGAATTTTAGGTGTGAAACCTATCCGTGACAATACATGTGAAATATTTAATTGGCCAAAAAGTTTAATAGTGGTGCCATGGTATTTTGGTCTTTCTCTTCCTTAATTATTTAAAAATATAAGGAGTTGGATTTCAAGGGTGGGGTCAGTGAGTGACCCTAACTGATTTTGGGTAGAAAATCCATTTTTGCAATAATGTTTATGGTTTTAATTCTCCTTCTTAGGTTAATTTTATTATTATTATTTTTATTTTATTTCTGTTAATTTTGCAGCTTGCTCTGAAATAGTAGCAAGCTGACAACAACCCAAGCTGTATTATTTTTGAGGGATCACATAAGCCAATCAGATCCTTGGGACTCTTGGAGCCTTCTAATGCTCATACTCAATCTCCCACTCACCCCACCCTCCAATCCAAGGCTCCCACAAAACCTGATCAAATCATTTACTCACCCAGTCCATCCTTGGATCTAACCCAACAACCAAATCTAGTTCATTTTCCAAAGTCTCAAAGCAATTGTGATGAAAATTGAGAGGAGAACAAGAGATTGATCAAACTGAACTTCCTCTTGGAACAAGAGAATCTCATCAAAAACTACCTGGAAGAGGCCCTATCAAATCATTGGTTGGAGTATGTGGCTATTTTGAAGTCTAGCCTGGATGAGTTGTGGGTCCAAACTCCACCCCTTTCTTTTTTTCCTCCTCCATCCATCTGCATCTCACCTATGCATACTTGTGCTCAACTTTTGATTCATCAGGACATTCAAGATTTCAAAATTGAAGAAGATCTTGATGTGATCTCTCACCTTCAAATAAACTCCCCCATGAGTTGGAAATCATGATGGCCTACCCCCACTCTCTCTCTCTCTCAGACAACTTCCCCCTCCACTTTTATTTGTTTCTTGTGGGATCTATTGGTTCCATCATCAAGACACTGAGAAAAATGATTGTTCTTGGTCCAATCATTGGTGTTATCAATTAAGCAATCAATTGCAGTAATATCCACCCGCTCATCTTCCTCCTCCACCATCCGCTCCCAAAAAATTGCAGCACCCTCCTCCTCCGCCATCTGCTCCTGATCAATCAAGTGATCAATTGCAGTAAGTTCCCCCCTCCTATGCTTTTGGCTCCCAATCAATTGAGAAATTGATTGCGGTAATTCCTCCCCCTCCACCACCTCCTCCTCCACTGCCTGCTCCTGATTGATTGAGAAATCAATCAAATTAGGTTCCCCCCCTCCTCCTCCTTCTCCTCTGCTCCCTCCCAATCAATGGATTGTTTGCTCACCATTGCCTTTGTCAAGATGAGACTGAGAAAACTAAAGTGAAGGCAGCGCAGAGCACAGAATATTTAGTTGTTGAAATGAGGGGTCAATGCTCTGGTTAAGACAAGGGTAATGAATGACAAAAAGTCTTGTGAAACCAAGAGTAGAGGATCCAGGAGTCAAAAAGGGAACTCAGGTTCATTATAAGTCAGAAAAGATGATGATTAATTGGCTGGACTAGAAAAGTTTTGAATAGTCTAGATACAAGCCATTTTTTCAAGACCAACTTGTGGTTCTCATAAAAAGAAGGATAATGAATAATGAATGAAAAATAATCAAAGAGCTGTCACAAAATCAGTAACAGAGAGTAAGGAACATGGCAGAGAAATTACAGGCCATAAGCCAGGGCATAAAAGCTATCAAAATAAGAGCAACAAACACAATACAATTGAGGTGTTAATTCAACTGATTTGGATACTTAACAAACTTTGAAGCAAAAAATCAATAAGAGGGACAAATGATTAGAGATATGAAAGATTTTTTAATCATAACATACTGCTTTATGAGGCCCATAATACTGGAAAACATCATATATTTTTAAATAATTTTTATCTAATTTTTATCTAATTTTTATCTAATTTTTATCTAATTTTTTTTATTTAATTTTTTAAGTCCAAAAGGAAGGGCACTAGTTGCCAGAATTCCAACATGCCCCCCAACTAGTGACCAAAAGAACTTGTTGAGGGAATCTGAGAATGAGTATCAAATATCTTTTTGTTGTTGTTGAAGTTAGTGATGTTAATCTTTAGTAGGTTTGATTTGAGTGAATGGAAAAAATGGAACAAGCAGGCGCAAATTTGGACCAGAAAATTTTGAAATCAGTTATCTCAATTGGGAAAAGTCAGGAAAATAAGGAATTTGGGCACACAATGGCGCAGAGGCAAAAACAGAAGGCATGGTGACAGAAGGAGAAGAGAAATTGAGAAACAGGGCAATCAAGGTTTGCAATTAGATAGATTGACAGGCACAAGCAAGGATGGTGGAGTTGACTCAAGAGCCATGACAAACTGAGCTAGAGATGGATCAAACAACTTGAGTAGACACCAGACAGTTAGTTTTAGATTTATTGACTTGATTAATTGAGCAATCAAAGTTAAGGCAATGAACCAAACAACTTAAGGTCAATGAAGATGATGGGGCAATCAGATGCAAGAAAGGATAAGTTTCTAAGCAACTAGAGCAAGTATTAAGTGAATCTTTTAGGCCATGCAAAGATTGCAAGAAAAGGTGACCAGGAAAAGAACCCAAGATCAAACCTTGCAAGTCAAGATGGAGCAAACCAGGCGGCTTAAGTAGTGACTGAACTAAGGAGGAAATGGTGGAGACTAAAAGGGCTGAAGAGTAACATCTGAGGTAATTGAATCAGGATAGCAATGAACCAAGCAAGTGATTGAAAAAACACTCTGTGAAAAGAAATGGGTGTCCAAAAGATGAAAGATCAATGCAGGGAATGCAGCAGTCTTATTGGAGAATTTGTTGGAGTGGATAGGTGAATGCTTGCAAGTGATGCAACAATGACTATTATGGAGAATATCTGTGAGATTGCTGGATGATTTAAACACAGGAGTAATTGAGCAAGTGAAGTCAAAAGATTAGTTGCAAGTTTGATGCAAGAAGTTTCAAGGCAAGAAAGTAAAGTGAGGCAACTTGATAAGCTCTGACCAAGTGAACAGATGATGACAATGGTGGTAAGAACTCAATCAAAAAGTTGAAGATGGTGATGAAGCAGCCAGGGCAATAAAAAATCAAGAGAAATTGGGCAAGGATGAACAAAATTGGAGAAAGAAGGAATTCACCTTGAGTGATAAAAAGGAAGGCAATCAAGATGGCTTGGATGAGGGCAGCAGTTGTTACTTGGCACAAATAATGGGACAGTTAGGTTTGAGCCAGATACATCAATGGAGCTAATCATTTTGAGAAGCAGAAATTGACCAAAGAGATGGAAAAGAAAAGAATTTGACAACAGATGGCAACAGGGTAAAAGGGAAAAAGGTTGCACACATGATGATATGATCAAGGGAACAGAGATCAAAGAAGATGGCACAATTGAGAGAGCCCACAATCAGGATGAAGGGGGGAAATAATCTGAGAATTGGTCTGAGATGGTCATGGGAGCATTTTGAATGTTGATTGTGTTTAAATGAGGGTTCAATGCTATGGTTAAGACAAGGGTAAGGAATGAAGAAGAGTCTTGTGACACCAAGAGTAGCGGATGCAGGAGTCAAAAAGGAGACTTGGGTTCATTATAAGTCAGAATGGATGATGATTAATTGGCTGGACTAGAACAGGTTTAAATAGTCTATACACAAGCCATTTTTTCAAGAACAACTTGTGGTTCTAATAGCAAGAAGGATAATGAATAATGAATGAAAAATGAAAACAGTGCTGTCACACATTCAGTGAAAGAAAGTACACAACAGGGAAGGGACACAAGAGCCCGTAAGCCAGGGAATAAAAGCTATAAAAAGAAGAGAAAAAATCACAATAAAATTGAGGCGTTAATTCAACTGATTTGGATACTTAACAAAATTTGAAGCAAAAAAACAATAAGAGAGACAAATGATTAGAGATATGAGAGATTTTTTAATCATAACATACTAATTTATGAGGCCCATAATACCACAAAAAATCATACATTTTAAAATAATTTTTATCTAATTTTCATTTAATTTGTATGTAATTTGTATTTAATTTGTATTTAATTTTTATTTAATTTTTATTTATTTTTTAATTTTTATTTAATTTTTATTTAATTTTTATTTAATTTTATTTAATTTTTATTTAATTTTTATTTAATTTTTATTTAATTTTTATTTAATTTTTATTTAATTTTTATTTAATTTTTATTTAATTTTATTTAATTTTTATTTAATTTTTATTTAATTTTTATTTAATTTTTATTTAATTTTTATTTAATGTTTATTTAATTTTTATTTAATTTTTATTTAACTTTTATTTAATTTTTATTTAACTTTTATTTAATTTTAATTTAATTTTTTAATTCAAGAAGGAAGGGCACTAGTTTCCAGAATTCCAACAGTAGAAAGTCAGAAAAGAAACAAAAGACAAGACCTGAGCATCAAAAGCTCATCACACAAACACAATTTAAAACCTAGATTGAGGAAAGGCAAAAAATTGCCATCAAAGACAAGAAGTGGACAGCCACAGAAAAGAGAAACAGATCAGGTGACAAAGACTCTAAAAAAAGAGAGAAGGCACTGCCCCTGAGAGAGACATCTGACAAAGGGAATTGACCTCATTTCAGCAGCATTCCAAAGAGGGAGAAGGACTTGTGGGACACATACAACAATTATTAAAGAGGTCTCTCTCTCCTTTTCCAAAAGAATCTTTATTTTTTCTTTTTCTCTTCAAGCACTCTGAATCATTCAATTCAATTCATCTCATTGTAATTCTTATTTTTCATTGGAAATTCTTCTCCCACAAACCTCAAAATGTTATACAGGAATTTAATCCCTTCTTGATCCTCACCCCAATCAAAATATGTGTATGGGAGGAGATGGTTTGACAAAAATACAGAGACAAGGAATGAATAGGGCTTGCAACCCTCAAAATTTTTTATAATGAATTGAATACCTCTTGATCCTCCCCCCAATCAAAGTATGTGGATGGGAGGAGATTATCTGACAAAAATACAAATACATGGAAATAATGGGGCTGGAAAACATCAAGATTTCATACAATGAATTGGATCCCTCCCAACCCTTACCCCAATCAAAGTATGTGGATGGGAGGTAAAAAGATAGGAGGAGATGATTTGTCAAACATAAAGAGACATGGTGAGAATAGGGCTTGTTTGGATAAAGGGGAAATGTTAACCTTGTTTCCAAATATTTCATCCATTTGAATATAAAAAAGACAAACCCAGTCCAACTTATCAACCACCAAGTTGATTCCCTTGATTTTATCAGAGTTGCTGATACAAATTCCAGTGGAAATTGAAATTAAATGGGCCTTTTTTTACTTGGATTGATAGTCCTTGAATTTCTTTGTCGATTGTTTGGATGAAAGAGCCAGCCTACCTTTTTTTATTCTTTATTTTTTTGTCCATCAGGAGATAATAATTGAGCTTAGAGTATGGAGGTTGGCCAACTTGTGTTTAATTTTTGGATCAAAATTAAGTGTGATAGTTGGAGGGAATTCTGAGCCAGTTTACCACGATGATGAGTTGAGCTCTATTGAACTGAATTGAGCCTTTGGAAGATGATGGGCAAGGATTTTTTGTTTTAGAGGTCCTTGGAAAGTTTTGCTTTGGTGTATTTGTTTTTTGTGTAGACTTGCGGGGGGAAATTCTCTGAGGGGAAATTTGGAAAGATTCAGAGAAATGAAATGATAAGAATGATGAAGTGATGAGGAGAGAAATGGTGGGATGAGAGATGAAGCAATGAGGATAGAAATGAAGATATGAGAGCAGTAAAGTGATGAGAGTGATGAAGTTACAAGAGCAGTAAAGTGATGAGAGTGATGAAGTCACAAGAGCAATAAACTTATGAGAGTGATGAAGTGAGGAGAGCAATCAAGTGATGAGAGTGATCAAGTGACAGGAGTGATGAATAAGATTTCTTCAATGAGGTTGGAGGTAGAAGGAGGTGAGGTTGGAAACCAGCAGTGTATGATGTGGACTGATGTGTGGTCGAGGTGGCAAAATCCTTCAAATATTTTATCTGAAAAAACACATTTATTTTCAGTTAAATCTGAAACTTCCAATGTGAAATAATTTTTTTTTATTTTCAATCAAAGATTTGGGTTGAAACTTGCAATTAAAAAATGGTGGGTTTGGTTAACTCTGATACACCCCAATTCTTCCTTGAAGAAAAATAAATATTTCTAGTGGAATTTGAATACCTTTTTACCAAAAATAAAAGATAAAATAAAAAGACACCACATATTTAAATTTTTTGAAGAGAACCCAAAAATGTTGGAATATTTCCAAAAAGGATTCATCAATTAAAGAAAAGAAATTAAAAAATGCCTGAGCTAGAATAATTCAAAAGAAATTACTAAATGCATGCCAATGTCACCAAAAGGCTTTATTTCAGCAAAGGTATTGCCAAAATGATGCCAATAGGCATCATTGGTGTCATTTTAGAACTTTTTTTGCTATCATGACATCAAAAGGCCTTCTTTCCAATGCATGGAAGGAATTTAGCCTTTAAAATCTCTAAATTGATGCCTGAGGTGGGAGAACACACATTTTGATGGCGTTTTGGCTCCCCAAAGGCCTGTAAACATTAATGGAGGCCCTGGGGTGCTAAATTAAGACCTCCAGACCCGCTGTGGGGTCTTTCTGGGGTAGAAAAGTTTGGAAATCCAAGATGGAAACCAATTGAGTTAATCAACTAGGTAAAAAAATGCTATAAATAACATTTTTTTGCAAGGAACTAAAGTCTGAGGTCAGATCTGATTTTTTTTTGGAAAATGTAAGAAAAATGGCATAAATTTATTTTTTTTAGAAAAAATGGAATATTTCTGGTAGAACATAAATAAATTTGTACCAAACATTAAAAATACAAAAAATACTACATATAACTATTTTATGCTAGCCATTAAAATATTCTGAAATATGGAAATAAAACAATTATCCAGAATAAATAATTACATAAATAATTAAAAAAATGAAAAATATTTCTGTGCAGAAAAGTCAGTATTCATAATTGAATTTGAATACCATTGTACAAAAAAATTAAAAATAAATAGAAAATTTATTGAAATTCCATCACAAATAATAATTTTTAATCAAATAAATTAATTGTGGATTTCATTATTTGTATTGTGTTACTCAATGAATTATTTTTTGGATTATTTCAAAATATTTGAATCCATCTAAAATTATGGGTATATACAGTATTTTTCTATTTGCTTTGGTGTTTGCGGGAAGGTATTCAAACCTCACTGGAACTTTAAATTTTTATTCAAATAAATCAATTTTTTGAATTTGATGTTTTTATTTTTGTACTTGATGGAACTTTTTTGAAATATTTCAACATTTTTGATTTCCCCTTTTGAAATTGATATATGTATTATTTTACTAATATTTTATATTTTTGGTGCAAAGGAATTTAAAGTCCATCACAAATTTTGAATTTTATTCATAGAAGTATGTTTTATATATGACTTATTATTTCTTTACCAGATGATATTTTTGCTTGCATAATTCAAAATATTTAAATTCCCAGCATCAAATAGGGTGTATCAGATTTAACCAAACCCAAAATTTTTTAATGGCAGGTTCCAAACCAAATCAACCATGTCAAAAATGCCATTGAAAATCAAAAAAAGCCACTTATTTAACATCAGATGTGTCAGAGTTACCTGAAAGTAAATGGGGTTTTTCAAATAAAGTATCTAAAGGCTTTCACAGCCTCAACCCATCATTCCACATCATCACCCCTGGTTTCAACCTCCAACCTCATCCAAAAAATTTTATCCATTGCTCTCATAACTTCATCACTCTCATCTCTTCTTGCTATCCTCATTGCTTCATCACTCTCATTTCTCCATCACTCTCATTGCTTCATCACTATTATCACTTTATCACTTTAATCAAATCCTAACTCTGATTTCTGTATTACTCTTGTCACTTCCTCAATATCATCTCTTCAATGATATCCTAATTGCTTCATTGCTTTCATCACATCCTAAATCTCATTGCTTTATCACTCTTGTCACTTCCTCACTCTCATCTCTTCAATGATATCCTCATTGCTTCATTTCTCCCATCACTGTATTGATTTCATCACATCCTAGCTCTCATCACTTTATTGCTCTCATTTTCAATCCCTTCATACCTCTTACTCTTTTCAAATGGCCCCTCAGAAAACCTCTCCCCACAAGTCCACACCATAATCCAATGGACCAAAGCAAACATCCCCAAGGAACTCTACATCAAAAAATCTTCCCCCATCAGCTTCCAAAGGCTCAAGTCAGTTCAAGAGATCTAATCACATCATCCTGGTAAACTGGCTGAAAATTCCCTCCAACTATGACACTTTTTTTGGATCCAAAAACAAAACACAAGTTGGACAAACTCCATCCTCTAAGGTGAATGGTTATCTCCTCATGGCCAATGAACCAAAGAATAAAACAAAAGTTAGGATGGATCTTTAATCTAAGCAGATGGGGGAGCAATTCAAAAACTATCAAGCCAAGTAAAAAAAAGGCACACTCATTGTCAATCTCCACCAGCTTTGGTATCACTGACTCTGACAAATCCAAGGGAATCAACTTTGTGGTTGATAAGTTGGACTGCATTTTTCCTTTTTACATGTATATGGATGAAATATTTGGAAGGAAGGCCAAAATCATTCCTTTGGCTACTTTTGACGCCCAAAAATCTGATAAAGTGGATGCTGAGGACTTATCTGTGGATGCTCAGCCTAGCAATTATGATCCCAACAACACCTATGAGTGGCCCCAATCCAATTTGGGGGAGGATATTCCAAAAAAAAAGTATCCAATCATGTATAAATCAGCATTGATCAATGATTCAAACCCTTCCTTGGACCCCTCACTTCCTTCTTTGGATTGCTCTCTTCCTGGGGTGAAAGAACTTAATAACTTGGCCAATGAGGAGAAATTTATTCAACTATCTCCATTAAAATCAGCATCTGTTCAATTAAGGAAGCCAGTTCTTTTATTTTCTTTCTGTTTAATCCTGACTGATTTAGATTTTAAAAAAACAGCAACATCCATTTCTTCATGGCCAAAAAATAAAGCAAATGGGGCCTCCCACATTGCCTTCAAATGAGAGTGATGATGTTCCCGCAAAAACCTACCCTTCAAAGGGAAAGAAAAAGGCCTCCAATTTCATCAAAATCAACCCCAATATCCATCAAAAGAGGAGAAACACTTCCAACTTTTCTGGCTTCAAAGATATCATGGAGAAGAAAGATTGAAGTAAGTGAATTGATTGAATCTCCTTGCTTCCAAAATTAAGCTAACTCCTATTCCCCTCTGAACAAAAGTAAAATAAAAAATGAAATATGAAGAAATTGAATTTAAAAAGGAGAAGTGAGATTGTCAACTGACTATTGATTTTCAAAAGAAGAAAGCCAACACCAGGAAAAATCTGGTGGATCTGGTCAGCCAGTGAAATCACATCCTTAGGATGAGATGGTGGCATCCAATTGATTTCTAGAATGTTTCCATCATTTGGAAACACAGCTTACCCCCAGTTTAAAATTATTTGCTTCAAAATTTCTCAAATTATTCACATTTTTTTCTGATTTCATTCCATTCTATTACCCCTTTTGATATCCTAGCTTTCTCCTTCTTTCCTTCTTATCTTGCTTATGATTTGAATTGGTATTCTCTAAATTTTATATTTGACTTCCTCCCAGATTCCATGTGGTTTCAAATTTCTTCCTCCCTGATTCCTCCCTGATTTACCACAAGTTTTGATTTTTTCACCTATTAGCATAATCCCTCCTAATTTTCTGAAATGAAATGAAAGAATTTTTTGAACAAAATTGATCCTCATCAGTCATACAATTGCTTCTCTCACAAAATTTATTTTCTATCTACAGGTAATGCTTGATACATTTAATTGGAATTCACTCCAAAAATAATTCTAAGCAAAAGAAATTAAACTATTCATAAAACTTTGCATATTCAATAAGTTTTAAATTTCAATTTCAGGAAGATATAATTTTTTGACTAGTATTATTCCATTTTGAGAGAAATATGCAGACTGGCCATCAACAGCATCACAAGAAATAATCTGTGGTTCAATCCCATGTTTAAATTTGTAAGAATTGAGATGATTACCATCAACTAAAAAATTCCTGTCAATTTGAAATGGATTCACTTCTAAGAAGTTAACTGGTATGCTCCCATATGGATTTACCATACTGAATATGGTTTTTATCTGACCCAAGAAGGAGACTTTACCCAGATTATATGACACAGTAATGTTTCCAGAATTTGATTCTGTTGTTGATAATTCCATTTTATTCCAATGGAGATGATTCTGATAGTTCCACCATGGTGAGAGATTAAAAGTGTTTGATTCATTGGCACTATTGATTTGATTGAAATCTTGCCAATTTTTAGAAGAGATGGAATTACTGAGATAAATGAGAAATATGTAATAAGATTCTGGATTTGCATTGAAAGTATTTAGGTTTGGGATTGAATTTGTCCTAGTAGATGATTCAAGAATTCTTGAAAGTTGATTCATCTCTGGTGGTGCACCTGGTGAGTTGATCAGGGACTTTAAATTTGAAAGTCTGCAGAACCTTTGTAGTATGGTAAATGGTACTTCATCTGAGTTTAATGTAAATAATATTCAGTATTATTGTATTCTGTATATCTTTGATTGAAAGTAATTCACACACCCAATAAAAATTTTTTCTGTTAAACTTGAAAAATAGCACATTCAAGAGCTCATAATCCCAGGTTGAACATGTGGGGCCAGGCCCCCAAATTTGTAAAAGCTCAGGTATATGGGATGCAAGATGTTGATTTGGCTTTTGATTTTGCTCTGGAAAGAGCTTCCTAAAAAGTTGGCAATAGTTTACCCAGTGCCTGGTGAAATCAGAACCATTTTGTGAGCTGGTATTCTAACTAGTGGCAATGTTCAAAAAGGTTACTAAATGGATGGTATTTTCAACAACTGTTTCTGGGGGTGGAAATTCTTCAAATTGCATTGCAATCATGAAATTGTGAATGTAGACTTTATAAAGAAGAGACCACTCTGCAGCCTTGAGACTTCCATGAATTGCTTCTCCAAGGTTTTCTTGTACTCTTGTCCAATCAGATGGGATTAGAGTAATCTTGATGACTTGTTGAAGATTTTTCAGAAGAACAGAATCAAACTTGAATTTTGATAAAATTTTAGGGCTTTGCTCAGGGATATCACTAGTGCTTGAAACAAAAAAGAAACAGGCACATAATCTAAATCAGAGAATAAAGAAGATGCCCCCATGAATTCTTCATTAATTAGAGCCAGAGTTTTTTCTCTCCTTTTGCCTTTGGATTTTTTTATATTTTCAGTATCTTTTTGGGCATCTCTTTTCAAGTAATGTAATTCTATAGAATAAATCTGTTTTTCGCTGGGATCTCCATTGTCTCCAATTTCATATTCATCATCATTTGGTTCATCATCTGATGAGTCTGGTGCCTTTTTCTGTATATTTTTCCAATATTATTTTGGAAGGTTTAATTGGGTAACATAATGATCTTTCAAGGCTCCAAGAATCATATTGTGCATTATTTCAAGGTTGGCCATTCTTGTGGCATCCCAATAAGGGAGCTCTTCCAATATTGATTAACGTAAACCATTCTATTTGAAGAGATGATCTCTGTGTGATTGAGTTGCATGTAACCATGAATTTACTTGAAGCTTTTGATGCAATAAATTTCTTGGGGCCCAATTGAAAGGCTCAATGTCATTTATATCAGACTTTTCAATGGTACAAAATTTGCAAAACTTTTTTTCTGAATGACTTGTGAATCCTATGATGTTGCGCATTGCCACAACATGGTAGTGAGTATAGCAGATCTGATGGTAAATCCTGAAGGATTATTATAGGTCTTGGAGAAGTGCAAACCATTCCAAAGTTTCTGAAGTTCTCTGAATAGGGGGGTGATTATATGATTCAGTTGAGGACCAGTAGGATCCTTGTGGCCAGGTATGATTCCTACCAGATAAATTTTTTCTGCTTTCAGACATATTTCAGGTGCAAGATCCAGGAATACAGAGGAAATGGTTCCAAGAGAGGCATGAAAACTAGACTTGCCAAAATCATAGGCTTTGAAAAAAAGGGGATGCTTAATTTGTGCCCTTGAAAATTTGAAAAACAATCCCATCCCAGATATCTTTCATTATCTCAGAGGGTTTGTTTTGGAGATTTTTGAGAAGTTCTTCCTCAATACCTGGACGGTTCAAAAGTCTTTCCAGCCATTTTTTTAATGGTTGGTAAATGAAATGTTTACTTGTGGAGAATTTTGACTCTTGTAAGTTTTTTCTGATAGGCATGGAGTTAATGGAAGTCTTCATAGATCCCAAGGTGGATGAGAAAGGTGGACCCTGGTAAAATCTTTTTAAATGTTGTGTGAATTTGATATTGGGGTCTGTGGAATTTTTTTCTTGGTCAACCAGGTAGAAGCACTCTGGAAAAAAGACATATATCTCCAGTGAAGCATGCAGGTTGAGATGCTTGAAGATGGTCAAAATGCTGAGGGGAATCTTTGAGCTATTATTGGGCTGATGGTTTTAAAGAGTATTTTGAAAAATTGTTTTATTTTGAATATTGAAAGCACAAAGCAGGAGAACCTTGATGCCTCTGTACTAATTTGATGATGCAAATTCATTATGGCTGTGATAACCATTGGAAGGATGATATGGCATTGGTTTTGTATCCAAGGTAATAGGACAAATTCTTGAGTTTCAAATATGGGAACACCCGCTGGAGGTGAAATTGAAGTGATATCATCTTGAGATTGGGCCATGTTTGTATTGTTATTATCTAATGTATACCTATGGTTTTTTGGTGATTTTTGGGGCAGTGCTTGTGGAGAAACTAGTAATTGTGTAGCAACTAGCACTTGTGGAGAAACTTGAGGGGAAAAATAACTTGTTTTGATTTCATGATGCTTAGAATATCCAGAAGTTTTAGATTCTATGCCTTGCTTTATCACTTTGAGAGTCATATGATTTTTCTAGAGAAATCTTCACAAATGCAAACAATAAGTTGGATATTTTTTGGAGCCATTTTTGTCCAAGTTCTTGATGAGTGGAAGAATTGATGATGGAGGAGAAAATTGTCTCTTTATATGCCAAAAATCCTGTGAAATATGTTGAAGGTAAAAATGTTTGGTTTTCCTCCTCTCAATGGCTCATGTGGCTTATTAAGATGAAAAAAAATTGGGTGCTTGTCTTGAAACATTCAGACTGATTCCATGAAAAATGTTTCAGGAACTTGGAAAAAATATTTTCTTCACTTATCATGAAAAAATTGATGGATTATCATGAAATAGTTGATGGCTTATCATGAAGCAGTTGATTCCCTATCATAAAACAATAGAGGCTTATCATGAAATATTTGAAGACTTATCATGAAACATTTGAAGTCTTATCATGAGTTGTTTCATTTCATTACTTATCACAAATAGTTATTTCCATATGTTTTTTGTTTCCCATAATAAATTACCCCAAGAGTGAGACTTTTGTAGAATTTTTAGGTGTGGATTTCTGATTGAGGAGAATTGATTTTTTCCTGTGTATTTCTGATTGAGGAGAATTGATTTCTTCAACCATTTACAGCATGCAAGAATCACTGTTTTTTTTGTTATATTTTGATAAGTACAATTCTCATAATAATTGGAAGGAGAATTTTGAAGATCAATAAAACATATTACTGTAGTGTAATTGATCCAAAATGGGCTTCATGTGGAACAATAAATAAAAAATTATCTTCAGTATGCACAGATTGAAGCCAATAATCACTAAAATCAAGTAAAATACATTTAGCAAGAGTACATTGTGAAGTCCAAGGCAGAGAGAAGGCTTTATCATCAAAGGAAGATTGTTGAATCATAGATAAAACATATGAATTGGTTCTTTTCCATATTTTTTCAGTTATTTCTTTTGGATCAAGCTGATTTAATTTAGAGATTGATGATATAATCTGGAGAGAATTGCTGAATTTGAGCCTCTTCTGATCATCTGGAATAAGCAGGAAACCACGTATTCCAGAGACCAGATATGCTGCTAGAAGGTGATAGGCAGGATGTTTGGTGAATTGCTGAGGAAGTTTGGAAAAAAAAGGAGTATATTTAGTCATAGTGGTTGTTGCCCTGTTGATTGTATGTTTTTCCAAAAGAATGGAGAAAACCATGAGCATGTATTAAATGTCATCTACCACATTATCTATTGCTTTGAAGCCCCTTGCAGGCATGTTGGATGGATTTTTTTCTCCAGACTGTATGATTTATGGTTTTTTTGGCAAGATTTGATGCAATTGGTGAAGTACTGAATTTTGAATATTTCCTCTGCAATTTCATCCTCTGGACCAACTGGATCCTCAAATTCAGGGGCAGGAGTGACTTCCTGAGAAACTAACAAAATTACTGGAATCAGATGTGGGCCCAGTTGCATTTGCATTGCTTGGTAGGAAAAAAAAGTAATTGGATCAAATCCTCAAGGGAATAAGTGCCCTTTTTTGGGAGTTTGGTTGGTCAGGAGGTTATGTTGACGAATTATGGGGAGTAATAGGGCTCATTGACTTGAGCTTTGAACAGCTTGGAATCTGAAAGCAGAAAAAACACCAGATCAGCCTTGAAAAAATGCATGCCAAAATTCAGATTGATTTGCCACTATTTTCCAACTGCTTGACCAACTCCTTCAAACCAGTGGAACATTTTTCAAACTGGATGGACTGGCTCAGAATTGAGGGGTATGATTCCAAGGGTTTGATGTGTTTCAACCAAGCCTCAAAGAGATAAATTGTGGATGAAACTGCCAAATCATATTCAGAAATGATGAGGGAGGTAGAGAATAATTTGAAAATTGGCTGAGCTTCTGCATGATAATTTTTGAGACAAGGCATCACCCTTTAATGAAATGAAAAGAATTCAAAAATTGGTTTTACTATCAATAAATAATAAATAAATAAATTTTCCTTACAAGGGGCTGGGTTTTGGACACTCTGAGAGAGCTGGAGATTTTGAGTTGATTGAGCAGGTGTTTGTGAAGAGGAGCCAATATTTGAGATTGTCTCCCAATCTGGATTGGTTTCAGTTTCATTGTTGGAGACTGCAGCAGAATCATCTGTTTGTTCTGTATTTGGTGGTGCAGAAATGTTGATTTCATCTTCTTCCTCATCACTTTCTTGAACAAAAAAATGCTGTTTTTTGACAGGTCTGTTGGAGGATGAGTGAGAGGCAGATTGCTTTTTGAGGAGTTTGCCACTACCAATTTTGATCTCTTCTTCTTCAGTTAATTCTTCACCCTTTGATGCCAATGATGGAAAAAATAATAGTAAAAAGAGGTCAAGATTGAAGTTTAGTTGGAATTAGTTACTGGCATCATATTTTTCACAGGATTCAATTCCTTGACACGCAATATCACAAAGAGAGCAGGTGGCTGTTTTGTAATTTGCAGCTTTTTCCAATTGCTGAAATTGTTGTTTGTTACTGGAGAGGAATTCCTGGTGTGATATGAGAGAGAATTCTGAATTTCTGAGGAATCCACCAGTCTTGGATGGAGGAGGGGGTGGGAGTGGTTTGGCTACATTTTCTTTGCTACCAAAACTTTGTTCCAAGTAGGAGGTTTAGGCAGGTTTGAGCTAGGGGCAGGGGGGGCATATGTTGCTGCAGGCTCCAAGGTATCAGGTAAAGTTTGCATATTGGCCTGGGAAGTTGTATTTTCTGTTGATGCAAGGGTTGCAGGACTATCATTCCCAAGGGAATTGCAAGCATATTGAGTGGTAACCATGATCATATATATAAATTCAAAAGAGTATGATAAGAATGGAAAGTAGGATGTAGGAGTTGAGGATGAGACGGTGGTGTAGGGAGAAAATATTGAGTGGATGGATGAGGGGGGAAAAGAACAGGAAAAGATGCTCTTTATATAATGGATCTGGGGGATCATAAGAGTGCACCAATAGAAATCTAGTCATTGTATTTCCACATGGCAAATATATGATGAGGAATCCTAGTAAAACTGTATTTGATAGGCAAACATGTGATGACAGAACTGATGACAGGGCCTTGAAAAGCCTGAAAAAATTTCTATTAGAATATATTCATGTTTTGATGATTGTGTGTGTATATTTCAGAAAGAAAATGAATTAACAAAATACAGAGTACAGAGACCGGATATAGTATGAAGCAGGAGATGTAGTCAGCAGATCAATCTGATTACATACAATGTGGTAATTGGATTCTTAATTCTGCATGGCGTGCAGATGATCCACCAGTGATCACCTCATCCTCTTTCATTGTGTCCAAAAACCCATTGTAAAGTCTCTGAGCAATTTGCACAGAAATACCAAGTCTGGTGAATGGAATTCCTTCCAGTCAATTGGATTGAAAAGTTTGGTTGAATAATAGGCTGGAAGCCCAAAAGACATTGATTGATCCATCATTCTTGTTGAAATAAATGACTGTAGAAATAACTGGGGAAGAACAAACTGTCCTTTTTTGATTTTGAAGCCTTGGCTGAAATGAGCTGGTTAACTGGTTGCCTCACAGATACCACAAAAGCCAACATAGGTGATAGCATTGATGTTGTCATCAATATGAGTGTGATTTTAAAAATCCCTCCAGGTGGCGGTGATGTTTTCAGCAAAAGGCTTGGTGTCCTGGGGGTCTCTGTATTATTGGGCACCAAAAAGAGGAATGTTGGCCTGTTTCATCTGCTTGATTGCATGTGAAAAGAGTCCAGGGGCCAACACTTTGTATCTTTTGGACAAGATTTGTTGAACAAAAGGCATCTTTTCCAGGAGAGCCTTCCACTGTTTGTATCTTTCTGGCTTAAGAGTCTTTGAAGTAAAAGGCTTATATATTCCTAATAAAAATAATTGAATTTAAATTAGTAGAAATTTTAATCAAAAAATTCAATAATAGAATTGATTGCCAAATTTTTCCCCTTCATCATACCTCTTACGCCAACCAGGTGCTTTCATGATAACACCAACAAAAGAGGCATTTTTTTTGATTGCCATAGAAAGATCCAAGTTATAAAATGTTTGTGGTCAAGAGTCTGATTTCATCATATTCTGTGCGTGTCATGTATGACCACTTGGTGAATTTGTAAACCAAGTCAAGTTCAGGCTTGTGGTTGGTGAGGAAAATGACTGGAGGGCCTGGGTTCATAAAGTGTTTGAACTGCTCAAGGAACCTGGTTTTCTTTGAAATTGAGCGCACATATGAACATCTGATCATTGTAAAGTTGTCAGGTTGGTTGGTGGAGAGGCTGAGACCAGGGAAGCAAGTGATATTGGGCAATGCCTTCAATTTTCTTCTTCTGATTTTGAGAGCTGAAACTGTAATCCTGACTGGTGGAAGTAGGGGTGAGGACATGTTGGATCTGAGTTGGACTTGGAGCAAGGACAGGAAGAGTGGTTATGTTGCCCATGGGTTTTGAGATTGGTTGGCAAAAGCCACTTGCTCCACTAGTTTCCTTGGCCTACCTACAAGCTTCCTGAGCCTCCTTGGAGCGTATTCCACGTCTCTGAAATCCACAGGAAAAATTATCAGCTTGAATTCAACTATGGGATGCCATGGTGAACCATGAAGTTCTTGCGCAACATTCCGGAAGGTTATCATGAGGAAGGCAGTAAAGGGTGCCTGTCCTGGATAAAATTCCTGGGTAAACCCTCCCTCCAACATGAATCCCATCCAATGGAAATCAGAGAGAAATGAAAACCATGAAGTTCTTGAGAAAAATTCAGGCCAAATCCTCAACAGAGAAGCAATACAGGGCGCCTTTCCTGGATAAACTCACTGCATAAAATTCTCCTCAGAAAATCATCCCCTGGGAAATTATAAGAGATAAAAATGAAACAAAAAACAATCTTTTTCCTGGGGGCTGTGTGAAAATAGCAAGAGGTATCAACAAACATTCTCAGATGAAGGATGTGAGATGAGGGGGAAAAACCTGGACAATCCATGGGCAATGGCCTCCTTTGAAGCTACCAGTGAGAGTCTTGATATCAGATTTCTTTTCCTCTGTATTCAGGAAGATCCAACTTGAAAGGTGGTCAATGTGAGTAGAAAGGATTTGGGATTCAGATAATCAAGCTAAGGAAGTGAATTCAATTACCACAGAAAAGATGGGAAGAGCCATGCAGAAAGCTGAGCAATGTTGGAACAGGAAGGTGACCAGCAAATAGATGCTGGGCTGTCAGAATGAAAATAGCTAGTGATCACAGGCCTTGGAAAGTTTTGGGGAGCAATTGAGGTCTGATTGCAGATTTCTTGGTGGTCTAGATGGAGGCAGCCAACTGTTTTTTGCCTGAATTCTGTCCTGTAGGGTGTTCAAGTACCAGTCTGGTATTGTTGAGAAATGTTCTATTGTTCCTTTGTCCCTTTTTGGTGGGTTCTTTTAATTGGTTGGCTCTTGTTGGCAGCCAAGGATTCTTGGTCTCAAAGGCGGTACACTTGGAAATCAATTGTTCCAGTTGGGTTGTCTTTTCTGAAGATGAATGGCTAGATGAGGCCAATTGGTTGTTTTTTTGGATATTTCTTGATCTTTGTTTATTTGATTGGTTGATCTTGGGAGGATGGTCAATCCAATTTTTGACAGAGTTGGCTGTTTTGAGAGTTGAGGTAAAGTTTGGTTGGGTTCTTGGATTGTTAAGGATATGGATGGAGGATGAGTTGAAGGAGCCAGGAGCAGGAGAGGAAATGAAGTGTAGTCACATGGGAATTAAGATTCTGTGAAAATACCAGAGTTATCCCAATTGGGATAACTCCAGACTGCAATGCAATGAGTCTGGCTGCTTCATGAGTTTTCCTGATTGGAATAACTCATTAGTTGTTGATGAAGTTTCTGTGGAGCAAATACATCTTTCCAACTACATTTTTTCTATTTTTTATTTATTTAATTAATTTATGAATTTCAACACTAACAAGTTGCAAGTGAATGTGAAATGGAGGTTGCAGATTTTAAATATTTTGCAAATGTATGTGCAAGAAAGTTTGCGGGAGGCAAGGGCCCAATGGATGAGAATTAGAAAAAAAATTGCAATCAAGGGGGGAATGAGCAGCAATCAAGGCCGCAAGCAAGATTGAAGAGGTGGAGAGAGGGGCCAAGGTTACTCTGGTTTTGATGTAGCCTATGGGGGGATAACACTGCTCAAGGGTGATGTCTTTTTTCCAGAAAATGGGCATCACAGGCAGTTTTATGCCTCCCTAGAGGGTGAAGCACCACATAATTCAAAGTAAAATGAATATTTTCTGATCTGGATTGCTGTAAAAATCCTTGCTTATTTGGCTCTAAAGGTGCATAACACTGCCCAGATTAAATGCATGGTTTCCAGAAACTGGACATCAACATCTATACATTTTTTGAACTGACATGCAAAGTAAATATATTAGGTTAAGAATTATAAAGAAGCTGGACTGCAAGAGAAATTCAGTGCATGCTTTTTGATGTGTGCTACAGGGGAATGAAATTTCCCAAATAGAGATTGAAACATCCCACATGATTCCAAGTGAAATGGATCTTACTAAATTAACCACTTTAACCCAATCAGATCAACTTTTGTAGGCTGTATTTTTTCTGGGCATGTTCTTACTCTTCAGGGGCATCAAATGATGGCCACTTTCTTTTTTTTGAGTATGACACTGATTCCTGTCAATAGGCTGGGTTGACATTCTTAACAGGAGGATAGCACAGTGGATTGATGATGCCCAGTTTGCGTAAACTGGGCATCATCATTCAGCTATTTTATGCCCCCATAGAAAGAGAGGGATGATACTCAACATTCAATGCTTGGTTTGTGGAAAATGGGCTTTGTGTCTTGGCCATGTTATGCCCCCGTAGAAAGCCAAATGAAATGAAGGTCTCAGGAATGTTATAATTTCCTCAACCAAGGGGTGGAAATACAGTGAGGTAATTATTTGTGAATTAATCCTTATAAAATGGCTTTATTTGCTCATGAGTGCACTTATTTGGTCCTATTTTCAAGTTTTATTGTAAATGCCATCCTCTATGCATATATTTATAATCATTACACCTGTCCCAAAACTTGTGCCTAGGTTTTTCACATGATCTTCATTTAAATACCCCCCTATTTCAAATTATGACAGATTTCCCACACTAGTACCATCCAAGTCCCTTCTAAACACATCACCTGTCTTATTCCCTCATAAACTCCCATAATCAAGATACAGTTGATTAATCATATCCCATTCTGTGTTGGCCTTGTTGAGGTTTCTCTTGCTGAAATAACTATCCCACTTCTCCCAAAAATGCTACATAGTGAAGGAACATATTAGGCATCATTATACCCCAGAGATAATAAGCTACATGTCTACATACCAGATTTTCTGCACTACATACCAGATCTTCCTTTAAATGTAGGAGTTCTTGCCCCTCCACTGGAATCAATAGTTTTCCCCCTCCTCAACTATACCACAGGCTATGGACCATGTGGTAATAGGCAGGCAATGATGAGGGAACTGCCTCATCCAATTCTCTTCATTTAAACCATTCTCCATGTTGCTGTTTCCAAAATTACCACATTTAAATTTTCTCTCCTTCTATTCTGTGATAAACAACATATATCAGAAATACTTGATAAGCTCATTGGTGCTCATATAATCATAAAAAGACCCCCAAAGTAAAACCCTGCAAAACACCAGGGCTTCCCACAGGCCAAAATACCCTCCCAGAGGCTAAAAACGTCATCACTTCTTGAAAAACCCTGCTATGATCCAAACCTCCTTGAATTCCCAAGTGGATGTGATCTCAATCCAATACATCCCAATCCACAAATAGTAACCACCAAACTCCTCCCCCACCAGGCTCAAGGTTGCATTCTTGCTTGATTTTGAATCACCACATTCTACCTCTGCTCTGGCCTTGTGGCATAAATCAAAAATGAATGCCTGGAACATTTTGAAAAACAAAATCAGCGGCTCAAGCTTGGCTCTATCTGATCCAACATCTGTTCCACCAACTGCTTTGGGCTCAATACTGGCAAATGATATGGTTTTTGGGAAATCTTTACAAGAAATATCCCTTATTTGTCACACTATACCTGAATCAACCTCTTTTTACCAATACCAATATAACCCTCCAGCTTTTATACTTAATCAGGAAAATCTCATAATATGCCCACCCTGCCTGATACAGAACTGGGAAAACAAACTCAGAAAAAAATTTTCCCCTCACACCATCAACCACCTGATCTAACATGGATGTGAAAGGCATCAATTTAGTCTAGATTTCCTCAATTCTGCCTTGGTCATCATCACCACTTATCCCCTCATGGCATCTACTCATGAGAAGGCACAGAAGGAATCCAACCTTTCTTTTTCTTTCATTTAATCTCATTGTTGGTTCGGGATAATCCTTGATTTGACACAGCAAGTATCACTTCCACTAAATGCAATTCCTGAAACTTATCATCTATCATTTGATAGCACAATCAGGAACAGTGATGGAAAGATGAATCAAGCAATCTTTGAAATTAGGGATCAACAATGCCTATGCCTCACTGGGACACTGGTCCACAACCATATAAACTACCTGATTTTGTTTCTGGTATTCCTCTGCATGGATATTGAAGAATCTCACAACCATTGGGTGAAAATGCTTCTTCCCCATCTCAAGCTTGGAAACTTCAAACACCTCCAAATCATATTGCTTCACCTAGTTCTCAGAAGAATCAAGGAGGATGGGCATGATAGTCTACCAGATTCAAACCATAAAATTATCTACAAACCCCTGAAAACCTCTTCAAAAGAAAATCACAATATTCAACATGATTTCATTTTAAAATCACTCCAAAAGAAAGAGCCCCATGTCCATCAAGTTGCCAATAATGCTGGATTCCTCACTAGAATTCAGGAATTCTGTGGAATCTGTGATCATCCCCTGTTGGCCTAACCAAATCTGGTTCTCAAATCATCCAGTAATTTTGAAATACAAGTGAAAGAAGAATATTAAAATTCTTAAAAATGTGGTATAATTCAACTATGAGTTGACCCTGCTGTGTGTTTGAAGAGCTCAAAAATTGAAAGACAAATCAACATGGCCATGGATGAGTTGGAGAAAAGGGATAGCCCAAGCAGGAAGGTGGTTTTTTCTTGTTGGAAAAGGTTTCTTTATTTGTAAGACTTCCTCCAGATAAGCTTCAATGTTCAAAAGGATGATTACCATGTTTTTTGAAAAATTTCAATTCTCAAAATTCAGATTTTTTTGAGTCATAACAAGATAATATATTTCCATTTGAATGTTACCATGACAGCTATAGAGAAAAAAAAATGCCTGGAATATTTTGTCAGCAGTACCTCAACTCAAATACTACTGGCCTCCATCCAAGCTGCAGGGGTGGGTCTCAACATCACATGTGCAAACATTGCTTTCATCATGGTATGTGGTCCATTCTTTCTGTAAAAACATTGAAAGTAGCTCATACTCCACCTCCACTAGGAGCCACTATGGAATTCCACAAACCAGGCTCAGGCTGTAGATTGTTTGCATAGACTGGGCCAGAAAAAAAACAGTGCATGTGCATTACATGATTGCTCCACAAACAATTTAGGAGAATATTCAAAAGGTGAAATCCTGTTCACAAGCAATTTTTAAGCATAAATGGTATTGATGCGCTACTAATGTTCATTCAGGTTCACAAGAGAAAGGAACAACTACCAGAGAAATTAAAATCATTATTATTCAACTAGTCAGGAAATCTCCACTATCAAGCTAACTTTTTTGTTCTTTTTCAGATCAACCTTCAGAACGACTAAAGATTGGAGAGAGATATGTCAGATACTACAGGAGGAGGAATAATTTTCTTTAACAATGTATGATGTTTCTTTAAATGAATGAATAAAAAGATTTAAAATAATTTTATGATAAGATTTATTTATTATTTAGGCTGCAGGTGTTCCATCATTTTTAATCACCTTGATAATTTGTATTTTTAAAGCAGTTCTTGTTGCAGGCTGTAATGTATTGATCCAATTTTGATTGTAAAATTGTTGAGATAATTTGGCTTGAATCCTTGGATTTACCTCAAATTGGGTGGAAGATTTCCTATCAACAAACTTGGGCTGCATTTTTTTCTTACCAATCCAGCTTCCAATCAATATTTGATGATCAATAAATTCCATCAGTTGGGAAGCTCTTTCTGAATGCCATTCCAATTGCATCTTCCTGTGAACAGTTATAACATTTTAATTCACCTCTTCCATATCAGATCACACTGCAGGATTATTGAACTGTGCTGAAAGGGCCACATAATTTTTTTTCATCACACAATTTCTTCCTCCTCTCTGCTAGCTACAAATTTGAATTGTACATTTTCAGTTCAGTTGCCACAAGTTTGAGATTGAATGGCTTACTATTTTGCCTAGTTTGGAAGTCATTTGTTTGGCCTTTTGTTCCTCAACAGGAACCTTTCCACTCCTTTGGATCAATCTCCACTTACCCTGTAAATGAAGAAAGTAATTTTCCAACAGCTCATACACAATTGCATTGTTGGAATGTTCAGGGGAACATAAAGAATTTTTGTACTCCCCAGTATGTAGTGAAACATCCAGTGTAAAAAGAAAAAAATAAGAAATCCATTACTTGGTTATGCTTCCATCCACTCATCCAGTCAAAAGTGAACTGAGTCAGACCAAGCTCTTGAAGCTGGGTTTGGGTGAAACTTGTTATGACTTGGGTGTGGTTTTCAGGTGAGGTGGGTGCAGTTGGATTTTTCTGATCAAATGAAATCCCCTTCCCATTCTGAACTGCCAAATCATGCTCATGATGGGTGGGTGGTCCCAGTATTGTGGTGACATCCCTATTATTCATTTGAAGAAATAATATGGCATGAGCATGGACCACAGTGTGCATGGTATGAGTATCTGGCGGGAGTTGTTTGTTCAACTCTTTCTGCCTCTCCTTTTTAGTTTTCCTCTTGGCAGATGAGGAGGCCCTGGCTCTGAGTCATTCATGTTTTTGTTCTTGTAAGTCCTGTGCTTATTGTTCCACTGGAAAAAATAGTTTATCAAACCAGTTAGTACTTTATCAATCTTGGTTAGATAATCTAAATTATTAAACACTTTCTTCAGAATTTTCAGGCTCATTTTATGTTGACATGACTAAAGAAATATAAAATTTTAATTTGATGAACATCAGATAGAAAATGCAAATAATTCACCCACATATTTCAATAGCCAACTGATCAGCTTGACTTGATTGAATGACTGGTCAAAATATCCCAAAAGATGAAGTTAGATTATCAAAAAAATCTTTGATAGGAGCCGCCACTAACAATTCCCACATGAGTTTCCAGCAGTTTGTTGGTCTGGAAATAAAATATAATTTAAATCCAATTTTCAATGATTAAGTTTTTAGTCTTTATTTCACTTGATTTAACTCACAATTGGAACCAGATGAAAAATTTTGTGAGGCTGTTGATGTGTCAGCAAGCCCTGAAGGTGGGCTATTAGGGGAATTAATTGACTGAGCTTGAGGTGAAATTCCATGCATTGGTACATCTGTGGCTGCTGTAGTAGTTACTGCATT
The DNA here is from genome assembly GCA_025617555.3 of Puccinia polysora. Lineage (NCBI taxonomy): Eukaryota > Fungi > Basidiomycota > Pucciniomycetes > Pucciniales > Pucciniaceae > Puccinia > Puccinia polysora. The sequence continues at coordinate 28,367,771 of CM062614.1, read as the reverse complement.
CAAATCCATTGCAGTTGTTGATTTAGAGTGGGTAGAAATTCAAGGAGTATTGCATCATTGGAGGTTTGGATCTGTTGGTTCAGGATTATTCCACACAGTTTTTGAAGGTGATAAACCTTTTCCAGAGGCTTGGGAGGCTTGAGGGTGTGAAATAACTTCAATAATTGAATTTCCCAACACCTCTGCATCTCTTGTTGGTTATTCTTTGAGGCAATAAGGGGAGGAACTTGTTGATACAAATCAATGAGCCCATAATTCTTCCAGATTTGGGGTAGAAAAGCTAAATAAAACAGCACTTGAATCAAAGGATTTGGAAGGTTCCCCTGCCGCAACATATTGCATTGGCAGAATGGGTCACATTTCAGTCTCCCCCCTGAAGATTTTATGCAAAAAGAAAAACCCCAAACCACTCATATCAATTCCAACACAAGTCAATGTGGGCTCTTGTGTATCTTGCACTTCTGGGTTTTGCTGAGACTTCTCCATGACATTATTGGACTGCCAAGCAGATTCCCTCAATTTTTCCTGGAAGTTAATTTGCAAGAAAAATTAACTTGAGATATGCTACAATGTATCATCAAATTGCTGCATTTGCCTCATAAGTCTAACTTCATGTGCTCAGGACTGGTTGAAATTGTGAAAAATTGGAGAGGAAAAATCCATGACTTGGTTAAAAAAAAGAAACTCAAAAATGCATCAGCTGAGCCAAAATTAAGAAAAATTCAGCTTTATTCCACTCAAACTCTTCTCCTATACCCCTTACAGACCAAGGCACATCTGCATTACTATTTCCTCCTATGTCATCATCAAATGTTTGCACCCTCTTACGCATCTCTGGTCCTAAATAGAAAAAACAAAATATTCATCCTAAAATACTCAGTTAAAATTGTGGAAAATATAATTAATTTAGCCTTTGATTTATGTATCTCTTGATAAACTGGCTGGCCATCCTTCCCATACAAAACTCTTTTACCTACTACTTCTATTCCCCTGTCATCATGTGACCTTACTTTTTCAGATTTTTCACATGAATTTTTTCAAAACAACCGTGCTCACTACCACAATCAACTGCTCTCCCAACATCCAGCTGATCTGGTCAACATAACTTCCATGCCACATGGATTTCATGGATTGCTCCCCATTCTCCTCTCCTCACTTGAATTCCTCAAGTGCTAGTTGGTTGTCACATCTTCCCATCAATCTTCACCATCCTCTATCATTTCTACTCTCTATCCTCATTGTCTCCTGTCCTCTCAATCTCCAATCCTCATTCCCTTTTATCCTTTCAATCTCATCACCTGATCTACTATCTCAAGGCTATCAGCTAACACTCCAGTTGTCTACTCCTCAAGTCCTCTCAAGACCTCTACAATCACTCTGCTCACCTGATATGCTTCTGAATCCTCAAGACTCCTATCCTCACTTGCTTTCATCTGGTGAGAATCTGATCAAAAAACCCAAGATCAATGCAACACTCATCCTTCTATGCTTTTTAGCCTTCTCATCCGTCCTAGCTACTTCTCCTCATCCACTCAGTGTTCTTGTCTCTGTCAACTTGTCACTGTTACTTCATCTCTAGGAGTTATGACTCTTTTTCTTCTATTTCTTTGGTTGATCTTCTCAAGTTCCATCCAGTCACTTTTCTTCTTCTCTTAAAAGTCTTGTCATTGTCCTATATTTACATTGATTTTCTGGTTCCTCAGACTGGTTTTGGGTTCTGGAATTATACAATCAAATTCCTTGCTTTTCTTCAAATTTCCTATCCATTCTCAAGGGTTGGGTAAAGATTGCATGCATCTTTGAATTGGAGAATTTGAAGGCCTTTGGGATCCCAATGGATTTACTTCAAATTGCTGGCCTCCTTTGAGATTACTTCCAAATATTTGACCCCTTCTTCCCTGGAGCTGTAAAGTCCCCCACTCTGGAATTCTAAAGCCAAGTTTCTCCATTCTATCCAGATACCTTCTTTGTAATTCTGAAAATTTCAAAAATAAATCAGAACTTTCCTCAGATAGAAAACTAGCTAAAAATATAGATTTCCATCTGGAGTGATATTGGGAGGTGGAGCTTCAACTTGAGCACCAAGATTGATCATAGTGGAATCAAAAATTGATTGATGCAGGCTATGCCCTCCTATCATACCCCTTTTTCAATCTTTTTTACAAGCTTATTCATAAAAAATTGTCATCAAAATCATAGACAGTGAAAAATTTGAAACTTTGAACCTTCCAAAAAACTACCAGGTGTTACCATGAGATTGGATCCTGAGACATATGCCTCCTAATTGAAATTAACCACAAGAATTTTCTGGCAATTCTCTCCTGAAACTTTTGCTTGTTTAAAAATTGTAGGACACTTTACTCTTACAAAAAATTTCCAACCAAAAAATGGCTCACCAGGAATCATCAAATTTATTTCCACCAAACATTGCCTCAAAGAATTGTTTCTTTGGGGGTAAGTAAAATTTTTAGCCCCTGTTTCACCACAGAAAAATGGCTTCCACCTGTATGCAGGTGGCATTTCTGTATCCCATTGATATCTCAGGGTTATGTGATGCTGTATCTCATCATTAAATTTCAGAAGGTGGTGAAATCTTGTGACTAGAGATCAGCATTTGCTGAACTTCTGGCTCATTAGTTCATAATATATTTTCAAGGGAAAGCTAGATATGAGCAAAGCTGTTGCTTCACAAGCAGTCCACATATCATCCAAAAATTACTGTAGTTGGTGTTTGGGAATTCCTTCAAAGTGAAATTCAAAAATTGCAGAAGAGGCTGTTTTTTTCCAGATTGGAATTTCCATTAACTGGTCAAAAACTGGGTAATTCCTGTTATTCACTGCCCAAAATAAAATGCATAAAAATGGATTTAGGATAATACTAACACACCATGCTCATAAAATGTACAAATCTTTCCTTATATAAATGAGCCATTCATGGATTTTTTTCTGTTGGTTTCTTATTCAAGAACCTATGTTGGTGTAATTTTATTTTTTATACTTATACTTTTCATCAGGGAAAATACAGAAAGCCAAGCCAAAATTGTTTGTTCAAATTTCAAAAAATGAAGAATATTTGAAATGGAAGATGACCAAAGACAAAAGGGAGTAAAGAAAGGAAAAAGAACAAAAGAAGGAAGAAAAAAAGTCAATATCCTCACTTAGATGTGTTGATCACCACCCCTGGTCTGCACATAAGGGAATGTTCTTTTGTTTTTTGAGGGAGAATGTTGAAACCAAGGCAAGAGGCAGGCTTCTTTTTGCAATTTAGAAAAGCCAGGGTAGGTGAAATTTATAAAAATAGAAAAATGCATTGAACTAGTTCTGGCCTGAGCAGAAGGGAATCCATTGTGGAAGAAAAAGAAGACATGAGCTTGAGTGGGATTTGGGCTAGTCACAAAGGCATGCAATCAACAACCTCAGATGTATTGACTACCAGCCCTGGTTAGAGAACAAAGTGTCACACAATCACAAATTGATTTATGAAAATTAAGCCATGAGAGGACATGTCTTTACCACAGGAAAAAGGTCAAATCGGGGCATATCAGAGTTAAGCAAACCTGCCATTTTTTAATGGTGGGTTTCAACCCAAATCCATCACTTCAAACCCACCATTAAAAATAAAAAAAAAACACTTATTTCACATCATACCTGTCAGAGTTACCTGAAAATAAATGGGTTTTTTCAAATAAAGTATTTAAAGGGTTTCACCACCTCAACCCATCATTTCACTTCATCACCCCTGGTTTCAACCTCCATTCCTATCCTGTTTGCTTCATCACTCTACTTTAATTCTCACAAAGCTTCATCAACCTCATCACCCTCATCACATTATTGCTTCCATCACCTCCATGATCTCATCACTTCATCCCCACTTTCATCACATCCCTTAATCACTTCATTGCTTCCTAACAGTGGAGGCACTCAAGGAGATTGCTCAATTACTGGTCTTGTAAATATATTTGATTTATTGATTGGATAAAACTTTGAAAAAAGAAAAAAAATACAATAGAAACAACAACATCAACCATATTGGGCCTTCTTTCCCAAAGTTCTTTCATCAATTTTTGAAGGACTACAATCTTGGAGTTTTAAACATACATTGGCTAGTTTTTTATTAATTTGGAATGAGCAGCCAAAGTGAGTGTGGGTTGAAGAGGTTTTTAAACTAGGGGGAGGAAATTTAGTCTGATGATAAAAAAATTGAGTCTACCAAACAATTTCAATAATGCCTTCAGCTTTTGCAAAGTCAACAATACAACCAAGTTTTGGAAAAGATAAAACATGAACCAAATCATTGAAGGGAGGAAGGATAGGCTGTCCTGTAGATCTGTTGATATACAAAAATATCCCATACATGAAACCATTTATGTCATTCTTATCAGTATGGAGCTTGTTCAAGAAGTCATCAAATGTCACAATCACATTTGAAAACATGCAGAAATCTTGCTCCTTTTCCATCCACTCAGATGAATACCAGTTTGGGATTAGATATTGATCCAAAAATTTCTTGTTTTTGATGCAAAAATTTCTTGTTTGGAGCATGAGCTGAAGTACACAGTGATTGGATTCTTTCAAAGACAAATTTCTTGTGTGCAGGAAAATGCTCCCACAGTTCATCATCCTTCTTGATGGTCTCTTCATCCAAACCTGGTTTGCAAGAATAGACTCCTGTTTTTGATTCAAAGACAACATGGATCAATTCTTTGAATTTTCTGAAAAATAATGACATAAGCAATTGGACAGACCTGCAGAAGCACCTTTATCACTTCCAGCATGAAATCCAATGGCATGCATGCAGCCAGTTAAGGCTGCTGTGTCTGTCTTGCTGAGTGAATGAAAGTTCTTTGCCATTTGGTACAGGTCAGAGACAATACTGCACAAAGTATTGATTTGTGGAGTGCTTTTGGGGGCCTTCAAACTGTGGTATTTAAGAATGAAGTAGGGCTGAAACTGGTGGTTTGTGACAGCATTAACCAGCATGTGAGGGCACATGCGTGGCAAGAAAACATGATTGGGTGCAAGATTGTCCTGCAGTGTCACAAAGTATGTTGGCTCATCACATTTTTGTGCAAAATGTCTTCTGGCACGGTTGAACTTTTTGTTACTTTTGGATGTTTTGGTTGCCTGTGTCTCTTTCCTACTACAAGAGGTTCTGATGCATGTTTTTTCTCCTTGGCATCCCCTGAAATGCCAAGCTCATCACAACTGCAAACCGTGTCTCAGGGACACCCAGGAATCACAACATGAATGGAAAACCAAAAGAAAAATAATGCAGAATCAAAAGTTCAATTAGTAATTTTATTGTTGAACAATATTGAGGAATAAAGTTTATATCCCCTACCCATTTTTACCAGACATGCCTTCATTCAATTCCACATTCAATTCCATTGAGATTGATATCTAAAAAAAATAAATACCCTCTTTTTTTTTTAAAAAAAAAAGGTTACTTACCAATGGGGTGGTGGTCGTGGTGGATGAGGTGGGCGAGGTGGGTGGTGGTGGTGGGTGTTGGTGGGTGGTGCTGGGTGTTGGTGGGTGGTGGTGGGTGGTGGTGGGTGGGTGAGGTGGTTCACCTAATAGTAGGACAGACCCGCAAATTGGAGCTGATGGGCCCCAAGTGTGGTGCAGGTTTCTAAATCGCTCGCTAGGTGGGGAGGGGATTTGAAATCCCTCCCACCAAGCCACTCCCTCTCCCCTTGCTCGCTCACTAGGTGGGGAGGGGATTTGAAATCTCCCCCACCAAGCTGTTGGATGTTGTAGGTGGTTAAACCCATAAGTCACAGACTCGGGTGTTGCATTGTCTTAGTTTATATAGGTGTTGGTTATGCATAGTTGTGTGTATGCATATGTAACCTAATGTGGTTACAACACACACCCCCATGACTATGATACCAACCCCTCAGGCTCACGGAGTCTATGCTAAGTACAAGCTTTTTGGAACTTAATAAATGAGGAATAAAGGAAAATGGGCAGCAGTAGGCACCGGCAGTCATACTCATGTTACCTGGAGGCGGTCACAAAGTCTTGGGAAGACGTTTGGTCCCAACGCCTTGGTGAGGATGTCCGCCACCTGATCCTCAGACTTCACCCACGTCAGGGTGGTTTGTTTCCTGTACAGGGCATCGTTAGCGATGTGGAAGTCGCGTTCTGTGTGCCGGGTCCGTTTGTTGGCGATGTCGCTGGCGGCTATCTTGATGGCTGATTTGTTGTCGCAAAACAGGTGCCCAACGTACTCAGACCGTAAGATATCTTTGACAAGATGTCTTATCCATAGAACCTGTCTCGTGACCACCCCTAGTGCCATGTATTCGGCATGGCAGGTTGATGCCTCCACGCATCTTTGGCGTCGGGAAATCCAGATGATCGGGCAATCAAGGAATGAGACCAGGATGCCCTGCGTGGACCTGGATTCTTCACCCCCCCACGATGCATCGCAGTACCCCTTCAGGGCTTTGCCGTCATCGCGGGGTTTCAGTGACAACTTCAGGTGTCTCGTGCCGGCCACATAGGACACAAGGTGGCGGAGTCCCTTCCAGTGGGTCGCATTGGGCTGAGTGGTAAACCTAGCCAGAAGGTTAACCGCAAACGCAATGTCCGGCCTGGTCCCCACAACCAGGTAGCTGAGTCAACCTATAAGGGAGAGGTAGTTGTCCTTGTTCAACGGGGGGTCTGAGGTGTTACTCACGGCATTAAAGTTGCCTGGGAGGGGCGTCCTTTGTTTGCTGACCCGGTCCCAGTGTTGTGTCAGTATTGAGTTGATCAACTCGGGCTGGGATAAGTCAAAGCCGTTGTCCCGTCCTTTGATTTGGACCCCAACAATAGAATCAATGGACAAGGACCACTTGATTTTGAGCGTGTCCTTCAGGTCTGACTCGAGTTGCTCCAGAAGTTGGACATTGGATGCCGAGACTACTCCGTCGTCTACATGGATCCAAATGACTCCCCTCCTGGTGTCGTGTTCCAGTATATACAGGGAGCCATTGTATTGCAACGGGCGGTAGCCAAGCTTCTGAAGCATGCCCTTCAGGTGCAGCCACCAGCAGCGGGCAGCCTGCTTTGTGCCATACAGGGCTTTCTTAAGACGGAGGTACTTACCTTTCAACATTGTCATTCCAGGCGGGGGCTTGACCCATACTTCTTTGTCAATGGGCAAGTTCAGGTAAGCAGCTACAAAATCAAAGCTGTGTACTGGCAATTGGAATCTAGCCGCCATGGTCAGTAGTAGCCGGAGGGACGCAAACATTGCTGTCGGCGCAAAAGTTTCTAAAAAATTGATGCCCGCCACTTGGTTGTATCCTTTGGCAACGCATCTTGCCTTAAAGATTGAGCCCGCCTCACCAAAGGCCTTCTTCATTGCAAACACCCACCTGCATTCCAGGGCTACCTTGCCTTCCGGTAGATCACCCTCTTCCCATACTCCCATCTGCCAGAGTTTGTCTAGTTCTTTGGCAATAGCCGCTTTCCATTGGAGCCAGTGCTCCGAGTTTTTGGCTGAGGTAAAATTCTTTGGAATACTCACATTGAAGAACTCGCAAGTAGCTAGAATCTTGTCAATCACCAGCTCCTGCTCATTAAACAATTCCTCGGCCAAAAATTCACCAAGGCACATCAGGTTGGCCGCCGCAGGGTTGGCCGGAGGTGTCACATTTGGTTGCGGCTGGGGGGCGGTGCCTTCTACATCTGTTGGTAAGTCCATCAGGCCCATAGGCGCTGGAGGGAAGCGCGCCATTGCCGACTGAACAAAACGGTTTTTGCCAGGTATCCAGAAGAGCCAGCCTTTCGAGCGCTCAAGGAAGGCCACTACAAGACCTTCAACTGCCCTGTCCTCAAGGCGTTGCTGGAGCTCCACCGGGATGTGTACAAAAGCTCTTGCCCCAAATGATTGGAAATGACTTACCAACGGTTTCTCTCAAAAGAGCATCTCATGGGGGGTAGATTGTCCGCACAGCTTGTTCGGGATCTGATTCAAGACGTAACACGCCCATACAAACGCAAAACCCCAAAACGACTTAGGGAGTTTGCTATCAAAGAGTATTGTTTGTGCCATGTTGCTAAATGTTTGGTTGTATCTCTTGATCATGCCATTCTGATAATGATGGTATGGTAGGGAGCGCTCAGCTGTAATGCCCTTGCGGGAAAGGAACTCTGCCAGCGCTTTGTTGGCAAACTCGCCACCATTGTCACTTTGCAATTGTTTGACATTCACAGAGGTTAGTTTCCCGACTCGCTCAATGGTCTCAATGATGAATTTAGATGCGTCCGATTTGAATTGGAGGACCTTGACAAAGGCATACCCGCTCCGGACATCTCTGATTGTCAAAAGGAAACGCCCGTTGTTGAACGTTGGCACTTCAAAAGGGCCAATTAGGTCCACGGCCAGGACGTCCATGGGTTTGTTGTTGCGGTTGGAGGAGTGTAAAGGGTTGAGTTGAGTGCTTTTGCTCACCATACATAACGGGCACACAACATTACCAGGGGGCAGGGATTCCGGCAGGCCAATACCAAGGTTGAGTCTCAGCATTTTCCTGATCTCGCGTATATCTACATGCCCAAATACTCTGTGCCAAAATAGGAGCTTTTTTTCGTCGGCGGTTAGCTGGTTCTTGTTCCACTGATAATCTATTGGTCTCTTGACCGGGGCTATGAAGAGATCAGCGTAATCTGGTTTCCAAGAATGAATTGCATTGCATGTAGGCGGTGGGACAGGGAGAGCAGCAGAAGGGGGGCAAGGTGGTACAGGGACAGCTGGGGAAACATGGCCAGTGCCTGGTTTGATAATGGAGTTGGGGATGGTCCATCTGTTCTTATCCCAATCAAAAGGGCAGGTGAACAACAGACCCAAGTCCGCACCACAAATTGTGAAGGAATCACAGTGTGTGTCATATGCAAAGGTGCAACCGGCCTTCCGCAGGGCCGCTAGAGAGATGAGGGTAGTCCTGGCCAGAGGACTATACAAGACGCTCTTGAGTGTCACGATGGAGCCATTAGCCCCCACAAACTTCAGGTTCCCTATCCCTGATACGCAGGCCAAGCTTCCTGAGGTGGCAACAAACAAGGGTATTGGGTTCAGGAGTTTTCTGAAATTGTGCAGCACGGTGAGGTTGCCACACAGGTGGTGTGACGCACCAGAGTCGATGATGGGAGAGGAACTTACTGTGTCACCGACTTGTAGGTTTTGGAACTCCAGAGCCCCAACATCGTCCGGTACGTTGCCAATGTTGACCAACCTTGCTGATGCAAGCGGTTCAGCCTTTGGGTTGCTCCGGTGAGGGTTCAGTCTGTAGTAATCCGCCTTGCGTGCAGTCGGGGGCGGCTGAGGCTGGTGAGCTTGTGGCATAAATTGGGGCACCTTGGCAGAGCCAAAGTTGACGGGTGGGTACACCGCTCCCACGAGCGGATAGAAGGAGCCGGCAGGCTGCTGTCCAAATGTTGGTGGGGCCATCGTTCCATGTCCGGTTTGGACCGGTCCCCGCGTTGTTCTGGATTGGTACTGCAACGCACGTTTGGGTTTGTCCGGGCAGTAGCGTTGGAAGTGGCCAGGGCGTCCACAGTGCCAGCAGCCGGTTGCGCGAGCCACAAAAAACTCCAGGGCTTTGGACCACTCCTCTTGGGGATAATCGGCCAGGAAGGCTTCAACGGGGAACTTGATTGGGGAAGGCTTGTCCGTGTTGGTGGGTGCAACCTCTGCCGCATGGGCCAGGGGCATTGCAGCTGGGGAATCGTTGGACTTGTGGAGTAGTTGTTGGCAGCAGATCTTGACAATCTGGATGACAGTGGGAAGGGATGGGGGTGTCCGCTCATTCTGCTGGACAAACTGTTTGAGTCTCCGGTCAACTTTGTCTCTCAGGCGCGAGCCCTGCGGGATGGACGTCTGGACTATGAAACCAAGGAAGAGATCCTCCGTGAGGACAATACCCATATTTGCCCATTCAAGGGTCAAGTCTTGGAGCCTGGTGACTGCTCCAATGGTAGCATGGGATTCTCCTAGGTTGAAAGAGAGTAAACGTTTCCACATGTTGACCTGTGCTGCACGGCTAACCAACTTGAAACGTCTCATGAGGACCCGGACCATGCCTTGCACCGTGGTCTGGTCTTGCACGTCAAACACAAGGGAGCTGTCAATGCTTGCTAGTAGTATTGATTGGCCAATACGCTTGTAGATACGGTTCTCGTTAGGTTGGGAGAAGAAGTCAATGTTGTTAAGGTGGTCACGGCCCAAGTCGCGTAGGTCCCAGAGCCACTCACCAAAATTCTTGCCGTTGGGGGAGAGTCGGCGTTCCGGTCTGATACAATTAGCTGCGGAGTCAATAACTTTGTTGCATAGGAGTTGCTCCTCAAGGTCCGCCTTGATTTTGTTGAAGTCTAGGGCCGTGAGTGAGTCTCCAGTGGTCCCTAGTTCAGTAGGTTCAGTTGTGGCGCAAAGGCTGCTGGGTATGTGTGGGGGAATTTCCAAGGCCTTACCACCGGCAACATCACTTGGGGTGTTTGCAGCGGTTGTTCTGGGCAGGGTGGCCCTTGTTGTTGAGGCCGACCGGGAAGGAGCCATGAAGGCAGGATTTGGGAGTAGAAATGGAAGGGAAGCGGCAGGGGGGGGAATGGGGAAGGGACGTATAGCAGGGAGGGGACAGGGAGGGGGGAACTAGAAAGGGAGCAGAGTATGAAAGAAGAAAAGAAAAAAAAAAAACTTGAGACAGGGTAGGGATGTGAAACGCGGGGGTGGCAAGTGTGAAGCGGGTTTGGTGGTAGTCCACAGAGAACGTCTGGGTGAGATGCTAGGTGTACCCGGGATACACCGTGCGGTAGAAGGCTGGCCAAGCTATCTCCGTTACTCAACCCGTAGAGCGTTCAAGCTGTGTTGGGTCGTGCCAAAGCAGGGATGCTTGTTGTATGACTTAGTTTTTCTGGAAGCGCAGGCTCATAACCTGTTGGATGTTGTAGGTGGTTAAACCCATAAGTCACAGACTCGGGTGTTGCATTGTCTTAGTTTATATAGGTGTTGGTTATGCATAGTTGTGTGTATGCATATGTAACCTAATGTGGTTACAACACAAGCCACTCCCTCCCCCCTCAATTGCTCTCTAGGTGGGGAGGGGATTTGAAATCCCCCCCCTTCCCTCCCTCCTTGATGTCCCCCCTTGCTCGCTCGCTAGGTGGGGAGCGGATTTGAAATCCCCCCCCCTCCCTCCCCCCTCAATATCCCCCTCGCTCGCTCGCTGGGCGGGGGGGGGTGATGAAGTCCCCCCCACCGCAAGCCCCACCGGCTCCTCCCCCTCACTCGCTCCCTGGGCGGGGGGGTGATGAAGTCCCCCCCACCGGTGGCTTGCTCCCCCTCGCTCGCTCGCCGGGCGGGGTGGTGACGAAGTCCCCCCCACCGCGAGCCCCACCGGTGGCTCGCTCCCCCTCGCTCGCTCGCCGGGCGGGGGGGGGGGGTGATCAAGTCCCCCCCCACCGGCTCCTCCCCCCTCGCTCGCTCGCCGGGCGGGGGGGTGATCAAGTCCCCCCCACCGGCTCCTCCCCCCTCGCTTGCTCGCCGGGCGGGGGGGTGATCAAGCCCCCCCCCCACCGGCTCCTCCCCCCTCGCTCACTTGCAGGATAACTGCCCTTGCTTACATTATCAGTGCTGTTTTTTATAAAAACTAAAGCAAGGTCCAAATACTTCAAATGAAAAATGTAACCATTGGATTCATGCCAAATCCTTTGCTATAGTCAATTTTGAGCGAAATCTAATTTTTAAGCTTCTGAGCTTCAAGCTCAAGCTCTTGGGTTCAAGCTTTGAGCATCGAGCTCTGAGTCTCAAGCTCAAGATTTGAGATGCAACCTGCGAGCTTTGGTCTTTGAGTTGATCGAGAGCCGTTTCCGCTAAGAAGAGATGCTATATTGGGCTTCGCGACCACACTGCCAAGGTTATTCTTGAGCTCAAGTCCAAGGGTTCATCCAGCATAAGCACTACCGAGTCGCGCTCGATTGACTGCCCTATTCTCCAGGTCTGGGGCTATGGCATCTACCAGACGATCACTTTCTTTCTCAAAATTGAAAAATCTGTGGCTGCAAGGAACCATTTGCTGAAGAAATCTCCTAGATCAAAGCTTATGCATGAGAACCGATACCTCTCTGCCTCTACAAGCTATCTAGAGCTTCAGCCACTCGTCGGCTTCCCCTTTTGGTCTAAGCCAACAAGCGGGTGGCTGATTTTGCCAAGATGTCGACTTCTAACGTGAATGATGGTAAAAACATTCATTGGTTCAAAATTGATGAGTGGATGGCAAATGTTGCTCAGATGATGCCAAGCCTGCGCAACGTGAGTGGTAAAGAAACTCAAGCAATAGCAATCGCTCCCAAAATTCATTGGGAGGAAACCATTTAGTCACTCCCTCCATAAAAGTTGTAAGGAAACCGAGTTTCTAGGTATTCTGGAGGCCAGCCCCAACCAATCTCATTCCGCCACGATGTCTTTTGAAGTTTCCGTTGCTCTTCTGTTACCGATCTTCGCAACCATACCGTCAAGCTCAATCTATGAATTTTACATTCCATTTTGGCAGTTGATGATAGGTTTGGTGTTGAAAGGATGACGATCCCAGGCACCACTAGCGAATCTGTCAAGATAGCTGTTTCTCTATGTATTGATGCCTACAATTCCTTATTCACCAGACATGAGACTCCTAGTTTACATCGGTCATACCACTTGCGTCAAGGTCGACAAGTGGATGGCTGATATGTCAAGGCAATCTCAACTGAAACGTGAGTGGTAAAGACCTTCAAGCGATTCAAATCGCTCTCAAAACTTGCTTTTGGATATTGCAATTGTAATCAATGCAGGTCTTGCAATTTCAGAACACGCCAACGGGTGAGCTCGCTAAAATTCTAGCTTATTCTCAAGGTCAATATTGTTCAATTGTCATCCCATTCCGCAAAAATCTCCTTTCAATATTTGTGCCCCTTACAGCTCTAAGAAGGCAGGCTAGATTATTTTGGCATAACGTGGCGCTATGTGCACATTAACAAGGGTCATCCAGTTTGCAAATATTTAACGCTTATCATCTGATTGATAAGAATGCAATCATCAGCAAAGAACATTCTAGATCTACTGGTCAAGCAGGAGGAGAGTAATCTAGGTTATTGATATGGGCTTTTATTGTCATGCTCATCCTTGGAAGCCGCAACAAGATGAGTCAAAGCATGCGGAAATGAGTCTGACATCATTCATCTATACCTATCAGCTCCTTCCTTGAGTTGAATGATCTGCAGCGGCAAAGAACTATCAAGTTGAATTATCTATTGCAACAAACCTTCCCAATCCCTTAATTGAGAAGCCAATACAGAATTCTGTTAGAAACCAACCAGGCACTTCCCGTAGAATCTACTCAAAACCCTCTCACGCATCCTACTACTCAATTGACAACAGCACCTCAGTATCCCAAACTACCACTTCCCCTCCTCCAGCCTCCTTCCCAATCCAATGCTCATCCACAATCCCTCCCTTGACAAAAAAACAACCTACCTTGATGGCTCATGAAAGCTCCACTGTATTGAACTGCCATAAAAAGGGCACCCGCTCCACAAACCACCCCCAAGTCCCAACCTTCACCAATCCAAATTTCACAAGAATATTCCTAACCTCTCTCTCCATCTGCAAAGCTAGAACCTCCCAAAGATAATACCTTGAAAAAACTTGAACCCTCAACTCAAGCAGGAGCCATGCTGCAAATCCCTGCAAACCAAGCCGCAAGACCCAAAAACAGGGAAGTATAAGGTAATAGCCACTCTTGTCCTTGTTGAGTTGATTCCTTTTTACTGTCAAGAGTTAAAGATTTAAAACCAGAAAACTAAACAAAGTGGTTAGAAAGTTTAATCAACGAGATACAACTGGATTTAGAAACAGTCATACCCAAGCAGAAGTAAATGATGAGACTCAAGGACACTTTGAGACAATAGAGATTTGGAACCAGGAGATAACCACCATACGAGCTGAGAGCAGAAAATAAACTTTAAGAAAATGAACGAGATAAATAATAAAATCAGGTATAGTTTTACGCTACGGTAACTGTAGCAGGTCATCGCACCAAATTAGTAAATAACGTCCACAGGTGGCCAAAGCCTTCTGATCAAACTAGTCCTTGGATTTGAGAATTGATCTTGAGGATGGTCCGAAGAGATAATAAAGAAGGTCGGCGAGTGTAAGAGGAACCAAGTGTTTGCTCTGAGTAGTACTTAAATGGACTATAGTACAAGACCATGACTAAAATGAATATGCATAGGCGCTATGATAAGAGAAGGGTCGCGCGCGCCGCCAGCAATAATGAGCCTGGACTAGTGTAGGTGTGTGACATGAGATAAAAGGAAATGAATAAAAAATAAATAATAAAAAAAGATAAACAGAAAATGAAAGCAATAAATGAAAACAATAAAGTAGAAGAGGAATCATTCCAATACCGTGATATTCCAACAGTCCTCATCTCTTTTTGCGTGTTCATTTGCTTGTCTGTCATCTCATGTTCTATCTGTCTAATGTATTACATATAACTTCTCTGCCTAAGATTTTCTTTATCCATTGTCTATTCCTTCAACACTTGACTGCAATAAAGAGCTATCAAATTCTCTCATGGTAGCAAGAGTCAACTCTTGGTCAAGATCTATGGATAAAAGAAAAGCTTTGATAAAAAAAATCATCTAGGTTCCAGCAATCATGTTGGAGAGAATCCAGGACTCCTTGTTGGGAAAAGCCATTAACATAATGGACTTAGACAAAAGCTCCAACAACACTTATTCCACCAAGGTCAAGATTGTAAAACTTACCCAACACAACTGGCTGGAATGGAGAAATTGCCTCAAAAACGTTCTTTTAAGCAAGGGCCATGAAGAAATTATAGACCCCAAATGGATCAAGCACAATAAGCACACTAAGACATATTGAAAGAAGAATGCACTTGCAATCAACATCCCCTACCAATCTGTCAACAGAGAACTGATCCCATGGGTAAAAGAGTCACAAAACAACTTCCAAGTTGCAATCAGGGCCCTAGCCAAAGCCTGTGGGGAATACTTGGTCATTGTCACTTGTGACATCCTCTCCCACCTCTTCAATCTCACCTATGAACCCCAAACCTCCCCCAGGGAACACACATCAACCTTCAAGGAGGCCTATGTGACCCTGAGCAAGACCATTGGAGCCAAATCCCCCCAAGACCAAATTATGGAAGTATTGATGGGTATGGCCACCACACTATATCTAAAAAGCCTCCAAAAAGATAGCTCCATATCCGGCCTGGTTCAGTAGCTTTACAACATCCAACCGTTCTCTCTAAATGAATTCTGAAACAGGATCATGCTTGAACCCCCTTGCTTGCTTTCTGGGGGGGGGGGGGGGTGATCAAGTCCCCCTCACCGGCTCCTCCCCCCTTGCTTGCTTTCCGGGGGAGGGGGTGATGAAGCCCCCCTTTCCACAAGCCCCACCGGCTCCTCCCTCCTTGCTTGCTCACCGGGCGGGGGTGGGTGATGCAGTCCCCCCCACCACATCAAATGTCCTTTGAGAACATATGGTCCATTGGAATATACACATGTTTCCAACTCTGGTGGTGTTCTAATTGTTTTTGTTGAATTGTATTGGGTGTTAAATCAATTTTTTTCAGTTTCTAGAAATTGAAAGGCTTACAGGGAAATAGATAAAAAGATGTTAGAATTCTGTCTCTCTTGGTATTGCCTAATACTGTAGTGCAACTCAAGCCTATTTAAAGCAGTCTTTAGTTAACTTAGTGAGCTATCTCTGTGCACATTGTGCTCTTTAGTTAATGTCTTCAATATTCATTATCTTAGTTTATTCATTATGATTTTTGTTTTCAACCACTTGTCAGCCATCTTGTACTTAGTCTATTTATAGAGATGCCTGAACAAGTGAATTAACATCATCCATTCTGACTCACAACAAACCTGAGTTCCCCTTTGACTCTCTGATCTGCTCCTCTTGGCCTCGCAAGCTCCTTCCCCCATTCTCTCTCTCATCTTAATGGGAGCATTGAACTCAAATCTTAACAAAAGATTGATTGAATTTTGAATTCAATCTTACATCTGCTGATGAGCTTAATCATTCAAAAAAAACTCAAAAGCTTATTGGTTCCATTTTGAATATGCATATTACCTTCAGTGGGAGTGTAAGGGAAAGATAAATTTGATATCTTGAAAAATTTTGCTAATAAATTAATCATATTGAATGCACATGATTGACCCATGTAAAATACATTGGCAATACTAAGATCTTTGGTTTGGAATTCAAAATCAAATTCCCTCATGGAAAATCATGTATTTCATTTGAAGATTAACAATCTTAATAAAAACACATGATTGGAATTGATATTTTTACATCAGGAAATTTTAGAAAACCACGTCAAGCAAGGAAATATTGGATGCAAAGAGTTTGTTTGCTTCCCTGAAACAACAGATTTCATGGCTAAAAATGTTCATTTTTCATAATTTTCTTATAGAGAGACTTTATTCAATGATCTGGGAGTGTGGAAACACCAATTCATTGTATCATGACTTCTTCAAATTGAGATTGGAACATGTTCCATTTCAGAAAAACCAAACCCTCATGCAAAAGTATCACATCTTGTCTTTCTCCAGCTTATCATTTGATGATCCTCTTCAAACAAGCTCTGATAAAATACATGAAAATTGCATACACATATTGCTTGGCTGCAATGTGACAGTACCTGGCTAGAATTAACCAAATTGGAATGCCTCTGCAGCTGTCAGGACACCTAAGTAGTCCCTCATCAAGTCTTTGTGACAGATCATTGGTGTCATTTCATCATCATAGATCTCACAAGGTTCCAAAAGCATCTGCTTTTCTTGTAACCCAATGTAGTCAGACATTAGTTCCCAGAAGTAAACTACCAGCAAAGGGGGACAGATTTTTTTTGCATTTTCCTTGCTCCGCCATTGATCTTGATGAAAAATTGATGCAAATTACAGGGATTGGGGTCAAAGGTGGACCAAGGAAAAACCAAAAAAAATGTATCCTGCTTTGCTGGTAATTTACTTCTTTGCACAAATGTCTGAATACATTGGGCTACAAGAAAAGGAGATGGTTTTGGAAGCTTGTGAGATCCATGATGATTAAATCACACCAATGTCCTGTCAAAGACTTAATGAGGAACTACTTTGGTTCCCTGGAAGCTGCAAAGACAATTCAATTTGGTGCATTCTGGCCAGGTACTGTTGCATTGCAGCCAAGCAATATGTGGATGCAATTTGGATGTATGTTATAAGAGCTGGTTCCAAGAGGATCATACAACAATAAGTTGGAGAAAGATGAGATGTGATACTTTTTCATGAGGGTTTTATTTTTCTGCAATAGTGCAATGGAACATGTGCCATATTGCTGAAAGGGATGGGATGGGATGGGGGGAAACAGCTTGAGGGGAGAAAGAGGACCTGTTTAAGTAGTTCTTGATGGATGCTTCAGCAAGTTGGTTGAGTAGTGGGTGATGGCAAACAATCTGTGGCTTTTGAATATGCAATTGATCTAAAATTGCTGAGTGGTAGGTCAGGGCTTTAGACAGTGCCAATCCAAAAGTTGACCTTGAGAAATACAATCTCACTGCACAGGGGAAACTTTTTGTAACTGGGGCTTCCATTATTGAAAACTATTGGACAATCATTCTTTTGAAACTTTGGATTATGAATTATCATGCAAATAAAAATTGAAAAAATTTCAGAAAAAAGTCACAAAAAAACAAATATTACCTCAGGCTCTCCCTTTGAAAAGCAGACCAATCAGTGGGATGAATTTTTATTCAAAAATTAATTATAAATTTTTACCAAGACCAACAAGGTTCAAGATCAAAGATTCAAAAGAAACAGTTTAATTTCTATGAAAATAATAATTATGATCAGCAATATGGAGTACTTTATTTTTGTTAGATTTTGTATCAAAGAACTGGGTTTGGAAGATGCCAAAACCAGCAAATCACCTCTCACTCTGAATTGACAGCTTACACCTGCGACCAACAACAAATTCAAACAATTCAGGGCATTGAATATAAACTACCGATCAGCGATTGGATTGCTCAATCACATTGCGTGCTACACACGGCCCAACGTAAGTTTTGCCGTATCCAGATTATTGAGATTTAACTTCAAACCAGGTATCTCACACTGGAATGAACTAAAGAAGACCTGGAAGTACCTGAAAGGAAATTCCAATATCAAGCTTTGCTTGAGAGTTGACAATAGCGGCTCTCAGACCTCCGCTTATTTGGATGCGTCCTGGGCAGATGACCCTAACACCAGAAAATCTCAAAAGGGTTATCTCTGCGCGGTTTACGGGTGTGTGTTATCATGGAATAGCTGAAAGCAGAAGAATATCACGTATAGTTCCACCAATGCTGAACTCAACGCTTTCGTCAACGCTTTTCAAGAATTAACTTGGATCCACTCCCTCACCTGCAAGATCTTTGGCACCAAAGTTTCTCCCATTATCATTCACACGGACAATAGTGGTTTGATCAACAAACTCAAATGGCTTGGTTCAAACTCAAAAACTTGCCACCTTGATCTAAAGACCAAAGGCATGAGAGAGGAGCTGAAGTCTAAGAACATCTTGATCGTGCTTGTCAAATCTGAAGAGATGCCTGCTGATGCTCTCACCAAAAGCTCAGATCAAGCAAGTCTTAAAAGTCTTCAGCTTTCCTTTTTGTTGCCTTTGTCCTCTTAATTCCTTTTTTTTTAGTTTCTTAGTTTCTCTGTTTGCTTGTTTTCTGTTATTCTATTTCTTTTGCTTTTTTTTGGGCAATAAAGTTGTCGCAAGTTTTCATCTCTCCAGGAATGGGGCATGTTGAGATTTCACGGCAGTGAGGTTTCACCGGCCCCGGGGAGTCTCTTGTTGCTAGTACACAAACTTGCGCTGTCACAATCCCCCGGGGGACTCCTTGAATTTAACTCACCCAACTCAACCTCAATCGCTTGGGAATCAACTCAATCTCAATATTGACCATCCACCTTCAACCTCAAATAACCACCTCTGACCATGATGACCACCTGACTTGACTCAACCTCAAAGCCTGATCTCATTGAACACGCTCAACTAAGTTGACCAATTAGTATTTTCTCAGATCTCAATATCGTTCTTCTTATTTTTCATTTTATTATTATTTTAATTTTCTTTCTTTCAACCTCTGCTCCCTGCCTGAAATCATGCCCGGTGAGATTCATCTCTTTACCATCTTCTACTCTTCTCAAATACTCACTTTCTGCTTGATCTTAGTCTATCCTGCTCGAATCATCCTTCAACCTCAAGATCCTGTCAATTGACCGTCTCCCATATCTCCATCGTGTCTGATAATGACCTTTGCGGTCATCATTTCCTGTTTGTGTTTTATCTCATCGTGATCTGTGGGCTATTCTTCTTGTTCTCACCTTCTCTTGATTTGATTCTTCTTCAGCTCTTAGTACAGCAATCAATTCAAATCAGTATCTTTCCTTTATCTTTCCTACTCTGTCTCCTCAAGCTTCAACCAAATTCCCACACCTTTCATCACTCCATTTTCTATCTTGTGTGTCCTGTGAGATCTCTGTTTTTCCTCTTCTTGATTTCATGTCAACCATCAAGTCTGACTTCATCTCATAGCCCAACTCACATCTCAGTCTCATAGACTCAATCTCTTCCTCATAGCCCTTCTTGATAAACCTTTTGACCTCATACTCCTCATAGCCTGATGTTGGTGTTGCTTTATTTCATTGCGTGCTTCTATGCTCTATTTGTTGATTACATTCTCCTTCTTAGACTGATTTCCCAGTTTCAGGCAATCTCAAGTCTCTTAATTCTATTACCCTTTTAATTACCTATAAAGCTGGAAGGTTTACAATATGGGATGGTCTAGTATACTATATGCATAAACACTCAAGTGTTATAGCCTTAACTAAGGAAGAACATATTAAAAATGTCCCAGAAAATTGTCATGAGAACTGTTTATCTGGTCATTTATCTATTTACAGGACCCTGGATAAATTTGAAAAAAATCCTTGGTGGATTGACTGGAGAAATTTTACTATCAAGTATGTTTTTAGCTATGAAACTTACCAAAAATCTAATAGGAATACTGGAAAGAGTTTTGGCCTCCTCAAAAGAATTTATGAGCCCAGAAAAAAGATGGGAAGTCATAAACATGGACTTTGTCACTGGATTGCCCCCTGGAGGAGCTCATTCCTACAACTCAGTCCTAGTTGTAGTAGAAAGGTTTTCCAAGTAAGTCAAAGTTTTGATCTAACCACAAGGGGGATACTGCTATGGAAGTAGCATTTTTATTCTGCAATAGAATTATTGCTGATGTAGGAGTCCTGCATATTGTTATCAATGATAGATATCCAAAGTTCACCTCTGAATTCTGGAGAAATATCCATGATACTTTAGGAACTACCTCAGATCCCTCTACAGCCTATCACCCCCAGAAAGATGGATTTTGTTAAAGAATGATTAAGAATTTGGATGATATTCTCAGAAGATTCTGTTGCTTTGGTCTAGAATACAAAAGTTCTGATGGTTACTGCAACAATTCAGCTAGCCTTTTACCTGCACTAGGGATAGCTTATGACAGTAGCAAACACTCTACTACCAAGGAAGCACCCTATATACTGGAAAGAGGATGGATTACTAAGTTAACCAAGGATAACATCAACCAGAAGTTAAACAAAATTCATCCAAAATCAGTTGATTTCAAGAACATGATAGATGTAGCCAACAAGCACGCCACCAAGTTTTTTCAAGATGCCATTTAATACAACCAACATAGGTGGGATAAAACTAATAAAGAAGCTGATTTCAAAAATGGTGATCAAGTCTTAGTTTCTACCTCCAATGTTACCAACCTAGCCAGAAATAGGAACTTTAGACCTGCTTTTGTTGGACCTTTTACTATCAAAGACATCCATGGTAAGAATGCTACAGAAGTAATTCTCAATGATGAATTGTCTAGGAAACACACAGTCTTCCCAGTAAGTCCAATCGAAAACTACAATCCTAGAGAAGGAGAACATATTCCTTCACCAGAAATACCAGTTTCAGATGATCCTGAAAAATAAAAAGGAAAATTTAGCAAAATCCTTGAAGATAAGAAAGAAAGGATCAAAGGGAAAGATGTTTTACTGTCAGCCTGCTACTATTGCAGAGAAAGCTTCAAGAGTAACAAAAATGAAATAAAAAAAATAATAATGCAATTAACCTAAGAAGGAGTAGGAAAACCATAAATATTATTACAGAAATTAAGTTGCCACCCAAAATTAGGTAGGGTCACTCACTGACCCTACCCATGAAATCCAACTCCTTATATTTTTAAATAATTAAGGAAAGAAAGACCAAAATACTACGGCTGCACTATTGAGCTTTTGTTCAATTAAATATTTCACACACATTGTCACGTATAGGTTTCACACCTAAAATTCAGTCAGAATTGAGGTGTTGTGTATATTTTAGGAGTCACAGACGGAAATGTGTTTTTTCACAATTCCTGCACGCAGCTGCGGCAGCCAATGCACCCACGCGCGGCTGAGATAAAGCCCTTTCACTCTTTCAAGGTTGTGTACGTATCCCCGGGCCTCTGACAAGTACGCAGCCGCAGGACTATGGGTTGACAGAGTGACAGGCGGCCTGAGAGGCTCAGGTACCGCGTAAACATGCTAAAACCCACACGGGAACATTCTACATATGTAATAAATGTTCCCGTGGATAGTAGATAGTCTAAAAGTACATAATATTATTCAAAAATACTTAAATAATCCTTATACGTATTTTTTATTTAATATAATTCAAAGTACCAAGAATGTCAAAAATAAGAAAATGAAAACTTCTAAAAATATATTAAAATACTTTAATATAATTTTATGAAAATTTCTAGACATCAATATCTTTGTGACATACTAAGAAAAATAATGATGTAAAAATATCACATGAATTCCCATGACCTATATTTTTAGGTAATTATCTTGGTAAATCAACTAGAAATCAAAAATAAGGAGTAAAATAAATATCATGACTTTTACTCCAGTTATATAATACATAATTAGAACTCACCTGACATCAGGATGTCCGTAGAAATGTCCATTCATATAATTATTAAATTACTGGGAACATTTACTAAGGATAATTAATTAAATAATACATAAATGGGACTGATTAGTGTTATTCACACGTCCTAATATCTATTATGAGGATAATTCCAATACCCTGAGGAATTAGATGCTACCCGTGCTATAGCGCCATTAAAACGTGACAGGCTACCCCTGGTTACCCTGCTAGCCTTGGTGTCCGTCCCTTTGAGCCCCTGTACCCCTCAGAAGGACTATGTTGGGACTCCAAAAGCTTTAAATAAAGAGCTCTTTTGAGGATATTGATGGGTAGAGACCCAGTTATATTTACATCCATACACCATTACAAAGCAATGAAATACTTAAAAGAGATAATTAAGTGATTTATTGCTAAGTCTGATCAAAAATATCTGTCCTCAACCTCTTTTTTTTATCAATTAAAGCTGCTGAACAACCTTATAACCCCAGTATACAGGTTTAACCCATCAGTGCACATCTCAAATAGATACAAAAAGGATTTAATAATATACCAGTCAGTTTTATTATCCTTTCTCTGTTGTGGGAGCTTGGCTACAAGTCCCTGCCACTCCACCGTGTATTTTATATACATATTATCTTTGGGTAAAATATCCTTTAAACTAAAGATACCAAAGTAACCAGGACTACCTTTTTTCATACTGAAATCCCTGAAGAGAGGTGTTAAAGATCCCCAATATAATTGTGGCCCCTCTATAAAAATATTTAATAATCAATTCATTCATATTGCATTAAAACCATAAACCATAACCAAACCACTTAACCTTGCAACAAGCTTAATCCAAATATTTTATGGATTTTTTCTGCATTTATTAAATAATATATTTATCATTTATTCTATCACCTCTGTTAGCTAAAAGATAGCAAGGTTCTTTGCATCCAGGAGGCTGCCAATTGGGGGTCTGGCCAGGAAATATTCCATTTTATATTTAATACCTAAGACCAGACATTTCACAAAAAAATAAATCAAAGATAAATTTATCTGACTTTATAACCGTGATTTATCATTAAATTCTTTTGCATTGGATTTAAAAACCAATGCAGAACTAATAATCTATTATTCAAATCTTTTAAAGATAAGAAAAGAAGAAAATATTAAAAATTATAAACCTACTGGTCGGAAAGCTTTAACCCAAGCTGAGAAACTTCAACACTATTTGAAATGACTCATGAGAGACTGAAAAACTATGAGGAATTAAAAATAGCTATGAACTCTACCCCTTTACTTATCCAACCAGATTACTCCAATCCCTTCAAACTTTATATTGACGCCTGCATGGAAGGGTTAGGAGCTACTCTACATTCAGAAAGGATAGAAGAAGACAGACCAGTAGAGAAACTAGTACTCTTCATATCTAGACAGATCAAAGATAGGGAGAAGAGATATGGGGCCATTCAGTTGGAATGTTTGGCACTAGTATGAGCTTTAGAAAAGCTACAATATTACTTAGAAGGCACCACTTTTCAAGTAATCAAGGACTTTAACACTGTAAGAACTCTTATGAACATGAAAACTCCCAGAAGACATATGCTCAGGTTGCAAATTGCTAAACAAAAGTATAGAGGTCAGATGACTATAGTACATAAAGCTGGAGCTAAACATCAGAATGCTGATAGTCTAAGGAGGAATGCTTTGGCTAATGACTCTAACAATCCAGCTTATGAACCTGAAGATCAAGATATATTTCCTATCCCAAACATCAATCTTTTTGAATTGAATGCTTCAATAATGGGGATCCACTTATGTGAATTAGATACTGTTTTCTTCAACCTAGTAAGGGACAAATACTCTCATGAAATCAAGCTGCTGATTACCATTATGGAATGTGAATCCCCAGAAGAAGCTCTGATAAATAGCCTACCTGCTTCATTACTTAAACCCTATAAAGCAGGAAAGTTTACCTTTTGGGATTGTCTCCTTTGCTAAAGACACCAACATTCCAGTGTATTAGTACTAAGCAACAAAGAACATATACAACATATACTCCAGGAATGCCATGACAACTGTTCATCAGGGCATCTATCCACAGAGAGAACTTTGGAGAAAGTAAAACAAACTTCTTGGTGGATGGACTGGAAAAAAATAACTACTAAATATGTTACTAGCTGTGAAACCTGCCAGAAATCTAATGAAACTAATTTAAAAAGATTTGGACTATTACAGAAAATATCTGAACCTACAACCAGGTGGGAAATCATTTATATGGATTTTGTCACCGGCCTCCCCCCTGGAGGTACTCATTCATATAACTCTGTCCTAGTTTTAGTTGACAGATATTCTAAGAAGGCAAAATTCTTACCTAACCACAAAGAAGATAGTGCTATGGATGTAGCTTTACTATTCTGGAACAGGATCATAGCTGATGTGGGTATACCCAAGATTATAATCAGTGACAGAGACCCCAAATTCACCTCTGAGTTTTGGAGGAATCTACATGATATACTGGGTACTGCTCTAGAATTTTCTAAAGAATACCATCCCCAGACTGACGGATTAGCTGAAAGGATGATACAGACCCTAGAAGACATGCTAAGGAGGTTCTGTAGCTTTGGTCTAGAATAAAAAAACTCTGATGGTTATTGCCATGATTGGGTAAGCCTACTCCAATCCCTAGAAATGGCTTATAAGAGCAGTAAACATTCTACTACCAAAGAAGCTCCTTACATACTAGAAAGAGGATGGATTCCAAAAACTCCATAGGAATAACTTAAAATATAACTTAGCCACTATTCATCCAACATCTCTTGACTTTAAGAAGATTATAGATCTGCCAAATAATCATGCGCAACATATGTAGAAGAAGCAGTAGAGTACAACAAACAGAGATGGGAAAAATCACACAAAGAACCTGACTTTAAAATAGGAGATCAGATCTTGATATCTACAACCAATTTCAACAATTTGGCAGGCAACAGAAAACTGAAACCAGCCTTTTTGGACCATTTGTTATCAAGAAGATGCATGGCAAAATGCTGTGGAAGTAATCTTGAGTGAAGAATTATCAAGGAAACATCCAGTATTTCCTGTTAGCCTAGTCAAACACTTTCAACCAAGAGAAGGCAGCAACCTCCCTCCAGCAATAATCCCCATAGAACCTTACCCTGTGAAAGAAAAAGGGAAAGTCAGCAGGATATTGAGAAATAAAAAAGAGAGAGTACAAGGAAAAGATGTTAGACTATACTTAGAAAGATACAAAGGAGAATCTGCAGACAAAGATGAATGGTTACCAGAAAATAAATTACCTGATGGACTCATACATCTAAGAAACTACAGGGCCAGCAAAAGGAACTGAAAGAAACATCAAGTTAATTTTCTCCCAAAGTCCTCCAGATTCTTTTGGATATGGCCATATCTTGGAGTGGGGGAATGTCAGCTTGCTACTATTGCAGAGCAAGCTGAAAGAGTAACAAAAATAACATAAAAAAAATAATACAATTTACCTAAGAAGGAGTAGGAAAACCACAAATATTATTACAGAAATGAATTTTACACCCAAAATTAGGGAGGGTCACTCACTGACCCTACCCTTGAAATCCAACTCCTTATATTTTCAAATAATTAAGGAAAGAAATACCAAAATACTATGGCTCCACTATTGAGCTTTTGGTCAATTAAATATTTCACACACATTTTCACGTATAGGTTTCACACCTAAAATTCAGTCAGAATTGAGGTGTTGTGTATATTTTAGGAGTTACAGACGGAAATGTGTTTTGTCAGATTTCCCGCATGCAGCCGGGCAGCCAATGCACCCGCGCGCGGCTGAGATACAGCCCTGTCACTCAGTCAAGGTTGTGTACGCAGCTCTGGGCCTCTGACCCTCTGACAAATAGGCAGCCGCGGGACTACGGGTTGACAGAGTGACAGGCGGCCTGAAAGGCTCAGGTACCGCGTAAACATGCTACAACCCACACGGTAAAATTCTAAATATGGAATAAATGTTCCTGTGGATAGTAGATAGTCTAAAAGTACATAATATTATATAAAAATACTTAAATAATCCTTATACCTATTTTTATTTAATATAATTCAAAGTACCGAGAATTTTGAAAATAAGAAAATGAAAACTTCTAAAAATATATTAAAATACTTTAATATAATTTTATGAAAATTTCTAGACATCAATATCTTCGTGGCATACTAAGAAAAATAATGATTTAAAAATATTACATGAATTCCTATGACTTATATTTTTAAGTAATTATCTTAGTAAATTAACTATAAATAAAAAATAAGGAGTAAAATAAATATCATGAATTTTACTCCAGTTATATAATACATAATGAGAACTCACCTAAAATCAGGATGTCCGTAGAAATGTCTATTCATATAATTATTAAATTACTGGGAATATTTACTAAGGATAATTAATTAAATAATACATAAATGGGACTGATTAGTGTTATTCACACGTCCTAATATCTATTATGAAGTACAATAATTCCCATACCCTGGGGAATTAGATGCTACCCGTGCTATAGAACCAAGAAAACGTGACAGTCTACCCCTGGTTACCCTGCTAGCCTTAGTATCCGTCCCTTTGAGCCCCTGTAACCCTCAGAAGGACAATGTTGGGACTCCAAAAGCTATAAATAAAGAGCTCTTTTGAGGATATTTATGGTCAGAGACCCAGTTATATTTACATCCAGACACCGTTCCAAAGTAATCAAATACTTAGAAGAGATAAGTCAGTGATTTATGGCTAAGTCTGATCAATAATATCCGTCCTCAACCTCTTTTTTTTATCAATTAAAGCTGCTGAACAACCTCATAACCCCAGTATACAGGTTTAACCCATCAGTGCACGTCTCAAACAGATACACAAAGGATTTAATAATATACCAGTCAGTTTTATCATCCTTTCTTCGTTGTGGGAGCTTGGCTACAAGGCCCTGCCACTCCACTGTGTATTTTATATAAATATTATCTTTGGGTAAAATATCCTTTAAACTAAAGAGCCCAAAGTAACCAGGACTACTTGTTTTCATACTGAAATCCCTCAAGAGAGGTGTTAAAGATCCCCAATATAATTGTGGCCCCTCTATAAAAATATTTCATAATCAATTTATTCATATTGAATTAAAACAATAAACCATAACCAAACCACTTAACCTTGCAACAAGCTTAATCCAAATATTTTATGGATTTTTGCTGCATTTATTAAATAATATATTTATCATTTATTCTATCACCTCTATTATCTAAAGGATAGCAAGGGTCTTTGCATCCAGGAGGCTGACATTTCATTTACCTATTCAGGAACAAAGGAGAATCAGCTGATAAGGATGAATGGTTTCCTGAACACAACATACCAGATGGACCCATACACCTGAGGAATTATGGGGCAAATAAAACAAATTAGACCCAGAAATTGTTCTTCTTAGATATAGCCATATCTTGCAGTGGGGGTACCTCAGATTGCTACTATTACAGAGAAACCTGTAAAACTAAGAAAATTAAAAAAATAAATTTCAATTTCAATATAATCAAACTAACAAGTAGGGTATTCATAAATATTATTACAGAAATTGATTCCACACCCAAAATAAGATAGGCTCACTCAATGACCCCACCCTTGAATTATAACTCCGTAATATTTTAAATAATTGAGTAACAATTGAAAAAAGTTCATGTCACCACTATAACACATTTTTGCCAATTTTTTAAGCTTACTTATACCATTAAATTTGCCATCCTTTAGCTACAGCAAGTGATATTGATGTTGGAACAATAATTATCCCAAGAAAATATGTAAAATGCTCAAAATTATTGATTACAAGAAAGTGCAAAGTTTGGAGTATTTGGTTTAGTTAAAATTTTTTAAATATATTTTTCAAGAGGGGCCACTGTTTATACAATCAGGGGATCTTTATTGAAACAAACTATCTTCAAGTGGCTATTTTGAACCGTGTAAAGAACGTTGGACAATGAGTTCCTAAGTAATTTCTAAAAAGGGGTTTACTCTAGGATTATGGGTGGACTGGCTGTCCCAAAGCACTTATTCCTGGGAACAAGGAGGATATAAATTACTACTTTAAGCAGGTACTCCATGATTCTTGCAGAAATTCACAGTTGAAAGGGTTTCAGGACAATTTTTGGGTATTTTGCTGATATTCTTCAATTGAATTAATGGTAAGTTTACAATTGATAATTATACTATTAGACTGAGGCCAGAAATCACATTTTCATCTCTTATAAAAACTTGATCATGGATGGCAAGGGGTCATATATCATTACTTAAAAATTACTGGTGTTTAAATCATCAAAAAGGGGCTGTATATATACCTTTTTGGGGTAATAAGAACTTCCCAGGGCATGTAAAAAGGGTTTTAATTGTGTTCTAAGGCTAGAAAGCTTGCAAGGGATATTTTGGCGCATAATTATAGTGCTTTCAATCTGCTAGCCCTGCTTGTGAGATTTTTCTACGTGAAATAATTGTCAAAAAATATTTAAATTTTAATTTTTTATTTTGGCAGTTCTGGCATATTTCTTTATTTTGTATTATTTTCTGTTGAGTGACATGGGAAGAAGTGGGTATTTATGAATTCTAAGCCATCTTCTGAAAATTCAGATAATTTTTTGATAATTTTCTTGGAACTTGTGGGTATGTTTTGTGGTTCATAAAGATTTGATAATCTTATTGACGTGACAACCTTTATAATTATTTTCCCTAAGTTTTCTGTCTTATATTTTGATTTTAATATTTTTTATTCAATATTCTGAGGTTTTCAAATCCCTCTATCCGTCAGGAAATTTGTTACATATGCATCATGTATGCATGCAGTTCTTCGCATGTTCTTGCGGTACCTGGCTGTCAGGAATGGTGCAGTTTATTTTTGACGCACAACTGCTTGACAGGGGCGTGTGGGAATCCATCATCTGCAGCCAGCAGCATAATGCATGAATTTTTCTTGACAGTTGGCTACATATTGAGTTTCAGGCACATGTAACCTTTCTGTATGAATGCGGGGCTGTACGCAGGAGTTGTGTCAAAACACAAATCCGCCTGTAACTCCTAAAATATACACAACACCTCAATTCTGAGTGAATTTTAGGTGTGAAGTCTATACATGAAATAACATGTGAAATATTAAAGTGGCAAAAAGGTGCCATAGTGGTGCCATTGTCTTTTTTCATTTTATTTTACAATTATTTGAAAACATAAGGAGTGTGAATTAAAAGGTGGGGTCAGTGGGTGAACCTACCTTATTTTGAGTGAGGAATCCAAATCTGCAATAATATTTTTATTCCTTTTATTTTTATGCCCAATTTATTAATATAATTTGACAGGTTTCTCTGTACAAGTAGCAAGATGACATTCCCCTGCTCCAATATATGGCTATATCTGAAAAAAGTCTGGGGCTCAATGTCTCTTATGGGATCTTTAATTTCTCAGGTTCTAGGTCCATCTGAAATTTTATTTTCAGGTAACCACTCATCTTTGTCAGCAGATCCTCCTTTATATCTTACCTGGTAAATTCTAATATCTTTTCCATGAATCCTTTCCTTTTTATCTTTAAGGATCTTTATAATCTTTCCTTTTCCTTTATCAGGATCAGCTTCCATAGGTATCTCTGGTGAAGGGGTTTATTCTCCTTCTCTTGGGTTAAAGTGTTTGATTAGGCTTACAGGGAATACTGGGTGCTTCCTGTAAATTTAATCACTCAGGATTACTTCTACCACATTATTTCAGTGAAGATTTTTGATAGTGAATGGTCCTACAAAATCAGTTCTCAATTTTCTGTTCACTGAAAGGTTTTTAAGACTGGTAGTTGAGATAAGGAACTGATCTCCAATTTTAAAATCAGGTTCCTTATGGTTTCTGTCCCATATCTGTTGATTGTATTCAACAGATTCTTGAACACACTTAGCTGCATGCTTATTATCTTTTTAAATCATGTCCCTGAAGTCTAATGAGGTAGAATGTATTTTGACCATATTCTTATTGAAATTATCTTTGGGTAGCTTTGGTATCCATCCTCTTTCTAGGACATAGGCTATTTCTTTGGTTGGAGAATGTTCAATACTGTTTTAAGTCATTTCTAGGGCAGGAAAAAGACCAACCCAGTTATTGTAATATCCATCAGTGTTATTGTATTCTAGTCCAAAGCAGCAGAATCTCCTGAGCACTTCTTCTAAACTCTGGACTATATTTTCAGCTAATCCATCAGTTTGGGGATTATAAGATTTGGTGAAGGCTAATGTGGTTCCTAACATATCATGAAGATTTCTTCAAAATTCAAAAGTAAATTTGGGGTCTCTATCACTCGTGATAATTTCTGGGACTCTTACATCTGTAATGAGTCTTTTCCAGAACAGTAGTGCTACTTACATGGAAGTTTCATCTTTGTGGTTGGGCAAGAATTTTGCTTTCTTGGTGAACCTGTCCACTATGACTAAGACTGAGTTTTATGAATAAGCTCCTCCTAGAGGTGATTCAGTGATAAAGTCCATATTGATGACTTACCATCTATTCTTGGGTTCAGTGATCTTCTGTAATAAGCCAACCTTCTTCTCGGTGGTTCTGTTGGATTTCTGGCAAACTTCACAACTAGAAAAACACTTGATGGTTGAGTCTCTCCAGTTAAACAACCAGGCTTTTTGTTCTACCTTTTCTAAAGTCCTGTAATTAAATGAGTTTCTGGAAGAACAGTTATCATGGCATTCAGCTAGGATGTTTTTAATATGTTCTTCATTGGTTGGGACTAAGACAGTGGATTTTTGATGTCTATAATATACCAATTCATCCCATAGGGTAAATCTTCCAGCCTTGTATACTTTCAACAGATTTTCAGTTATGCTGTTGATTAGTTCAGATGGAGGGTAAGTACTTTCCACAATAGAAATTAGATTCCCAAAACTGTGATTGCATGTTATTCTAATGGATTCAAACAAGGATTCATCCAATGAACTGATTTGTATCCCAAAAATTGGAGCTTCAAGATCAAGCAGTTTTACATTTAGTATGGGAAACATTTCATTATCTTTTGGGTCTTGAGCAGGCTTGCTAGAGTCATTCCTACTCAGAATTTCAGAATTCTGGTGATTGATACCAGCTTTATGGATTATAGTCATATGTCCTCTATACTTTTGGATAGCTATCTGCCATCTTAACATATGCCTGAAAGAAGTTTTAATGTTCATTAGATTTCTAACAAAATTTCAGTCAGTGATTACCAAAAAGTTAGTGCCTTCAAGGTAGGAATGGAGTTTTTCTAAAGCCCAGACTAGAGCATGAAATTCCATTTAACTGCCACCATTTCTTTTCTTAGTATTTTTTGACTTGTCTAAAGATGAAGAATATTGGTTTTTTGCACTGGGTTGTCATCTTATATAATTTCCAGGTGAAGAGCATCACTCAATCTTTCCATTCTAGGATCTATGTATAGCTTTAAAGGTTGGCTGTAATCATGTTGGATTAGCACAGTGGCTGTGGTCATAGCTACCTTGAGTTCTTCAAAATTCTTTACCCTTTCATGATTCATCTCAATGGAGTGTTATTGTTGTAGATTTCATACAGACATTTAGTTAGAAAAGCAAACTGGGGTAAAACGTTTCTGTAGTAGCTGCAGAAGCTGATGAAATACAAGATTTCAGTCTTGTTCTTGGGAATTGTTTGGTTCATAACAGCAGCTATCTTTCTCTGATCAGCTTTCACGGTGGGACCATATACTCTATTTCCTAAGGCTTTGAGTTCTTGATATCCATAGTTGAACTTCTTCACAGATACTTTTGGTCCTACTGCAGTGATAGTTTTTAGGAAAAGTCTTACTTTATCCATATGGATAGTCCATTCATCAGTTTAAATGGTAAAATCATCAATGTATACCATCATCCACCTGTGCCTAATAAACTGGCCTAGTACTGTATATACCATTCTTTGGAAGTGGGAGGGAGGATTCTTGATTCCAAAGGGCATTCTTAAATACTCATATATACCTGGGTGGCATATAATCCCCATAAATTTCCTGCTATCAGGGCTGAGAGGGATCTGGTGAAATCTATTCAGCATGTCCATGGTAGTAATAAACTTACCCTTAAAGAAGTTTTGGAGAGAATTTTCAATCCCAGGGATAGGATTGTAGTCAGCTTGAGTGTAATTATTCAGCATCCTAAAAGCTATAATTACTTATGTGGTGACATCTACCACTTAATTATGTCCTAATTTCATTAAAAATTGTAGTTCAATCAGCTCCTGAGTGTGAGTTTACAGAGAAGCTCTTGATTTTGGTCTAGAAGGACAAGCAGGTATCCTGAGGTTAGAAGGTTAAGGGGGTTTGATAGTTAAATTAAGGATCATGCCATGTACTTTAATGTTACAAATAGGTTGGCCTTTAGAGAAAAAAGCATTCTGTTTTTCAAAGAAAACTTGGAGGATATCCTGTTTTTGATGTTCACTGAGCTGGGAATTCAGAGCTGGTTGAGAAAAGAATTCTTGGTTAAAGTTCTCCAAGTGTTTCTCAAAAGTGCAATCAGTGGTTTGAGAATTAACATGACACATATGGAACTTCTTGTTCCAGTCTAGTCCTACAGTGAAGTATCTACCCTTACTCTGGAACGCATCTATTCCATAAAAGCAGAGAGATTCATTTCCTTGAATAAAGTAATCACATACCCGATTTTGAAGTACTAAAAATTCAAATTTCAGCTTTAGTAAGCCTTTGGAATGGGGTATTATGAGATCTGAAGAACTTACTGCAATAGCATTGAGGGAAGAGTTAAAACTGCTAAACTTAGCCTGAGGCAGTGATAATAAGTTCTCCTTCCAATTGGTATCTTAGTTTCCCAAATAGTTTGGTCCAACACAGGAGCAAAAAGCTCCACTATCCAAAAGTAAATTTACAGGGGAACCTCTCATTAGACCAGTGGCATAGAAACTTTTGCCAGTGGTGTAGCTCTTACCAACAGAGGGCTTCAGAATCAATTATTGGCTTCAGAAACATGTTGAATTTTCATATTGGGATTACATTGCTGGGGTATTTTAGAATCTTTGTTGACAGATTTTATTTCCAGAGAATACTCTATGTTTCATTCAATAACATTGATGGGGTTATTAATCATTAGTTCACATTCAGATAGTGATCCATCAGTTTCATCAAGCTGGTTTTCAGGGTAATTATTATCCTCTTTTCCTTCAATGAAATTGATATTTTTCCTGGGCTGGGGGAAATCAGGTCTTAAATTCCCTGTCTAGTTGCAGTTCCAGCATTCCTTTTCCTCCTAAATAAGCTATAATCCTATTCCAAAATAGCAGAGCAAAATCCATAGCAGTATTGTATTTATGGTTAGTTAAAAAATTTGCTTTCTTAGAGTACCTGTTCAATACAATCAAGACAGATCTATAGGAGTGTGTTCCTCCTGTGGGTATTCCTGTGACAAATTCCATGTTTATAATTTCCCATCTAGTCTTGGGTCCAGCAATCTTGTGTAGAATTCCACATCTCTTGCCAGTGGTTCTATTGGATTTCCGGCAATTCTCACAAGTAGAAACATACTCAATGGTTGCTTCTCTCCAATTTTTCCACCAAGCAGTCTGTTTAAACTTTTCTAGGGTCTATCAGTAGGTAGATGTCCTGATGAGCAGTTATCATGGCATTCTCTCAATATAATCCGTATGTGATTTTTTGTAATTATGGTTAGTACACTGGTTTGTTGATTCCTATAATAGAGCAGAACAACCCAAAGAGTAAACATACCAGCTTTTTATGGGTTAAGGATTGATGCTGGTAGGCTATTAACCAGAGCAGGTTCTGGAGACTTACATTCCCTAAAAGTGATCAACAACCTAAGATCAGGGGAGTATTATTTCCTTACTAAGTCAAAGAAAGCAGTACCTAATTCACATATGTGGATTCCCAAGATTGAAGCTGCTAATTCAAGAAGGTTAATATTCAAGATGGGGAAGATAGCATGATCTTCTGGATCATAAGCTGGGTTTCTGGGATCATTAGTTAAAGAAATTCTACTTAAACTGTCTGCATTCTGGTTGTTAGCACCAGCTTTATGTACTATATTCATCCCCTCAGGAAAAGGCAGGAAGGGAAAAACTCACTCTGAGCAATAATCCACAGAAATACTGCAAAAATTCAGTTAAAGTGTTTCAGAGCAGATGGGGTGTATTGCTTGACTATAGTTCAATGAATCAGGTTGATTGGGTTTGGGAAAATAATAATAATACTGCTGACAAAGTCATGAAATATTTTCTTATTTATTTATAAGCCCTTGATTAACATTGATACAGTTTATGATTGATAATAATAACTCCCTATTAAACTGATGGGGAACAATGAGTCCAAAGAGTCTGTATAAATACCTTTTTGGGGTGATAAAGAGCTTCTCAGGGCACGTTGGGAGGGTTCTGCTCATGGGCTGGGGCAAGAAAGCCAGCCAGGGCATTTTTTGCACGTCCACTTGGTGCTGTCAATCAGCTGATCTCAGATCTGTTGGATTTCTGTACTATTTTAGCTACAGGATCTGTTATTATGTTAATTATGTTATTTTAATTTTTTTGCACTTAATGTTGATTTGTACTTTTGATATTGAGCTGAAGTAGTCAGATGGTGATATTTATTTATTTTCAATCATCTCCTTATCATTTAGTCTATTTTTAATAGGTTTTACAGCCATTCCTTGTTGTGTTTTGTGGTCTTCAAAGATTAGGATACACATATCCCTTTTTCTTGGTGATTCTTAATATTTGATTTCTAATTTAAAATACTTGAAAATAGATCATAACTTATAATAAAGGGTTTTAGAGAATTTGTAATGCTTATTTGATGGTATTAAATATACCAGGTGAATCCTACTTGGTTGTAGATCTTTTGAATGGTACCTTGTGTCAGATTAGTCACAACAGATCCTGACGCGGGGGTAAGTTTATTCAAATATGCAGGTGTATGATCTGCTGCGTGTGTGGCAAGATGATCAGCATGAGGGAATGTGATGCTACAGATGCGGAGGTGTTGTTTAGGGATGTGGGAATGTGTGCAGGAATTGTGACACAACACATTTCCGCATGTGAACCCTCAAATATACACAAAAACTGAGTTTTGACATAAGTTGAGGTGTGAAACCTATACATAACAGTATGTGTGAAATATTGAGTTGGCCATAGTACCATAGTGGTGCTGTGACCTTTTGGGAGTTTTCATTTAATAATTTAAAAAATGAAGAATTCATAATTCAAGCTGTGAGTGAACCTACCTAATGTTGGGTGGGGTGTCAGTCTCCTGGATGCCAAGACCCTTGCTGTCCTTTAGCTACCAGAGGTGGTAGAATAAATAATGAATATATATTTCAATAAATGCAGCAAAAATCTGTAAAATATTTAGATAAAGCTATTGCAAGTTTGATTGGTTTGGTCATGGATTAATATTAAAAATCAATATTAATAAATTGATTATTAAATAAATTAATAGAGGGGCCACAACAAAATTGGGGATCTTTAACACCTCTCTTCAGGAAATTCACTCTGAAAAAATGTATACCTGGTTACTTTGGAACCTTTAATTTATATTCTGAAAGGATATATCGCCCAAAGATAATATATATATAAAATATATGGTGGTGTGACAGGGCCTTGTAGCCAATCTGCCACAACAGAAAAGGGATAATAAGACTCTTTGGTATATTATTAAATCCTTTGGGTACCTGTTTGGGACCTGTACTGATGGGTCAAACCGTTTACTGGGGGTAAAAAGGTTGTTCAGCAGTTTAAATTGATAAAAAGCGTTGAGGACGGATATTATTAATCAGACTAAAGCCATAAATCACTTACTTATCTTTTATAAGTATTTGATTACCTTGGCACGGTCTCTTGATGTAAATATAACTAGGTCTCTGGGTATCAATATCCTCAAAAGAGCTCCTTGTTTATAGCTTCTTGAGTCCCAATTCTGTCCTTCTGAGGGATACAGGGGCTCAAAAGGACGGATGGTAAGGCTAGCAGGGTAACCAGTGGTAGCCTTTCACGTTTTCTTGGTGCTGTAGGACGGGTACCATCAATTCCACAGGGTATGGGAATTATTCTACCTTTCAATTGATGTTTTTACGTGTGAATAACACTAATCCATCCACATGATCATTATTTAATGAATTATCCTTAGTAAATAATCCCAGGATGTTAATAATTTTTCTTGGTAGAAATTCCTACGGGTAATCTGATTTCAGATGGGTCCTCATTATGTATCAGCTGATGGGAGTAAAATCACAATATTGATTTTTCTCCTTGATTTTGAAATTCTGTTGATTTCCTTGAAATAATCAATTCAAAATATAAGATATGGGGATACATGTGATTTTTTTTAAATAATCATTTTCCTTAGTATGTCACAAAAATCCTGATGTCTTGAATTTCTCACAATTGTATACTCAAGTATTTTAATATATTTTTTACAAATATTAGGTATCTTATTTTCAACATTTTTGGTATTTTTAATTATATTTTATAAAAAAATATCTATAAAGGTTATTTAAGTATTTTTAGATTATGTACTATCCACGGGGAGAATTATTACATGTGTAGAATGTCCCTGTCTAGGTTGTAGTACATTTACATGGTACCTGATGCTTCTCAGGCTGCCTGTCACTCTGTCACCCCATAGTCCCACAGCTGCGTACTTGTCAGATGCCAGGGGCTGCGTATATGGCTTGTCAGGGTATGCTGCCAGGGTGGCATTGCTGCTGCTCAGCCATGTGCGGGTGTATTGGTTGCCGCTGCTGTGTGCGGGAATAGTGACAGCATGTATAACTCCTAAAATATACACAACACCTCAATTCTGACTGAATTTTAGGTGTGAAACTTATACGTGACAATGTGTGTGAAATATTCAATTGGCCAAAAAGTCCTTTAGTGGTGCCATGGTATTTTGGTCTTTTTTATCTTCAATTATTAAAAATATAAGGAGTTGGATTTCAAGGGTGGGGTCAGTGAGTGACCCTACATTATTTTGGGTGGAAAATTTATTTCTGCAATAATATTTACAGATTTCCTACTCCTTCTTAAGGTAAATGTAATATATTTATGTTATTTTTGTTACTTTTGCAGCTTTCTCTGCAATAGTAGCAAGCTGACATGGGGACTCCGTTTCTGTAATAATATCTACAGATTTCCGCTCCTTTTTTGTTCATATTAATATTTTCATTTATTTGTTTTATGTTCCTGGTGGGCATGGGTCAACCCACTCCATGAGGGTAATTACTGCCCACAGCCAGGACTGTAACCATGACAGCTCTAGGTAGGTTGGGGTCAACATGGGTACCTTTGAGATCCCTCAAACCCAAACCAGGATAGATACACACCAGATTGCCAGCCCATGAACACCCTGAGAATTTGGAGGGGCAATTGAAGAGGAGGAAGTATGTGGATTGTATTTAGTAACAAATCAGACCATAAAAATACTTCATACTGAAGATGTGTAACAAATCCGACCTTAATGGCCAATTCTAATGAAGACAGTTGGACTCGGGATCTTGTTCCTGATCCTTTAGCAGTAGGATGTTACTTTCATTCATATCAAGATGTGTTTTTTG
The DNA here is from genome assembly GCA_025617555.3 of Puccinia polysora. Taxonomy (NCBI): domain Eukaryota; kingdom Fungi; phylum Basidiomycota; class Pucciniomycetes; order Pucciniales; family Pucciniaceae; genus Puccinia; species Puccinia polysora. The sequence goes on along the minus strand of CM062614.1, from coordinate 28,330,129 downwards.
TCAAATTGGGATTATCTGGAATTTTGAATGGACATATATTTCCCAGAAGTAGTAAACAAGTGTTTCACAGACAAGGATTGCAGATGCGGGCATGGCATCCTGTACAAGATCCTTCTCAAGTTTCCCTGCGCCTAGGGTGGAAACTGTATTCATACTATCCGTTATTAAACCCATATTTTAAGAATTCGAGCTGCCGCCGCCACCCGCGTGCACATTGCCACCGACGCCAACTATGCTACTACGCTCAGGTTGCCCCCTCCTTTCATGCATGATTGATCCCGAGCTAGCCAGGGAGAGGGCGCCATTGGCTCCGGGGAATGACCGTTCATGAAGCTGGGAGTTAGTGGGCCAAAGGAAGGTACAATCAGTAATGACTTCCTGTTATGGCTGCCAAGGCATAATGCAGTTGCAGAGCAGAGACAATGAAAGGAATACTTTAACTAACTGAAGAACCTTTGATTGCAATAAGGGCGGATTGGCCCAAGCTAGCTTGCAGAAAAGCAATCAAGACGGCAAGGGAGGTGGAGGAGCGCATGATTGGTCTTATTTAGTGCAGGCTTTAGATTCTTTTATTAAACGAAGGTTTAAGTGTTCTGGCTGTAGCTGGAAAGGATAGTGCCTTAAGATGAACGAAGGGTGAATGGTTGAGTAGAAGCTGGGAGGGAAGCAAACGCTCGCCTCTTTATATGCTTGGGGAACGACGCTCACTACTTGATACCCATGGAGAACAGCAAGTAGTTGGATTAAAGGTGAAACGATTGGTGGTAAGTCGTCTGTCGACAGAGCTAGCTTCCTACCCATGGCCCATCATGGGTTGTTCGGCCAATGTGCGACATCTTTTGTCCTGCGGTTGTTCTTGTAATTGCCAATTGGGCCAAGCCATCTTGGTTTGATTGGTGACCGGTAAGCTTGTTTTAGATTGTTGCGTCGCGCTGAGATGGTTGGTCCATACTCCGCTGCTCAGATGCTTATTTTCCTAGAGCGAGTATTCTTTCTCAGTTTTCTACGGTACACGTCGTTGACGTTTTGACTTTCTGCACTACTTACCCAATAGTAGGGGTTAATATTCTCAAGCTTCAGTTTGGTAATGATTTTTGGCTTCTTGGCGGCAAAAAGCACCAAAGCATTGGAGCATCCGTTTTGATAACCAGGGAGCCGTCGTATCATCAGATCAAAAATTTACAAGATCCTTCAATCTCAAATCACACCCTTACCTTCCATTTAACCAATTTTGAGTACGATTCTGGCAACTGTCAAACCGAGTCATCTTTTGACTTTTGGTCTTAGTGGCAATTACAAGAACGACCGCCGGACAACAGATGTTGCACATTGGCCAAACAACCCATGATTAGTACCCATGATTAGTGTTGTGTTTAATTTAGGATGAGATCTGCGCGAACACCCAGCGCCATGGTATCAGCTCAACCCGCTGTCGAATCTTGACCTTCAACTCTGATGATGCATCGATAACCTGCGCAAACACCCAATGCCACGGAATCAGCTCAACCCGCTGTCAAATCTTGACCTTCAACTCTGATGAGGAAAAGGTCTGTCTGATCAGCGGGTTGGACAAGTGTATATATATAAATGGAGGTTTTTATGTATGGTGTATCAAGCCCGTTTGGGCGGCAGGCCAAGTTATTGGTTTTTTTTGTAAAACGTGCGTGGCGCCCGCACAAGCCACCTTGGCACATAAGCAAGGGCTTTGGGCGCCTTGCCAAGCGCAACTTGGCACATAGCCAGCATCGACCAACTCTAAAAAAAAACTTTGGTAAAAGTTTCAATTGTAAAAATGATAAAAAATCATGTATATATTTCTTTTCCATAGATTTAAATGTATGTACAAAACAGAAGCAATGAATTCTTTCTTTTTTCTTTGAGCAATTTTTCTTTTTTTTTGGGGGGCAATTTTTTCAAATAAATAATTATACATAAAATAATGAAAAAAAAAATTAGAAAAACTAAGGATTGGCCAAGAGAGGACCTGTAATAGGCTGCATCTCAAGGCAGTTTCTATAAAACTATTTAACATGAGAAAAAAAATGATGACTTTTTTCTTGAGTAATAGCCTTGTTGATCCCATTTTTAATATGTTGTACAAGTTCAGGTCAATTCTGGGGGATCATTCCACAGACATGTGATTTGATGGAATGAAAAGAATACTTGATGGGATTGAGGAAAGGGGAGTAGGGTGGAAAAAACTCAATGTTGGTCAATTTTGACCAGCTGAAATTGGCTTGTAATTCATCAAATCAAGTGCCGAAATGTATTGGTGCATTGTCCATAATGATAATGGGTTCTTGAGGCAATCTTGAAGCAAGAGAGGAAAGAAAAAGGCAAAATTTGTCACTTCCTATCCCTTTGGCCTTGGTGCCATTGGAATTGAGGAGTTTGTGATAAATGTAACCATCTTCTGAGAGGGGGCACCTATCAAGGTGACCTGCTTGACCTTGGGCACAATGCTCAAGACAGCAGGTAAGCCTTAGAGTTTCACAAAAAAAATTATTAATTTGGGTAAAAAAAAAGAAGGAGAAACAATTTACCTGAGGAAGCATAGCCATTGGCCCTGGTTGACTTCAAGTAAAAACCAGCTTCATCAACATAGACAATTTTTTGGTCTAGATCAATACCCCGGAAATTGACATTGTTTGCGCGCTCTTCAAGGAGCTCAGGTTGATTCCACAATGATGGGATTTTGGTGAATTGCTTCTTGGTTATATCCACATCCTTGAGGATGTTACTGATGGCTTGAGTATAGACAATCATCTCATGCTTGCTCTTGAGGAATTTGGCCATTTCCTTGAGGGTTGAAGTGGACTGATGATTGATAAACATGAGTAAGTTGGTTATTGATTCCTTGCTGAATTTTGATGGCTGTTGCTTATTGGTTTTGATAGAGTTTGGATCTTCTTCGATTATGCGTTGAACCTGATGCCATGAGATATCAAAAGTTGAAACAGCTTCTTTCTGGGTCATTCCTTTGGCCAACACATTCACTTGAACCAGATTGCAGACCTTGGGCTTGATTATTGCATTTGGTTTTCATTCTTTATGCCTAAGCCAGTTGTTTTGAGTATGTTTTTTTCTCCTCCAACCTTTGGTGAGCCTTGAGGATTTGCTCCTTCTGAAACATGTCTTGATTTAATTCTTAAATTTGATGAGCAATGTCTCTAGCCTCAGCCTTGCTTGCTTCAATTTTGAGGGTGACTGGATCAACCATATTCACATTTTTGGCCATCTGTAGGGAAAAAAAAAATACTAACAATATTTAAAGAACAACAATAAAAAAAATTAAGAGTTTAAAAAAAACCTTACCTTTGAAAAAAAAAAATCCAAACAATGAGATGTGGAAGGTCAAGAGGTTGAGGAAGGGGTGCAAACAGAGCTTTATGTGGGTCAAGACAAGCTTGGTTGGGCGCCAAGTTCAAACCGCCGCAAACCCTAACCAATCAAGCCCCCTGGGCGCCTTCCCAAGCCCTGCTAGGTGCATGCCAAGTCAAACTTGGACAGGCACCCAGATGCGCTTGATAAACCATAAATTGATATGCATAATTCATGCATATTTAATATTCTTGTATCTGTTCAGACTTGGTATGGAACATTGGTAAGGTTAAATTACCATGGGATGTGGAGCAGGTGTAAGTACCCTGCTCCAGGTCCATGTCAACCTTTGGGTGACAGTGACGCAGCCAAGAAGGCTATGGAACATAATTAGGTCACAACACCCACCCGCTCAGCAAGACACTGGCACTTCTACAAGAAGAAAAACAGACCCACCCCATTGGTCATATACCGGTAATGGGAGAAGCAATGCAGGAAGAAGATAAGGAACAAAATGACTATTAGTAGCCATAATCTAAGCTGCCGCCATGATTGTAGCCGCCAAAGTTATTGCTATAGTCATATGCACCTCCCCCATCATCAACCCCGCCCCCAACATCATAATCATAGCCCCCCCACCATCATGTTCATACCCTCCAGCAGCGCCATAGTCCATCCCATAACTGTAGGATTGAATTTGATCACCAAAGGTATTAGGGTACTTGTTGTATCCATGGTATGTCTGCCTTTGTTCAGGGGAATTATGATTGGTCCGGTAGGTGGTCCAGGTAGGGAGACAGGGCCGGAAGGGATGGAGGTGATACTGGGGGATCATTGGAGTAGCTACTCCAAGCTCTGAGAGGAGGTGCAGACTCTTCCTCATCATCCAAGTAGAGGTATGGCCGTGTGGGGGGAAGTGGTTCTTGCTTGTTACCCAAGTAGAGGTATGGCTGTCTTGGGGGTTGTGGTTCTTCCTCTTCATCCATATAGGGGTATGGCTGTTGAAGAGGTTGTGAATCTTGCTCTTTGGTGGGGAGAAATTGGTAGGAGACAAGGTGGGAGTGGCAAAGGTTGCAGGTTGCTGTAGTTGGGAGACACATTCTGGAGTGGATGTGGTGAATGATGGGGCTGAAAATCAGGTTGGTGGTAATCAGGTGCTCCTGACCAATCATATGGAAAGAAAGGGTTTTACTGTTGAAAAAGATCACTGGGGGGAAGGTCCACATTCTCTCCCAAAAAAACTCAACCAACAAGGCCCATTCCTCAGAGAATTCCAACATGAAATCCTTGGTTGATCCAAAAGCATTTATGGGATTGGATTCACCACAGTAATCAATGAGGCCGTCAAGGCATTGCTTTGATTTAGAGCATGATTGGTATTGTGCCCTTGGCCATTGCACTGGTACAACTCAGATGGATTTGCAATCCAGCTCCTGCCGGCCTTCTGGAGATGTTGCTTCCTCTAAGCCAGAAAAAAAAGCAGTAGGCCCTTTCTGACAAGATTGGTGAACATGGCAAAAACTAAACTGACTGGATGTACCCCAAAATTGCTCAGAAAAACTTTCATGGCTTCTTGAGGCTGTGTCCGGTTTTTTGAGCTTGAGGAATATTTCCATGTCACTGACAAAGGCAAAGACCCCATTCACATCCGTGCAGTGAGTGGTTGAAATTGTGATAGTAGTGAGATAAAAAAGGGGGGGAACTAAAGCATTAAGGTTTTTTTGGAATCATGAATCATACATCAAAAAGAGGAAATCTTCAGTGAAGCTGGTAATGCAGGCTCATAACCTGTTGGGACTTGGTATGGAACATTGGTAAGTTATATGACTATGGGATATAGAGTAGGTATAAGTACACTGCTACAGATCCCAGTCAAACTGTGGGTGACAAGTAGGCTATGGGACCTGAGTTCACAACAGTATCTACTTTTGGTTGTTTATCTGATAGTTTTGAATCCATTTATACCCTATTCTTTACACCCTATCCACATGTTTTACAAATTGGGCCCGCTGCACCTTGAAGTTTTCCAGAGGAGGAGTCATCTTTGTTGGGCCTATGCATTTGGTAAGTATGTTGGCCTGCTGGTTGTGAGTGCTGTTCCAGCTCAATAAATGCCTTCTGGTGGCGTAAAAATTTTTTAACAAAAAAGAACGTGCAAGACAATTACTTGGTGTGTTCCTTGGAGAAGTTGTCTACAGCTATGATAATTTCCAGTTGATGGTTGCACAAGAGAGATATAAGTGGTCTCAAGTCATATTCTACCAGGATGTTCAGGAGGTAAGCAGTTTCTGAGTTCCTTCTGAGAGTGCCAGAGATTTGGAGGCACATGTAGATAGAGCCACAAACTTCTGCCTAGTCAAGCCCAATGCCACTGGATTTCCAAAATATTTGATGAGGTGGCCTGAGGTAGATTTTTCATGCTCACCACCCCAGTTGGCGTTGTTCCAGAGCTACAGGCCCAACCAATTCTTGTCAAAGACAAGTTTCTTGTCCTTTTTCAATCTCAGATAGCCAATCAACCAGTCCAGGGCATCCCAATGTTCTTGTGATGGGAAATTAGCAAACCTCAAGAGCAGGTTTACTGGGTAAGAGAGATCAGGCCTGGTCCCTGCAGCCAGGTAAATTAGGGAGCCAATATAATTCTTCAATTTGTCTGGTTCAATGGCATTGGAGAATTTGATTGACAGAGCTAACTCAGGCAGAGTTCTGTGCTTGGGGTGTGGAGCTCTTGGGTATTTTTTGAGGATCTGTTGGGTAAGGGTCTGCTGACTGAGTGAAATAGACTGGTTGCTGCATCAGAGGACTATTGCCACAATTTCTGTTGGACTTTCTTTCTGCTTAAAATTGATCTTGTGCTCCATTACGCTGCAAAGGGAAGGAAGGAGGGAAAAAAATGAGGCAAAAACAAATCCATTGTCTACATGCATCCAAACTATCATAAATCCTGCTTTGCTCCTCAAGAAATAGGGGGAAGTTTCAATTTCCTGAGTTTCAAAGTCAAGCCTTGATATGATTCCCTGAAAATACTTCCACCAGCACCAAGCAGCTTGTTTGGCGCCATATAAAGCCTGTTTGAACCTCATGAAAAGGACTTTTCACTCAGGCCAAACATCTACAGGAAATTGGGCGTATAGTTCCTGGTCAGTTGAGCTATAGAAGTATGCAGAGCTGACATCAAAAGACGCCATAGGCAGGTCCATGTTGAGGCCAAGCAAGATAAAGACACCAAGGATGTTCAGGCTTGCCGTTGGGGCGTATCTCTTGTTGCATTCCTCACCAATGTTCTGGTTGAAGCCCTTCACAACCAGTCTTTAGCGCCTTTGTCAGCCTCCTGGATGCCAAGATCCTTGCTATCTTTTAGCTACCAGAGGTGATAGAAGAAATAATAAATATATTATTCAATGAATGCAGCAAAAATCTGTAAAATATTTGGATAAAGCTTATTGCAAGGTTAATTGGTTTGGATATGTTTTAATTTTATAAATCAATATTAATAAATTGACTATTGAATAAATTAAAAGAGGGGCCACAATTGTATTGGGGATCTTTAACACCTCTCTCCAGGGAATTCACCTTGAAAACACATAGACCTGGTTACTTTGGAACCATTAATTTATATTCTTAAAGGATATATTGCCCAAAGATAATATTTATATGAAATACACGGTGGAGTGGCAGGGATTTTTAACCCAGCTTTCACGACAGAAAAAGGATAATGAGACTCACTGGTATATTATTAAATCCTTTGGGTACTTGTTTGGGAAGTGCACTGATGGTTCAAACCTGTTTACTGGGGTTATAAGGTTGTTCAGCAGTTCAAATTGATAAAAAGGGTTGGGGAAGGATATAATTAATCAGACTAAATCCATAAATCACTGAATTATCTCTTATAAGTATTTGATTACCTTGGAAAGGTGTCTGGATGTAAATATAACTGGGTCTCTGGGTATCAATATCCTCAAAAGAGCTCTTTATTTATATGTTTTTGAGTCCCAATATTGTCTTTCTGAGGGGTACAGGGGCTCATAGGGGCAAAAACTGAGGCTAGAAGGGTAAATAGTGGCAGCCTGTCACGTTTTCTTGGTGCTGTAGCACGGGTAACATCTAATTCCCCAGAGTATGGGAATTATTCTACTTTATAGTTGATGTTTGGACGTGTGAATAACACTAATCTGTCCATTTTATTTATTCTTCAAATAATTATCCTGAGTAAATGTTCCCAGTAAGTTGATAATTATTTTAATAGACATCCCCATGGATAGTCTGATGTCAGGTGAGTTCTCATTACGTATTAAATAATTTGAGTAAACTCATGAAATTGATTTTACTCTTTATATTTGAATTTTAGTTGATTTACCAAAATAATTATTTAAAAATATGACTCATGAGTATTTATGTAGTATTTTTAAATCATTAGTTTCCTTAGTATGTCACAATAATACTGATGTCTTGTATTTATCATAATTGCATATTGAAGTATCTTAATATATTTTCAGAAGTAGTCATTATCTCATTGTTGACGTTCTTGGTATTTTGAATTATATTTAATAAAGAATACATGTAAAGGTTATTTAGGTATTTTTATATACTTTTAGTTATTTTTAGAGTATTTACTATCCACAGCAACATTTATAACATATGTGGAATGTTCCCTTGTAGGTTGTAGCATGTTTACGCTGTACCTAGGTTTCTCAGGCCCCCTGTCACTTTGTCAACTTGTAGTCCCACGGCTGCGTGCTTTTCAGAGGCCCGGGGCTGCTTATATGGCTTTGAAATGGTGAGAGGGCTGTAGCTCAGCCGCATGGGGATGTATTGTCTGGGGCCGCTTCATGCGGGAATTGTGAGGGAACACATTTCTGTCTGTAACTCCTAAAACATACACAACACCTGAATTCTGACTAAATTTTAGGTGTGAAACCTCTACATGAAAATAAATGTGAAATATTTAATTGGCCAAAAGGTTCAACAGTGGTGCCTTGGTATTTTGGCCTTTCTTTCCTTAATTATTTAAAAATGTAAGGAGTTGGATTTCAAGGGTGGGGTCAGTGAGTGAACCTACCTAATTTTGGAAGAAACATCCATTTCTGCAATAATATGCAAGGATATTCTACTCCTTCTTAAGTTAATTTTGATATTAATATTTTTATGTTATTTTTGATACTTTTGCAGCTTTCTCTGCAATAGTAGCAAGCTGACAGCCTTTCTATAAGGTTGCCATTCTCACCAAGCTTGTGGGCTGGAATCCACCGCATCCCCATAACCCTCATGCCTGGATGTGGTTTGACAGGCTCCCAAAACTGAAGTTCATCAAACTTGTCAACTTGGTATGTTGCCAACACCAACCATTCCTTGCCAAACTGCGCTCTTGATGCCTTAGGAATAATCCACAGTAAGTGGTGGTTGGTCTTGATGGGCATCAATTGGATAATGCCTTCCTCAGGTTGTGCAATTTCATCCATGCATTCTTCACCAGTGAGATTTGATTGACAATGAAATCAATCACCCCTTTATTGGTTTCAGTTTGGCCGCCTGGAAGTCTGGGAATATAGCAGATGGGAATTGAATCACACGTTGCTCAGATGGGGACCACAAAAAAACCCTAAAACCTAAACCCTAAACCCTAAACCCTAAACCCTAAACCCTAAACCCTAAACCATAAACCCTGAACCCTAAACCCTAAACCCTAAACCCTAAGCCCTAAACACCTAAACCCTAAACCCTAAACCCCAACCCCCTAAACCCCAAACCCCCAAACCCTAAATCCTAAACCCTAAACCCTCTAAACCCTAAACCTTAAACCCTAAACCCTAAAACCTAAAACCTAAACCCTAACCCTAAACCCAGACCCTCCAAAATTCATTCTGGAGGGTTTTAGACCCTCCAAAATTCATTCTGGAGGGTTTTAGACCCTCCAAAATTCATTCTGGAGGGTTTTAGACCCTCCAAAATTCATTCTGGAGGGTTTTAGACCCTCCAAAATTCATTCTGGAGGGTTTTAGACCCTCCAAAATTCATTCTGGAGGGTTTTAGACCCTCCAAAATTCATTCTGGAGGGTTTTAGACCCTCCAAAATTCATTCTGGAGGGTTTTAGACCCTCCAAAATTCATTCTGGAGGGTTTTAGACCCTCCAAAATTCATTCTGGAGGGTTTTAGACCCTCCAAAATTCATTCTGGAGGGTTTTAGACCCTCCAAAATTCATTCTGGAGGGTTTTAGACCCTCCAAAATTCATTCTGGAGGGTTTTAGACCCTCCAAAATTCATTCTGGAGGGTTTTAGACCCTCCAAAATTCATTCTGGAGGGTTTTAGACCCTCCAAAATTCATTCTGGAGGGTTTTAGACCCTCCAAAATTCATTCTGGAGGGTTTTAGACCCTCCAAAATTCATTCTGGAGGGTTTTAGACCCTCCAAAATTCATTCTGGAGGGTTTTAGACCCTCCAAAATTCATTCTGGAGGGTTTTAGACCCTCCAAAATTCATTCTGGAGGGTTTTAGACCCTCCAAAATTCATTCTGGAGGGTTTTAGACCCTCCAAAATTCATTCTGGAGGGTTTTAGACCCTCCAAAATTCATTCTGGAGGGTTTTAGACCCTCCAAAATTCATTCTGGAGGGTTTTAGACCCTCCAAAATTCATTCTGGAGGGTTTTAGACCCTCCAAAATTCATTCTGGAGGGTTTTAGACCCTCCAAAATTCATTCTGGAGGGTTTTAGACCCTCCAAAATTCATTCTGGAGGGTTTTAGACCCTCCAAAATTCATTCTGGAGGGTTTTAGACCCTCCAAAATTCATTCTGGAGGGTTTTAGACCCTCCAAAATTCATTCTGGAGGGTTTTAGACCCTCCAAAATTCATTCTGGAGGGTTTTAGACCCTCCAAAATTCATTCTGGAGGGTTTTAGACCCTCCAAAATTCATTCTGGAGGGTTTTAGACCCTCCAAAATTCATTCTGGAGGGTTTTAGACCCTCCAAAATTCATTCTGGAGGGTTTTAGACCCTATGTCTTGTTTCCAGATTGTTGCTCCATGTAGCATCACTGTAGCAGTGGATTCAAGTCTTGGGATTCTTTACTGCAAGGAAAAGAGAGATTTCTTTGTTGGCCTTTAGATACTTCCAACATTGCTTGACCTCATGCCAGTGATTTATTCTGGGGTGTTTGCAGAATCGGGCAAGGATGGAGAGGGCTTAACTGATATCCACTTGAGTGAGACAGGCGATGTAGTTGATTAGGCAAACCTCGGACCTGTAGTTAATGTGAAAACAGATAAATCAACAAAAAAACTGGAAAAATGGGCCCTGCACCCTTTTTAAAACTATATCAAAGGTTTTCAGGGCCCCTGTAAAAGGACCTGTATGGTAGGTTTGGACCCAAAAGGGTAGTTTTTAGTTACTGTAACACCCTGAGAATGTGTAATAAGGATGAACAGAGGCCTATATTTTTCCTAGATGGCTCACAAGGTACCAAAAACCCATAAAACACCCCCCTTGTGTCCCTAGTAACTAAAACTGTATGTAACTAAACATTACTAGGAGTGTACTTTCCAATTAAGTCACTGTAAACTGTAGAAAAAACTATCTCTGCACTCCCTCAAGCTAGACACAACACGGTGCGGCTACTCCAGTTCCATGATCCCATAACTGCTCTGTCATCATCATTGCTTCACACATTGTCTTCTCCTTCCCATTCTTCCTATCCCGCTCCATCTCCTCAACCTTGACTCCTCACCATCATTCAATCTTGACTCCTCACCATAATTCATCCTTTTTCTCTCCGTTCCTGCTTCTCCAATCTCTCTTATTCCGCCAGCCCTTACTCCACAATCTCATTCATTTAGCACCTCTCAGCTTCTTTCATCCAATCTCCTTCTTCCTTTCTGTGCTCTTTTCCTTCCCTCAACCTTTACTCTCACTTTACAAAATATCTCCTCCTCAATCCGCCAAACACCTCAACCTTTATCAATCAGTTATCTACTTTCTGTCTAGTTGTGAGATCTCACATTTGTGCTCTTCCCAAGTTCATTCTCAAATTTCATGTTTCTGACCCCTGCTCTTGCAGTCTGCTGGTCCTGTTTTTGAATTCAATACATTTTATTCTTCACGGTTAAAAGCCAAAGCGCCCACCAACTCAACCAACCAGGCAACAAAAGGAACACCCCAGGAACAGCAGATTCTAATTCATCTCTCCTGAGAAACTTGACAGACTCCATTCCTAACCTCAACAAAAGCAACTTCTCCCCATGGCGATCAAAAATTGTCACAATCTTCTCCCTTAAAGGAATTGCTCAATGGATCTAATCAACCAAACCTGATAAATGCTTGGTCAAAGTCAACCTTGAAATAGTTGGATATATCCTGGCCAAACTGGATAAAAAGACCTATTTGAATTGCGTGAAAGAACACCATCTCTCCCACTGCATTGATCTATGGAACTCAATAAATGAATTCTTTGCCTCCTCCCAGACTGCTAATTGATCTAGGGTCTTCTTCAACTTCCTCAATCCCCAATTCTACCCCAGAAACATTGAGAAATTCATCACTGAAGCCAAATAGTACCTGATGCAAATAGCCAAAATTGGCATCAAGATGGAAGACAACATCGTAGCCTACCTCCTTCTGTACAAGTTACCTCCACAATTGAAACACCTGAAAACCGCAATAACTCACTCTCTGGGAGAAAGAAAGATAGACAGAGACTTGGTCCTAAGACATCTCAACCAAGTCAAACAAAAAGGTGCCCCAGGATCTCAAGCCTCTGCCATGACTATGCAACAAAATCTCCTAAGATGCAAGGAAAACTGGCAAAACCCACAACACAACCACCTCAAGGAGCAATGTTTCTGGTTATTTCCCCATCTGAGGCCCAATCCCTTGACCTACTCCGCTTCCTCCACTAAAGCCAATCCTTCCAGCACTAATAATACCGCATCCGCTCATCTTGCCTTCACATTTTCCATGACCCATTCACACCATCTTGACCAAAATCAAATAATTCTTGACTCTGGAGCCTCTCAAAGTATGTTCAACCATCCTTGATTCTTTGAAAACATTAGGTAAGATAATACTGTCATCCAGACTGGCAAAATTGGCTCCTCAATAGTAGCTTTGAGACAAGGGACTGCAAGCCTTATCACCTCCCACTCAGAACTTAACCTCAAAAATTACCTTCTTGTTCCTGAAATAGCCGTAAACCTGATTTCCCTGGGTCAACTCATTCTTGGAGGCTGTTCCCTGCAACTAAAAGCAGCCAATAAGTTTGTTATCACCTTCAAATCCAAGACCATCCTAGAAGGTTACATTCAGGACAATCTCATGTTCATTGAGGAATCCACTAATTCAATCACTCATACTGCTCACTCCTTCACTTCCTTTTCCACTCTCCATAAAAGATTTGGCCACTTCCACTATGACTCAGTCAAGCTAATTGCTAGAGAATTTCCAAAATTAAACTGGGATAATCTCAAATGCATCTTGTGTGCTTGAGGAAAAATCCACAAAACTCCCTTCAAAGGAACATTTGCCAAAAGCAATGCCAAATTTGAAAAAATTCACGCCAATCTCTGTGGCCCAATTTCTCCTCTGTCCAAATCTGGAAACAGATTTGTTCTGGTTCTCACCAACAACTTCTCCCGCTTTAAAACCTGCCTGCCCATCAAATTCAAATCCAATGCTGCCAGCAAAATAATCAAATTCATTCAACTCCAATCCGATCAATTCAACAAAAAACTGAAAAGATTTCACTCTGTTAACCGTGGAGAATTCCTCAACAATCAACTGGCTTTGTTCTTCTCCAAAAACGGTATCCTCCACTCCACCTCTGAACCCTGTACGCCTCAACATAACCCTGTTTCCAAAAGCGCCAACCGTACCTTGATCAAAGCCGCGAGGACTGTGATGCTTGACATGAAGATCCCTCTCACCATATGGGATGGAATCATATCCAGGTGCTTTCTCATCCTAAACCTCATTCCCTCCAACTCAACAAAATCTCTCCATTTGAACTCTGGAAATATTTGACTCCCAAGATTTCCCTCATCAAAATTCTTGGCTCTAAAACTATTGTGCTCAAACAACAAAAGAGTCTTTCCAAGTTTTCTGAAAATGGCTGGAGGGAATTTTGGTAGGATTTGATCTGGACTTGCACTCTTATTGAGTCTTCTGTCCCAAAGTTGGTGACTTCATCCACTCAAAACACGTTTAAATCTTTGAGAACACTCCATTCTCTTCCTCCTCTCCTCATCCCTCCAACTCTCCCTTTGATCCTCTTCTATGTCTAAACAAAACACTCACTGAACTTCTAAATTCTTCCACCCTTAAAAATCCATCCTCCTCACATGCACAATCTAATCATAATCCAGAATCCTCTACCTCTGACTCGCCCAAACCCATCCAAGACAACCATCCACTTTCCCCTTCATCTCACTCATCTGATCACACCTCTTCTGAATCCAAATTTGAAGAGATAGCACAACAACTCACCAATCCATCCTCCTGCACCCTGCACAATAGGTCCAACCTCAAAACCCCAAGTCGCTATGGCTTCCTGGCTTGCATTGTTCCAAGAAACTATCCCAAGGTCCTTAAATCCCCCGATAAACCTCACTGGCTGGACTCAATGAAAGTGGAGACCAAGGGGATTGAAAGCCATGACGTATGTGAAGGCTGCAACTCTTTTCCCCTTGGTAAATCGGTTCTCTCTACCACCTGGGTGTATCGCCTCAAAGACAACCCCAGCAGTAATGGAATCATATACAAATCTTGACTGTGCATCCAGGGATTCAAACAGCAGGATTTCCTCAACTATGGAAAAACCTATGCGCCCACTGGCCTCATACCCACTCTCTGCACTCTCCTCGTTTACTCCTTTCATCACAAACTGAAGACCATTCAGATGCACATCAAATCCGCCTTCTTGCATGCCCCTCGGGAGGAAGAAACCTACATTGAGAAAAAAAATGGCTATGACTTCCAATTCCCATACCTCAGACTCAAGAAAGCTCTTTATGGTCTCAAACAAGCTCCCAAAAGCTGGTGCAACACTCTGAAACAATGGTTCCACTCCCAGAACTTCAAATCATCTGTTGCGGATCCCTGCCTGTTTATCAACCACTCCAAATCCCTGTACCTTTTTGTCTACGTCAAAAATCTTCTGATTGTGGGAGAATCTGATTCCTTCAGGTCCAAACTCAAGGACCAATTCAACATCTCACATGAAGGGAAACTTTCCAAAATCCTTGGAAATCAAATTGTCACACACGGTGAAAATATTCTCCTTCACCAACCCAAACATATTTCCACTGCTCTCCAGGAGTTAGGCCTTAGAAAATCTAAACCCATCACCACTGCCATGACTCCTAATGTGAAACTATTTCCCGCCTTGGAAGAAGATAACAGCAATTTACTGCAACTCAAAATCAACTTCTGCTCAGAAACAGGCTACTTGAACTTCATTGCCAGTCGCACCAGACCCAACCTTTCCTATGCCGTCTCCAGCCTTTCCTGCTTCAACAATTGACCTGGAATGTCCCACTGGGAGCAATTCAAGCATGTCTGGAGATATTTCAACACCAACCCTGAGCTTGCTCTCTTCCTGACGCCCTCAGATTTCAAGTACAACATCAAGGGCTACAGCAACTCCAATGGCGGAGATGAACCAATCAACAGAAGAAGTCACACTGGCTTCATCATAATGCTTGATGGGTGCCCCATTGTGTGGCATAGAAAGCTGCAGTTTTCCATATCACTTTCCTCAACCAAAGGAGAGCTCAAGTCCTTGGTTCTCGCCACTCAAGAAAAAATATGGCTCCAAAATCTCATTCTCAATCTGAATCCCAACCTGAAATTGACTCACTGCGCCTACATCAATAACAAAGCCCTCAACAACCTGGTCAATATGGACTCCCATCAAAATGTGCTGAAACATGTTGAAATACATATTAAATGGGTACAAGAGAAGAAAAATGAAGTAAATCTGTTAACCACTCTAATCACGTCCGGAGAGAATCTTGCTGATTGACTTACCAAACCAGCTATTAATCCATCTGTGATAAATTTAACCTCCAAGCTTCTTTGATCTCCCTTCTAGACACAGTGGTGTGTAGAAATAACTGATCTCTGCACTCCCTCAAGCTTGAAACAACACGGTGGGGCTACTTCAATTGCATGATCCCATAACTGCTCTGTCATCATCATTGCTTCACACATTGTCTTCTCCTCCCCATTCTTCCTCTCCCGCTCCATCTCCTCACCCTTGAATCCTCACCATCATTCATCCTTGACTCCTCACCATCATTCATTCTTTTTCTCTCCATTCCCACTTCTCCAAACTCTGTTATTCCGCCAGCCCGTACTCCACCATCTCATTAATTCAACACCTCTCAGCTTCTTTCATTCAATCTTCTTCTTCCTCTCTTCACTCTCTTCCTTTCCTCAATCTTTACTCTCACTTGACCAAATATCTCATCCTCAATCCGCCAAACAAATCAACCTTTATCAATCAGTTATCTTCCTTTCTTTCTAGTTGTGAGATCTCACATTTGCCCTCTTCTCAATTTGTTCATTCTCAAATGTCATGTTTCTGACCCCTGCTCTTGCAGTCTTCTGGTCCTATTTTTGAATTGAATACATTTCATTCTTGATAAACCACTCCAATTGGAAAAAAAGAGCCTCAGACTCAAAATACTCTTGCAGAATGGGGTCCCCAGAGCATGTGTTCAAACCCCTGGATTCAGGAAGCCATGACTTTTTCTGAAAAAATATTAATTGGATTTTCAGCCTCTTGTATTCCAAGACCCTTGCTTTCCTTTGGCTACCAGAGGTGATAGAATAAATGATAAATATATTATTCAATAAATGCAGCAAAAATCTGTAAAATATTTGCATAAAGCTATTCCAATGTTGATTGGTTTGGTTTATTGTTTAATAAATTTATTATTAGATAAATTAAAAGAGGGGCCACAATAATATTGGGGATCTTTAACACCTCTCTTCAGGGAATTCCCTTTGAAAACATGTAGACCTGGCTACTTTGGAACCTTCAATTCATATTCTTAAAGGATATATTGCCCAAAGATAATATTTATATAAAATACGCGGTGGAGTGGAAGGGCTTTGTAACCAGGCTGCCACAACAGAAAAAGGATAATAAACCTCACTGGTATATTATTGAATCCTTTTGGTACCTTTTTGGGATGTGCACTGGTGGGTTAAACCTGTTACTGGGGTTAAAAGGTTTTTCAGCAGTTTAAATTGATAAAAAGGGTTGGGGACAGAGATTAACAATCAGGCCATAAATAACATACTTATCTCTTATGATTATTTGATTATGTTGGCACGGTTTCTGGATGTAAATATAATTGTGTCTCTGGGTGTCAATATCCTCAAAAGAGCTCTTTATTTATAGCTCTTTAAGTACCAATATTGTCCTCCTGGGGGATATAGGGGCTCAAAGGGAGGGAAAATAAGGCTAGAAGGGTAACCAGTGGTTGCATGTCACATTTTCTATGTGCTATAGCATGGGTAATATTTAATTCCACAGGTTATGGGAATTATTCTAATTTTTAATTGATGTTTTGGAAGTGTGAATGAAACTAATCTGTACATATTATTTATTATTAATTAATTATCCTTTTTAAATGTTCCCAGTATGCTAATAATTCTTTTAAGACAAATTCCTACGGGTAATCTGATGTCAGGTGGGTTCTCATTATGTATTAACTGATTGGAGTCAAATTTTGATATTGATTTTACTCCTTATTTTCAAAATTCAGTTGATTTACTAGAAATAATAACTTAAAAATCCAAGTTATGGGAATTCATGTTATATTTTTACATCATGAGTTTTCTGAGTTTGTCACAAAAATATTGATGTCTAAAAGTTCTCACAACTGTATATTAAATTATTTTAATATATTTTTACAAATAATAGTTATCTTATTTTCGACATTTTTGGTATTTTTAATTATATTAATAAAAAAATACATACAAAGGTTATTTAGGTATTTTTATATACTTTCATGGATTTTTAGACTATCCACTATCCACAGGAACAATCATTACATATGTAGAATGTTCGTGTGTAGGTTGTAGCATGTTTAGGTGGTACCTGAGCTTCTCAGGCCGCCTGACACTCTGTCAGCCCATAGTACCGAGGCTGTGTACTTGTCAGAGGCCCAGGGGTGTGTACATTGCTTTTCAGAGTATGCTGACAGGTGGAAGAGCTACTGCTCAGCCGACCGCGGGTGTATTGGTTGCCGAGGGTGCGTGCGGGAATTGTGACAAAACACATTTCCGTCTGTAACTCCTAAAATAGACAAAAAACCTCAATTCTGACTTAATTTTAGGTTTGAAACCTATAAATCACATTAAAAGTGAAATATTTAATTGGCCAAAAATTTCAATAGTGGTGCCGTGGTATTTTGGTCTTTCTTTCCTTAATTATTTAAGAATATAAGGAGTTGGATTTCAAGGGTGGGGTCAGTAAGTGACCCTACCTAAGTTTGGGTGGAGAATCCATTTTTGCAATAATATTCATGGTTTTCCCACTCCTTCTTACATTAATTTTCTTCTTATTATTTTTATTTTATTTCTGTTACTTTTGCAGCTTGCTCCGCAATAGTAGCAAGCTGACAGTCACGGCAACCAACACACCTGTGCGTGGCTGAGCAGTAGCTCTTCCAACTTTCAGCGTACTCTGAAAAGCCTTTTAAGCAGCCCTGGACCTCTGATAAGTATGCAGCCACGGGACTACAAGTTGACAAAGTGACAGGCGGCCTGAGAAAACTAGGTACCACGTAAACATGCTACAACCTACACAGGAACGTTCTACAAAATAATAAATGTTCCCGTGGACAGTACATAGCCTAAAAATACATAAAACTATTTAAAAATACTTAAATAAACTTTATACGTATGTTTTATTAAATGTAATTCAAAGTACCAAAAATGTCAAAAATAAGATAATGAATACTTCTAAAGATATATTCAAATACTTTAATATACAATCATGGGGAATTCTAGACATCAATAATTTTTTGACATACTAAGAAAACTGATGATGTAAAAATATTACATGAATACCCATGACTTATATTTTTAAGTAATTATTTTAGTAAATCAACTGAATTTCGAAAATAAGCAGTAAAATCAATATCATGACTTTACTCCAATTATTCAATACATAATGAGAACTCACCTGACATCAGAATATCCTTAAGAATTTCTATCAAAATAATTATTAACTTACTGGGAACATTTACTAAGGATAATTAATTAAATAATAAATAAAAAGGAAAGATTAGTGTTATTCACACGTCCAAACATCAATTATAAAGTAGAATAATTCTCATACCCTGTGGAATCAGATTCAACCCCTTTTACAGCACCAAGAAAACGTGAAAGGCTACCATTGGTTACCCTGCTAGTCCCAGTTTCCATCCCTTTGAGCCCCTGTACCCCTCAGAAGGATGATATTGGGACTCAAAAACATATAGATAAAGAGCTCTTTTGAGGATATTGATACCCAGAGACCCAGTTATATTTACATCCAGACACCGTTCCAAAGTAATCAAGTACTTATAAGAGATAAGTAAGTGATTTATGGCTCTAGTCTGATTAATAATATCCTTCCCCAACCATTTTAAACAATTTAAACTGCTGAAAAACCTTATAACCCCAGTATACAGGTTCAACCCATCAGTGCATGTCCCAAACAGGTACCCAAAGTATTTAATATTATAACAGTGAATCATATTATCCTCTCTTTGTCGTGGCAGCTTGGTTAAAAAGACCTGAAACTCCACCGTGTATTTTATATACATATTATCTGTGGGTAAAATATCCTTTAAACTAAAGGGCCCCAAGTAACCAGGCCTACATGTTTTCATACTGAATTCTCTGAAGAGAGGTGTTAAAGATCCCCAATATAATTTTGGTCCCTCTATAAAAATATTAAATAATCAATTTATCTTTATTGCTTTATAAAAATAAACCATATTGAAACCAATTAACCTTGCAATAACTTTGTCCAAATATTTTACGGACTTTTGCTGCATTTATTGAATAATATATTTAACATTTAATCTATCACCTCTGGTAGCTAAAGGATAGAAAGGGTCTTGGCATCCAGGAGGCTGAAAGTGGCTGCATGCGGGAATTGTGACAGAACACATTTCTGTATGTAACCCCTAAAATATACCCAACAACTAAATCCTGACAAAATTTTGGGTTTGAAACCTATACCTGAAAATACATGTGAAATATTTAATCAGCCATAAAAGTACCATAGTGGTTCCATGGTATTTTAGTCTTTCCTTTCTTCATTATTTAAAAATATAAAGAGTTGGATTTCAAGGGTGGGGTCAGCAAGTGACCCTACCTAATTTTGGGTTAAGGATCCATTTCCACAATAGTATTCAAGGATTTTCTACTCCTTCATAAGTTAATTTTGATATTCTTATTTTTATTTTATTTTTGTTACTTTTGCAGCTTGCTCTACAATAGTAGCAAGCTGAAGTTCCCCCACTCCAAGATAAGGCCATATGTGAAAAAAAATCTGGAGTGTGTTTGAAAAAAAAGTAATTCCATATGTGTTTCAGTTCCTCTTACTGGCTCTGTAGTTTCTAAGATGTATTGGTCCATCAGGTATATTATTCTCTGGTAACCATTCATCTTTGTCTGCAGATTCTCCTTTGTATCTCACTAAGTATAGTCTAACATCTTTCCCTTGAACTCTCTATTTCTTGTCTCTCAATATCATGCTGACTTTCCATTTCTCTTTCACAGGGTTAGGTTCTATTGGGATCATTGCTGGAGGGAGTTTGATACCTTCTCTTGGTTGAAAGTGTTTCACTAGGCTAAGAGGTAATACTGGGTGATTTCTTGATAATTCTTCACTGAAGATTACTTCTACAGAATTTTTGCTGTTCATCTTCTTCATAATAAATGGCCCTAAAAAAGCTGGTTTGAGCTTTGTGGTCCCTGCTAAATTGTTGACGTTGGCAGTAGATATCAAGATCTGATCTCCTATTTTAAAGTCAGGTTCTCTATTTGATTTTTCCCATCTCTGTTTGATGTATTCTACTGCTTCATCTACACATTTCTGGGTATGAGTATTTGCCAGGTCTATCATTTTCTTGAAGTCAAGAGATGTTGGATGAATGGTGGCTAAGTTATAGTTCAAGTTATTCCTAGGGAGTTTTGGAATTCATCTCCTTTCTAGTATGTAAGGGGCCTCTTTGGTAGTAGACTGTTTTATTGCTATTATAAGCCATCTCCAGGGCTGGCAGTAGGCTTACCCAATCATGGAAATGACAAACTAAGTTTTGGTTTTCTAGACCAAAGCTAAAGAACCTCCTTAAGATATCTTCCAGGGTCTGTATCATTTGTTCAGCGAATCCATCAGTCTGGGGAAGTTATGCTGTGGAAAATGCTAAATTAGTACCCAGTATATCATGTATATTCCTCCATAATTCAGAGGTGAATTTGGGGTCTCTGTCACTGATTATAATATTAGGTCTACCAACATCAGCTATAATCCTGTTCCAAAATAGTAAAGCTACATCCATAGCACTGTATTCTTTGTGGGTAGTTAAGAATTTCTCCTTCTTAGAGTATCTGTAAACTATAACAAGGACAGAGTTATTTCAATGTGTTCGTCTAGGGGGGAGGCTGGTGACAAAATCCATATGAATGATTTCCCACCTTGGTTTGGGTTCAGAAATCTTTTGCAGGAGTCCAAACCTTTTTCCAGTAGTTTTATTAGTTTTTTGGCAAGTTTCAAAGCTAGTAACAAACTTAATAGTTATTTCTTTCCATTTCATTCACCAAGCAGTCTGTTTCACTTTCTCCAAGGTCCTTTCAGTTGATAGATGCCCTGATGAACAGTTGTCATGGCATTCCTGGAGTATGTGTTGTATATGTTCTTTTTTACTTATTACCAATACACTGGAATATTGGTGTCTGTATTAAAGGAGACCATCCCAAAAAGTAAACCTTCCTGCTTTATAGGGTTTGAGTACTGAGGCAGGTAAACTATTTATCAGGCCTGCTTCTGGGTATTCACATTCCATAATGGTAATCAGCAGCTTGATATCAGAGGAAGTGTACTCTCTTACTAGATTGAAGAAAGCAGTGTCTAATTCACATAAGTGTATCCCCATGATTGGAGCATCTAATGCAAAAAGATTGATATTTAACATAGGAGAGATATCCTGATCCTAAGGGTCATATGCTGGATTGCTAGAGTCATTAGGAAAAGCATTCCTACTTAGACTATCAGCATTCAGGTGTTTAGCTCCAGCTTTATGCACTATAGTCATCTGGCCTCTATACCGTTGTATAGCAATTTGACACCTGAGCATATGTCTGCTGGGAGTCTTCATGTTCATGAGAGTTCTTTCAGCATTACAGTCTGTAATTACTTGGAAAGTGGTGCCTTCTAAGTAATAGTGTAGCTTCTATAGAGCCCATACTAGATTCAAGCATTAAATCTGGCTGGCTCCAGATCTTTTCTCAGTGTCTTTGATCTATCTAGATATGAAAATTACTGGTTTCTCCACTGGTTTGTCTTTTTCTATTCTTTCTTGGTGTAGAGCAGCTCCTAACCCTTCCATACAAGCATCAATGTACAATTTAAAGGGTTAAGAGTAGTCTGGTTGAATGAGTAGAGGAGTGGAGGTCATAGCTATTTTTAATTCCTCATAGTTTTTCAAACTCTCATGTGTCATTTCAAAGAGAGTATTATTGTTGCATATTTCAAACATAATTTGACTTAGCATAGCAAACTTTGGGATTTACTCTCTGTAGTAACTGCAAAAAATAATAAATGATAGAAACTCTGTTTTATTCTGAGGCATGGGTCTTTTCATTACAGAAGCTATCTTATTCTGGTTGGAAACTAGAGTTAGAACAGAGACTATATGTCATAGAGCTTTCAGTTCTCCATACCCAAAGTTACATTTCTTCATGGAAACTTTCAATCCTCCTTAGGAGAGGGTTTGGAGAACTAATCTTAATTGATTTATATTAGTCTCCCAATCATTAGAATATATGATAATCTCATCTATATAAAGCATCATCAATCCTTGTCTGACGTAAGTACCTAGAACTGTATCCATTGTTCTCTGGAAGTGTGATGGAGCATTCTTTACACCAAAGGGCATCCTGAGGTATTCATATATTCTTAAGTGAGAGATTATTCTCATAAATATTCTACTTTCAAGTCCTTTAGGTATTTGGTGGAACCCTTTAAGCATATCCACATTGGTGATGTATTTAGCTTTGGATAGGTTATGCAGAGCATGATCAATACGGGGTATAGGATAATAATCTGCTAGAGTATAGTTTTTCAGCATCCTGAAGTCTCCTACCATTCTTGAATTGTCATAATTCCAGGCTATGATTACAGGAGTAGTCACATCTAATTTTTCATTGGGCCCTACTTTATCAATACTTGGAGGTCTATGAGTTCTTGGATATGTTGCTCATGAGCTATCTTAGATTTAGGACTAGAGGGATAAGCTGGTCTTCTTAGGTTGGGAGGATAAGGAGGCTTAATAGTCAATTTTAATACCATGTCATGTCCTTTGATACCACCAATGGGGTGATCTCTAGTAAAAAAATCATTTTGATTCTCAAAGTAGACTGTCAATCTACATTTCTTCTGTTCTTCAGAATGTTTCTCATTTAGAGCTGCTTGAGAGAAGTATTCTGAATCAAATTCTTCCAAGTGATTTTGATAAGTAGAGGAGGGGAAGTTAGTTTGGCTAGTTCATATCTTAAACTTCTTGTCCCAGTCACCACCCACAGTGAAGTAGATTCCTTTACTCTGGAACACATCTATGCAATATAGACATAAAGCATCATTTCCTATTATAAATTAATCACATAATACGTTGAGCAATACTACAAATTCCAATTGTATTCTCAAAGATACTTTAGTATGGGGTAATATTATGGGAGCAGTTCATACTCCAATAGTATTTATGGTAGATTTGCAAGAGCTAAACTTGGCTTTTGGGATGGGCAAAAGGTGGTCTTTCCAATTGGGATCCCATTTGTTTAAGAATTCAGTGCAGACACATGAGAAAAAGGCCCCACTATCAAGTAATAACCTTATAGGCCTATCTTTATACCAAAATGTTGCATAGCAAGTCTGACCAGTAGTGTAACTCTTACCACTCATGGGCTTAAGAGTTATTGGTTTAACATCAGTGATATTTCTAGGAATTAAGGTGGGGTCCCATTGTTGGGGCAAACAAGAGTCACCATGGATGTTATTGATTTCTATAGAAGTACCTATATCTGCTTCTATTACATTGACAGGGTTGGTCAGGATCAATTCACATTCAGAAAGAGAGACTTCATTATCAGCTATATCTTCATAGTTCCAATTCACTTCAATCTCATACTCTCCTTCCATGAATGCTACCTTTCTTTTTGGAAATGGCAAGTCTTGTCTCATATGCCCTGTCTTGTTACAGTTCCAAAAAGTTCCAGGAATTTTCTCTTTATCCCTGTTCTCATGAGGTTTTTTTTTTGGTCAGGAATGTTTATCAGAGGGGGTTGTTCTCTGGTTTTGTTTATATTTAAGTTCTCTTTGGATCTGGAAGGAACCTTCTTGTCTAACCCATTCATGTCTATTACTTCCTCTAACACATTGATTAGATTTGGTAAGTCAGCATCCATAATCATTCTGCATCTTACACTATGCTTAAGATCTTCAGGACACAGGTTGAGGAGTCTTTCAATGACTTCCTCTTTATCAGTATCTGGATAGAAGAAGTCTAGTCTTCTCTTCTGTTCTAAGCACCATTTGTGAGGCTTATCCTTGGAGGGGTGAAATGTTGAATTTTCAAAATTTTCCATCATTTTTCTTTTCCACATTCTAGAACCAAATTTTTCTTTAATTAGAAGTTTCCAAGAATTCCATGGTAAGGATCCCACTTCTTCTCTTTTACTAATAAACCAGTCTAGGTCTAATCCTTCAAATAGTCTGGGAAGCCAAACTACAGCTATAGCTTCTGGTAGGTCATAAGAGTTTATGGTGTAGTAAATAAATTTAATGAAATTTATATGATTATATTCTCCTTCAACAAAGAACTTGAGCTATTCAGAAATTGGGGGTAAAATTTTGAGGGCTTGTTCCATTCAAGGGGTAGGACTAGGCCTGAAAGTGTCACTCCTATGCATTCCTAATAAGGGTGGTGCATAAGGAGTAGCTGTTTGTCTGGGAGGTTTTGGTTCCTCTGTGGTACTCCCCAAGGGGTTGGTCAGACGGAATTTTGAGTCTCTAAGATCATTTTTGATCAGATTAAGTTTCAGGTCCACTTTATTATTGAGTAGATCTAATTTCTCACTAAGGGACAGAATGGAGCTGTTAGTAGTATTTACCAATTATTTTTTTAAATTCTGGAAGGACATTGGATACCTGATAACATATTCTCAATTGTTTGTGTCTGTCTAATTTTACCTTGGTTTATTGTCTCCAATAATTACTCTGTATGTTCCTTTATATCTTCTATCCCTACAGCTTTTGATTAATTATTAATTGATATGGCTACTACTGAAGCCAACTTATCCATTTGGGTGTAAACACCCTCCAAAATCTCCACAAAAATTTTTTAAATTATGGCGCATATAATTAGAAAAAGAAGTAATTACATCAGAGGTTGTTTTAGACAAGATGCTGGGTTCAGAATTAGAGGCAAATTGTTGCACACCTTTTTCCACTTTTTAGCTAAGGATATTATCTGATCCCAATCCTTCTTTCCCCTTGGCTTTGGATGGGAAGGAGATCTCTTCTTTCCTGATCCTCTGCCTTTCAGTCGGGCTGATTGATCCCAAGGATTCCACTTTTCTACGTAGGATTCTACCTCTTTCCTTGGAATCATTTTCTGAAGGGCTATCTAGGTAGCCTTTGCCTGCGAAATTATCTTTTTCATAGATACCATTTCCTCCTTGGATTGGGCTTCTTTGAATTATTCCCAATATTCCACGTGCTCTTTGACTAAGTCTCTGATCCTGGATTCCTTGGCCGGATTCTGCTGGGGTGGCGGCAGGGAACCTTCTTGTGATTGAAGGGGGCTTGATTGTACTACCTTCTCCGGATCTAGGCTGGGGAGGGAAACAGTACTTGGGGATGTTTCCTGTCCACTATCATTTGGTTCAAGGGTTACAGCCCCCTCATGGTGGTCATTATTGATGGTCTCATGGTTAATGGGGGCTCCTGGAAAAGATCCATAGGAGGGAATTGTCCCTGAGGCTCTTGTTATATGTCTTTTCATGTTTAATAAAATATTAATGTGTATTTTTCTTTAGAAAAATCCATGATAATAAGATTTATTTAAGCTTACTTAAGTTGATGTTTAAAGGTACTAAGACTTTATTTTAATTAAATTGGTCCTTAATACATAATCCTACGGGGTATTGGTGTGTTCCAATGAGGTCTTCTCCCGTCCAATCAATGTTTTCAGGGCTTCCAGAGATATCTGGGACTTCTTGATCCAATAAATTAACTTCAGTCATGGTGTTTTCTGGAATAGGAGGGTTCACTGATGGTAAAAAGATATTTTATTGGTGAATAAAATATATTAATAATATTTTAATAAAAATAATATGGTAATACAATTTTTGTACTTAATTGCATATTTCAAAAAGTAATTTATACAGTCTTTCTTCCAAGCTTTATGTTTCCCCAATGGGGCTTGAAAGTTGATATGCCTCTCAAGATCTTCTTTTTCAAGGAGTTTATCTAAGTGTTTACGTGCAGAAGAAAGATTAAGTTGCTCAGCTTGAGTTAAAGCTCCCCAAGCAGTTGGTTTAGAATTTTTAATGTATTCTTCTTTTCTTATCTTTAAAAGATTTAAATAATATATGATTAACTCTGAATTGTTTTTTAAATTCACTGAAAAAGAAATTCATGATAAATTAAGGTTAAAAAGTCAAACAAATTATCCTTGATTTAATTTTTACATGGAATGTCTGGTTGAAGGTATTAAATATTATAAAATGGAATATTTCCAAGCCAGACCCCCAGGTGTTAGCCTCCTGGATACCAAGACCCTTGCTTTCCTTTAGCTACCAGAGGTTATAGAATAAATAATAAATATATCATCAAATAAATGCAGCAAAAATCCACAATATATTTGGATAAATCTATTGCAAGGTTAATTGGTTTTGTCTTTGGTTTAATAAATTGATTATTAAATAAATTCATAGAGGGTCCACAATGAGATTGGGGATTCTTAACACCTCTCTTCAGGGAATTCACTTTGTAAACACGTAGAATTGGTTCATTTGGAACCTTTAATTTATATTCTTAAAGGATATATTTCCCAAAGATGATATGTATATAAAATACATGGTGGAGTGGCAGGGCTTTGTAACCAAGCTGCCATAGCAGAAAAAGGATAAAAAAACTCACTGGTATATTATTTAATACTTTGGTTACCTTTTTGGGACGTTGTCACAAGGGCTTCTGACGTCTAAGCAGGGCTTGGCACAAGGTCTACTCTACTCACAGTAGGATTGGGAGCAAGGTTACTGGAGGAGGATATGGAGCAGAGTAAGGTTAGAAGGGGTCAAGGTGCTGAATGAAACTTGCTTGGATAGATACCTCACAAGAAGTATTAAACTGATTTCTTGGGGGGACAATCAGTAAGAGAGAGGAGGTCTACTTAAATAGACAAGAGGTGGAAGACTACAAGAGAGGAACAACTGGTGAACAACTGGTTGGGGCTCAGACTACACATGAAATGACAAGGGAGCAATGAATGTACCAGAGAGGGCTGATACAGTGAGCAACTACATTGGGATAGACTAATTGCCACATTGGGTCTAGGCTACAGGTCTGGCTGTCTAAGTTGGGAGTGTACAGTAGAGAGGTGCACAGTGTATATAATGATCATGAAACTATGTGTACTAAGTAGAGAGAGTATGTAATACTGTCTACAGAGAGATGTAAATAAGGATTCCCAAAGGATAAACCATAGAGAGAGAGTATGGGATAGACAGGGTAAGCAAGGTTATAGGATATCCAGTACCTGAGAGAGTAACCATGTGAAAGTATGTGCAAGCACAGAGGAGTCTATGTATGTACTGCATGAGATCAGACCATATGTAGATATATGTATATGTAGTCATATGTATATGTAGTCATATGTGTATGTAGTCATAAGTATATGTATGTAGGTTGAATGGAGATATACCTATATAGTCTCCAGAGCCCTGAGGTTGAAGTTCCTGAGACAGTTGAGTTGACTGAGGGTAGACTTTAGATTGAGTTGAGCTGGTTTTCAGTATGACAGTTGCCCCTGGTGAAGAGGAGGGCATCCCCTGATGAGCATAAAAAGAGAGGTTGAAGAGGCCATCCAGTCTTGATCCTTCAGCTATGTCTGATTCCAGTTTGTCCCCACCCCACTCCACACCACCACCACATTACCATTCCCTTCACCCTACCTTCAACCATCACCACCACCTACCCCATTACCATCGCTAAGTACCTTTACCAGATCACGTACACCTACATATCCAATGGAGATGACCAACAATTACTACCCCTTCCAACAATATTACCCCAGCTGCAAACAATGTTTGAAGATGGATCAAATTTGTACCACCAGTATACGCTTTAATTCCACCAAGTGTGAAAGTTGTTGTCAATTTGGAAGGCCGTGTGATATGGATAGTAGAAAGAGGAAGGCCATGGGGCCAACCCTATGGGTCCAGGATAAGAGTCAACCCTTTGAAATAAAGGAAGCTCCAGATGATGAGGCAATGATTTTAGGTGGTTCATCCAGGTTGGATGAATCTTCAGGTAAGTGCAACTGAGTATTTGTTTATTTTTGTTGAGGTTTATTGAATGATGATTGGTTGATTTGGATAGTTTGTTTGATGCAGGAAAGATTAAAAAAGGTCCAAGCCAAAAGAGAGAAAATGCACAGAGAAGGTCGATTGGCATTGGATGGGACTTCAAGATTACGTGACAATGAGATGGGTGAGGCCTTCATACAATGGGGAGTTGCTGAACCAGAAACCAATGAAGAAGATCTTGAATCACCTTCAAAAAGAGTCCGCAGAAAAATATCTGAATTGGCCGTCAAACCTGTCAAAGAAGCACGTCAAAGCGTCAAAGGAAGCCATCAAAGCGTCAAAGGAGGCCGTCGAAGCGTCAAAGTAGGCGGTCGAGGCGTCAAAGTCAGCGGTCAAAGCGTTGAAGCAGGCCGTCGAAGCGTCGAAGTAAGCCGTCGAAGCGTTGAAGAAGGCCGTCAAAGCGTTGAAGTAGGCCGTCAAAGCGTCAAAGGGGGACGTCAAAGCGTCAAAGTAAATTGTTGAAGCTTTGAAGAAGATGAAGACGCCAAAGGGAGTTCTGAGATGGATTTAAGTGACGTAGAGGAGGAAGAAGAAAGACAAATAATGGACGTAGAAGTGAATAAGGGGAAGGGGAAAGAAGCTAGAGAATCTATTGTTGATGAAAGAAGGAGGTTGGATGATTCTTTGGAGTTGGAAGATTTAAGAAAGAGAATAAAGGAATTGGAGGTAAGAGCAAGGACAGTAGAAGATAGAAAAAATAAGAAAAAAGGAATTGTAATGAGGGAAGCCTCTGTGGCTATGTTGGAAGAAATTGAAAATGGAGAAATATTTGTCTAAATGATGGGAGGCGAAAAAGTAGGTGAAAGGTTTAGAGATGATTCAATTTTGGATGAAGATCAGGTGAATCAATCTTTTGAAGTTTATAATAGAAACGTAAGGATGTTAGATTCAAATTTTCAGGAAGGTTTAAAGAGAGGTTGGGGAACTGAAAGAAGAAAGGAAAAGTATGGTTATTTTGAAAACAGAAGAAGGAAAATTTTGGAGATCAAGAAGAAAATATCAGATATCTTAGCTTTTGCAGGCCATACGTTTGAGATGGGAACTACTGTTAGAGGACCTATTTCTTATCAGGCTAAAAAATTAGAATTAGTTAATTCTTGGATGAATAGAGTAAAAGAGTTGGAAGAACTTATGTGCGAAAATGTTTGAATTTTATTTGTAAAGGCTTGATATTTTTATTTTATTTTATTTTATTTTATTTTTATTTTAAGAGTGAATTTTTTGAGATGGATTATTTCTTTTTACTATTATTATTTTATATATATATATATATTATTATGTTTATATATATATATATATTATTATGTTTATATATATATATATATTATTATGTTTATATATATATATATATTATTATGTTTATATATATATATATATATTATTATGTTTATATATATATATATATATATATATATATATTTTTGATTTGAAAAGATATCTATTTTTCTTTACTTTAAGGGAGCTTTTGGTTTTGATGGATAGAGTCTATGGAAATCTTGAAGTAAGGCAGGGCAGTTGGTAAGATTGGATTGAGGTTCCCAAGTAGTGCGTTCCTCATTGTTTTGAAAGCCTTTCCATTCAAATAAGTAGAATAGTTTCCCCCTCTTGAGTTTTGAGTCAAGTATTTGAGACACTTCCCATTCTTCCTCTCCATTGATTTGAACTGGCTTGATAGGTGGTTGATGTCTGGAAGATAATGAGTTGTCTTGATAAGATTTGAGTAAGGAGGAGTGGAACACAGGGTGAATGGTGGACCATTGTTGAGGAAGTTGAAGCTTGAAAAAATTTTTTACAATCTGTTCTTTAATCAAAAAAAGGACCTCACCATTGCTCTGAAAGCTTATGAGTTGTACAATTAGTTTTGATGTTTTTTGAAGAAAGCCAAACTTTGTTTCCAACAGCAAATGAGTCAGGAAAATCACTTCTTTTAAGGTCAGCATATCTCTTATAGGTTTTAATGGCTTTTTCCAATTCATCTGTCAGCTGCGTCTGATTTTGTTGAATCTGAGTTATGTAGTGACTGGCAGGTTGGTCATCTACTACATGCAGACTGTCAAAGTTGGGATGTTGACCATAAATGGTAAAGAAGGGAGATTGCTTTGTTGAAGTATGAGTTGAGTTGTTGTAGGCAAATTCAGCAAGAGGGATCCAGGTATCCCAGTCGTCTTGGTGATAACTGACATACAGCCTAAGAAATTGTTCTGGAATCTGATTTACGCTTTCCGTCTGACCGTCTGTTTCAGGGTGATAAGCTGTGGAGAGATTTCTTTTTATCTGTAATTTTTCACATACATTTTTCCAAAAGGAAGAAACAAATAAATATCCTCTGTCACTGACAATGTCAGCAGGTAGTCCATGTTTGGAGAAGATGTTGGAGATTAGTAAGTTAGCTAATTCCACAGAGGAGATATCAGTTCTGTTTTTCATAAAGATAGACATTTTTGAGAAACAATTGAAAACCACTAGGATTGAGTCAAAACAATTTGATAATGGTAGTTTTGAAATAAAATACACAGAGAGTGAAGTCCAGGGAGAATCTGGAATTGGTAAGGGTTGGAGGAGTCAAAACTTCTTGTGGTGACTGGACTTATTTCTGCTGCAAAGGTAACAAGAAGAAACATAATCTTTGATAAAGGAGTTCATATTTTCCCAATGAATATCTCTTTTGACTAGATCAATAGTCTTGTCTTGACCAGGGTGACCAGAAAGTGGAGAATCATGTTTTTGTTGTAAAATTTCTCATTGGAGCTGTTCATCTTCCTTAGGGATTGCTATCCTATCTTGAAAAATAAGAAGACCAGTGTCTGGATCTATTAAGTAATTCTTGAATGTTTCTTTTTTGTGTAGCTTCTGAATAATCTGTTGAGTTGATTTGTTGGAAAGCTGGGAGTTTATTAAGTGGTCCAAGTATCCATCAACCTTTTTAGTGGAAATGAAGAAAATTCTGGAAGTTTCAAAGTCAGTCTGTTTCAAGGGTTGTTTGACATTTTCTGGGTTCTTTTCTGCATAGGGTACTCCCCCCTTGGGATAAATGTTGTCTTGACGTGACAAGATATCAGGCTCAATAGAGTGCTTTCCAGGTCTATAAACAATTGTGAAGTCAAATTCAGAAAGGAATTCTGCCCACCGCGCTTGGCAACAAGTCAGTACTTTTGAAATCATAAAATATTTCAAAGATAAATGATCAGTGAGAACTTCAAAAGGAGAAGAGAGGCTAAGGAAATAAGCTCTCCAAATCTTGATAGAACATACAATGGCTAGGAGTTCTTTATCATGGATTTTGTAATTCAGTTCAGCACTACCCAATTTCCTGCTATCAAAAGCAACTTGGTGTTTGGATCCATCAGGAGAAATTTGATTGAGCACAGCCCCTAGGGCATAGTCACTAGCGTCAGTTTCTAAAACGGTTCTTAAGGAAAGATTGAAATGGTTAAGGACAGGTGCTTTGGTAAAAGCCTGTTTGAGGTTGTTAAACTGCTGAAGAGCATCTGGTGATAAAGGAAAAATGGGGTTGGCACCAGTGAGAGCAGTAAGGAGGTGAACCTTTCTGGACTAGTTAATGATAAACCTGCGATAAAAGTTAGAAAAACCCAAAAACTGTTGCAAAGCCTTTTTATTCATTGGTGTTGGCCAATCCCAGATTTTTCAAACCTTGGAGTTGTCCATTTCAATACCTTTCCTTGAGATCACATAGCCTAGATAGTCCACAGAACAGGTATGAAATTCACATTTAGAAGCTTTTGCATATAAGTTGTTCTTCCAAAGTCTGTTCAAGACTTCACACACATGAGCGGTGTGTTGTTCTAAGTATTTGGAAAAAACAAGAATATTGTCAAGGTAAACCACCACATAGATGGTTAGAAGGTCACTGAAGATCTCATTAACAAGAGATTGAAAAGAGGCAGGAGCATTAGTCAGTCCAAAAGGCATGACCAAATATTCAAAAATTCCAAATTGGGCTCTGAATGATGTAAGATGTTCATCTCCTTCTTTGATACAAAGAAGATTGTAAGCACCCCTGAGGTCAACTTTAGAGAAGATAGTAGAACCTGAGAAGACTGTTAGTAAGTGAGTCATTGGAGGAATAGGATATTGGTTCTTGCAAGTCACAGTGTTAAGTTTGCAATATTCAACACACAATTGTAAACTACCATCCTTCTTTTTCACAAAGAGGAGAGGTGCACCAGTGCTGGAGGAACTGGAGAAAATGAAACCTTTCTCTATATTCTCCACTATATAGGCTTGTAGGGCAGTTTTTTCATGATGTCTCAGAGAGTAGATAGGCCCAACTGGAGGCAAAGGTCCTTCCAGTTGGATATGGTGATTGTAAGCACGGTGAGGAGGCAGTTTATCAGCTTTGACCTTGGAAAAAACATCTAAAAAGTCATGATAAGCTTGAGGAACTTTTTCCATCATGGTTTTGATTTCTTCAGCTTCTTCATCTTCATCCAAACCTTCAGGAGGGTTCTGCTTGGGTTCAGAGTCAGCATGAGAAATAATCATATGCATAAGTTGAATGGATAGATCATTCTCCATATCCTCCAAGAATTTCAGAGAATGTCAAAAGAATATCCAATTTGTAGAAGTGGTTGTTGAACTTGAAGAAGCGTGTTGTGATGACTTAGATTCTGAAGTAGGGGCAGGGACAGTGATCTGCAGGTTCAATGGCGGATAGGAAATAATGGACAAAGAGAGTTCAACAGGAAGGGAACTACCTAAAGTTGGTTGGTGTCTTGGGGTGATAAATCCCAGTTGCCAATTTACCTCCAGGTTCCAGAAACAAAGAAAGTCAATACCCAGAATAATATCTTCCTTTGGAGGAGTATTGACAATCAAGAAGTCCCATATTAAGTTGGGAATTTAGGGTAAGGAAAACCTGAAGTTTACCTTATGAGTTATCTCCTGGGTTGGCGTGTTAGTAGGAGTAAATGGAATGAGAAAGATAGGCACAGATAGAGGAGTAGGAGATAAAGAGAACTTAGAAACCATAGATTTGGAAATGACGTATTTGGTTGCTCCTGAGTCCACAAGTATGCTGAAAGCTTGGTTATTAAGGAAACAAATGAAATGTAAGTCTTTATTATGGGAGTCAGAAGTTTTCTGTCCCAAAGCATGTACTTGGATATTGGAGGGGTGATGGTCATGGAGTACCACATGCTCATCACCTAGTCTTTTCCCTGTTTAGGTCTTTCCGAGTCAACCTTTTGGAAAGGTTTGTAGTCTGGTTGTTTTCTGCAAAGGTTGAACTTGTGAGGCCCTCCACAGTAACTGCACAATACTTCCTTTTCCCTTCTAGCTTTCTCTTCAGCCTTGAGGTGTCCATCTTTACCTATTTTGGGATTTGGACAATAAGTTGGTTCAGGTGGGGTAGCCTTAGCCTTTCCCTTAAACCTAACTTGGTGACTTGGTTGAGGAGCTTTGGAGGAATTGGATGAACTGGGACCAGGTCTTGGAACTGAATGAGAACTATGGGATTTCTCCCTCATCCTTTCATGGTAACGTATTTCATACTTAAGCACAATGTCCATTAACTCTTGAAGGGTTTCTTGAGGTCCGTTGTATCCCACTATCTGATCCAGTAATCTGGAAGCTATTCCCTGTCTAAAAATAAAAGTGAAAGCTTTATCACCCCAGGCAGAAACCTTAGTCATTAAGGTCCTGAATTCAGTGATATAGTTAGAAGCATATCCTGTATCTTTCATTTTAAGAAGGGTTAGGTCTTTTTCAGCGCATTGGATCTCAAGTCTGTCTCCAAACAAAGTATGAAGTTTTTGAGTAAAATGAAACCATGAGTTAAGCAGAAATTCAGGTTCTGGGTTACCAAGGTGAGCAAGGTATGGTTGAATCCATTGACTAGCATTTCCGGATAGGTATGAGACTGTAAAAAGAACTTTCTTCCTGTCATTAGAAAATACCCTCTCATCATTAGAAAAGATGAGTTCACAGGATTGAAGAAAAGGTTGGAGCTTGGTTGGGTTAGTACCATCAAATCTTTCTGGAGCATTTATGGATGGTGATTTAAAGTTGGAAGAAGGAAAATTATCAGCAGGTTTAGAAAGGTGAGTCATTGCTAAGGTCATTTGCTGAAGAATGGCCAGCAGGGAAGGGTCAGTAGAAGTACCCTGAGAAGGAGGAAGATTAGTAACCCCTTGAGAATTGGTTGGGAACGCAGTGTCATTAGAGGAAATACTTGGATTACCTCCTGGGGAAGGTGAATTCAAGCCACTCAAGATTCTTGAGTCAAATCCTGAGTCCTCATCTTCTTTGTAACCCTCATACTCATCCTCTTCTGGAAGTGGGACCAAGCTTGGGTCAAACGCAGGGGAGTCCAGTCCATGGTAACCTGGTACTGGATATTGACCTGCAATTCTGTGAAGACTAGAATTTTCAGAGGACAGAATGGAAGCAAGGGAAGCTTGTGGAATAGGTTCCAATAACCTAGTATCCATGGGGGTTGAAGTAAAAACCTCCAGGATTGGTAAGTTATAGAACATTCTTCCTCTTCCACGTGCTGCTGGTGTTGAAGGGTTAGCAGGTTCAGTGGTACCTCTACCTATGAAACTGCAATTAACAGCTGGGCTGGTGATGTGAGTGAATCAAGAACATCAAGGAGGCATTCTATTGCTTTGAAGAAGTTACCCAAAAGTTGTCTTCATTGTAGAAAAAGTAAAAAAGAAATATACCCAAATTTATTGCAGAAATTGGCCCAAAAGAAGCAGAGGGTTGAAGCCCATTGAAGCCCGTCAAAGCCTGTCAAAGCCCGTCGAAGCCCGTCGAAGCCCAAGAACGTAAAAGCCCGTCGAAGCCCATCAAAGCCTGTCGAAGCCCGTCAAAGCCTGTCAAAGCCCGTCAAAGCAGAGGTAAAAATGGGTGAGTTTTTGCGATTATAAAGAGGGTTTATGGATTTAAAAGGTTTATTGGAAAGGCCACAAATTCAATAGCCAGTCCAAGGATTGAAGGAAAGATGGGGGTTTATGAAAAGGCCACAAATTCAATAGCCAATTCAAGGAAGGTGATACAATGAAATGACCACAAATTCAATAGTCAAGTCAAGGGTGGTAGGAAGGATGGGATACAATGAAATGAACACAAATTCAATAGTCAAGTCAAGGGTGGTAGGAAGGATGGGATACAACAAAATGACCACAAATTCAATAGTCAAGTCAAGGGTGACAGGTGGAAGGGTAAACAAACAGTGCCACAAATTCAATAGCAAAGTTTGGTGAGGTTAAATAAGGTAAGGAGTGTTTGGTTGGTGAAGATGGGGTTATTGGGGAAGAAATCAGTTTAATGTCAGAAGGGCTGCTGACGTCTAAGCAGGGCTTGGCACAAGGGCTACTCTACTCACAGTAGGCTTGGGAGAAAGTTTACTGGAGGAGGCTAAGGAGCAGAGTAAGGTTAGAAGGGGTCAAGGTGCTGAATGACACTTGCTTGGATAGATACCTCACAAGAAGTATTAAACTGATTTCTTGGGGGGACAATCAGTAAGAGAGAGGAGGTCTAATTAAATAGAAAAGATGTGGAAGACTAAAAGAGAGGAACAACTGGTGAAAAACTGGTTGGGGCTCAGACTACACATGAAATGACAAGGGAGAAATGAATGTATCAGAGAGGGCTGATACAGTGAGCAACTACATTGGGATAGACTAATTGCCACATTGGGTCTAGGCTAAAGGTCTGGCTGTCTAAGTTGGGAGTGTACAGTAGAGAGGTGCACAGTGTATGTAATGATCATGACACTATGTCTACTAAGTAGAGAGAGTATGTAATACTGTCTACAGAGAGATGTACATAAGGATTCCCAAAGGATAAACCATAGAGAGAGAGTATGGGAAAGACAGGGTAAGCAAGGTTATAGGATATCCAGTACCTGAGAGAGTAACCATGTGAAAGTATGTGCAAGCACAGAGGAGTCTATGTATGTACTGCATGAGATCAGACCATATGTAGATATATGTATATGTAGTCATATGTGTATGTAGTCATAAGTATATGAATGTAGGTTGAATGGAGATATACCTATATAGTCTCCATAGCCCTGAGGTTGAAGTTTCTGAGAAATTTGAGTTGACTGAGGGTAGACTGTAGATTGAGTTGAGCTGGGTGTCAGTATGACAGACGTGCACTGGTGGTTTAAACCTGTTTAATGGGGTTAAATGGTTCTTCAGCAGTGGAAATTGATAAAAAGGGTTTGGGATGGAT
Organism: Puccinia polysora; assembly: GCA_025617555.3. Lineage (NCBI taxonomy): Eukaryota > Fungi > Basidiomycota > Pucciniomycetes > Pucciniales > Pucciniaceae > Puccinia > Puccinia polysora. The sequence continues at coordinate 28,293,742 of CM062614.1, read as the reverse complement.
ATTATTAATCAGACTAAAGCCATAAATCACTTACTTATCTGTTATAAGTATTTGTTTATCTTGGAACGGTGTCTTGATGTAAATATAACTGGGTCTCTGGGTATCAATATCCTCAAAAGAGCTCTTTATTTATAGCTCTTTGAGTCCCAATATTGTCCTTCTGAGAGGTACAGGGGCTCAAAGGGACGGACACTAAGGCTAGAAAGGTAACCAGTGGTAGCATGTCACATTTTCTATGTGCTATATCAGGGGTAATATTTAATTCCACAGGTTATGGGAATTATTCTACTTTTTAATTGATGTTTTTGACGTCTGAATAACACTAATCTGTCCACATCATTTTTTATTAATTAATTATCCTTATTAAATATTTCCAGTATGCTTATAGTTTTTTTAATAGACATTTCTACGGGTAATCTGATGTCAGGTGGGTTCTCATTATGTATTAACTGATTGGATTAAAATTTTGATATTGATTTTACTCCTTTTTTCAAAATTCAGTTGATTTACTAAAAATATTTACTTAAAAATACAAGTTACAAGTATCTAGGTAATATTTTTACATCATTAGTTTCCTTATTATGTCAAAAGACTATTTATTTCTTCAATTTGTTGCAACTGTATATTAAAGTATCTTAATATATTTTTACAAATAGTAGTTATCTTATTTTCAACATTTTTGGTATTTTTAATTATATTTATAAAAAAACATGTATAAAGTTTATTTGGGTATTTTTATATACTTTTATGTATTTGTAGACTATCTAATATCCACAGGAACATTTATTACATATGTAGAATGTTTCAGTGTAGGTGGTAGCATGTTTACATCATACCTGAGCTTCTCAGGCCACCTGTCACTCTGTCAGCCCGTAGTGCCACGGCTGTGTACTTGTCCAAGGCCTGGGGCTGCTTACACTGCTTGTCATAGTATGCTGACAGGGTTGCAGAGCTACTGCTCAGCCGCGCGCAGGTGTATTGGTTTCCCTGGCTGCATGCAGGAATTGTGACAGAACACATTTCCATATGTAACTCCAAAATTATACAAAACACCTCAATTCTGACTGAATTTAAGGTGTGAAACCTATACCTGACAATACATGTGAAATATCTAATTTGCCACAAATTTCTAAAGTGGTGTCATGGTATTTTGCTCTTTCCTTTCTTTAATTATGAAAATTATAAGGGGTTGGATTTCAAGGGTGGGGTCAGTGAGTGACCCTGCCTAATTTTGGGTGGAGGATCCATTTCTACAATAATATTCAATAGTCATTATTTCTTCAGATATTTTCTTCCTAAAGCCATCAAACCCTTATAAGAAATAAGTGTATGATTGTGGACCACTTTCTGATAAAAGTATAGACAAAACTCTTGAATCCTTACCTTTTGGCCAAAATCAATTTCCAACCATTAAGCCTCCCTCAGAACTATCTTCCAGCACCCTGAATCCCTGCATATTGGTCCATCCATCAAGCATAAGTCTGGATCTAGACCTAGTAAGTGATCCTGCTGACTTTTACTCTTTTTTTTAGATTCTGCATAACCCAAACCCCAAGGAAATTACACACACCCTTCTTGGAAGGAGTCCTTGTAAACCCCACAGGCACCAGAATTGCACCTATATTGTCTTAAAAGACATATACATGTTTTCCGGAGGGCTCAACAACCCCATTAAGGTGTTGGCCCCTCCTTTTAAATTTATTTCTAAAAATATATAAATAAATTTAACCCTTTAAGACAAAATATATCTCTGGCATTTTTTTCACATTTTTACTCTCAATTTTTCATCACCTCTAGCAGCTAGAAGGATTTAGGTCCTGGGCATCTATTAGGCTGAGAGTATCTACTTGTGGCTGTTTATCTGATAATTTGTAATCCATGTTTACCCTATTCTTTAAACCCCCTCCACACAATTTATGAATTGGGCCCGCTGCACCGTTAAGATTTCCAGGTCAGGAGTCATCTTGTTTGGGCCTATGAGTTTGTTGAGTATGTTTTCCTTCTGTTTGTGAGTTCTGGTGCAACTAAACGGGGTCTTCTGTTGGCTTGCAAAGTTTTTAACAAAAAATACCATGCATGCAAGAAAAATACTTTTGCGCTTCTTGGAGGATTTGTATCCAGCTATGAGAATTGTCAATTCATTGTTGCAGAAGAGAGATATCAGTGGTTTCAATTCAAATTCTAACAGGATTTTCAGGAGGTCAGACATTTTCTGCATTGCTTCTGAGAGTGCAAGAGATTTGGTGGCACATGTAGATAGAGCCACAACCTTCTGCCTAGTCAAGCCCAATGCCACTGGGTTGCCAAAATATTTGATGAGGTGGCCTAAGGTAGATAGTTCATGCTCACCACCCCAGTTGGCATTTCTCCATAGCTCCAGGCCTGGCCAATTCCTGTCAAAGAAAATTTGCTTGTCCATTTTCAATCTCAGATAGGCAATCAACCAGTCCAGGGCATCCCAATGTTCATGTGATGGGCAATTAACAAACATCAAGAGCAGTTTTACCGGTTAAGAGAGATCAGGCCTGGTACCCTCAGCCAGGCAAATCAGGGAGCCAATATAATGCTTGAATTTTTCTCGTTCAATGGCATTGGAGCAGTTGATTGACAGAGCTAACTCAGGCAGAGTGCTGCGCTTGGGTTGTGGAGTTCTTGGTTATTTGTTGAAGATCTTGTTGGTAAGGGTCTGCTGACTGAGTTAAAGAGACTGGTTGCTGCATCAGACAACTATCCCCACAATTTGTTTTGTACTTTCTTTCCACTTAAACTTTATCTTGTGCTCCATTAAGCTGAAATGGGAAGAAAGGAGGGAAAACAATGAGGAAAGAAAAAAGGCATTTTGTCTACATGCATCCAAACTATCATAAATCCTGCTTTTCTCCCCAAGAAATAGAGGCAAGTTTTGATTTCCCGACTTTAAAAGCCAAACCGTGACATGATTCCCTCAAAAATCTTCCACCAGCACCTAGCAGCTTTCTTGGCACTGTATACAGCCTTTTTTAACCTCATGACAAGGACTTTCCCCTTTGGCCAAACAGAAACAGGTGGTTGGGCTTATAGTTCATTGTCAATTGGGATATACAAGTACACAGAGCTGACATCAAAAGAGGCCATAGGAAGGTCTATGTTGAGGCCAATCAAGATAAGGACACAGAGGATGTTCAGGCTTTCCATTGGGGTGTATGTCTTGTTGCATTCCTCACCCAATTTATGGTTGAGGACTTTCACAACCTGTCTTGAGGGCCTTTCTATAAGGTTGCCATTCTCATCCAGCTTGTGGGCTGGAACCCACCGCATCCCCAGAACCCTCATGCCTGTGTGGTTTGAAAGGCTCCCACAAGTCAAGTTCATCAAACTTTTGAACTTGGTACGTTACCAAGGCCAACCATTCCTTGCAGAAACCCCTTTTAATGCCTCAGGAAGAGACCAAAGTAAGTTTGGTATATGGTTGTGGAGGTATGTGGCTGTCAAATACACATAGCTCCAATACTTGTTGGCCATCTGGTTTCTTTTGAGCATTGTCTGCGCGGCGTTGCCAGTGGCCCTGTTGACTCTTTTTTCTTTGGCATTTTGCTGAGGGTGGAAAGGTGCAACTGGGGAAAGACATATACCAAGTCTCTCCAGCTTTGTACATAAGGTCCAAATGTATTTTGCCGCATTATCCAACCTGACATAGGACAGCAACCTTCCCACAGTGTTTCAAAGTGTCAGCTTGCTACTATTGCAGAGAAAGCTGCAAAAATTATTAATTATAAATTGAAAATAAAAATATCTAATTTAATTAAGAAAGAGTAAGAAATCCTTGAAAATTCTTTCAGAAATGGATTCTCCACCCAAAATCAGGGAGGGTAACTCACTGACCCCACTCTTGAAATCCAACTCCTTATAATTTTCATAATTAAAGAAATGAAAGACCAAAATACCACAACACCACTATGGGAATTTTTGGCCAACTAAAAATTTCACATGCATTGTCAGGTATAGGTTACACACCTAAAATTCAGTCAGAATTGAGGTGTTGTGTATATTTTAGGAGTTACACAAAAATGTGTTCTGTTGCAATTCCGGCATGCAGCTGTGGCTACCAATGCACCTGCGCGGGGCTGAGCTGCAGCACTGCCACCCTTTCAACATACCCTAAAAATCTGTTTACGCAGCCTGGGGCCTCTGAAAATTATGCAGCCGCGGGGCTAAAAGTCAACAAAGTGACAGGCTGCCTGAGAAACCTAGGTACCCCATAAATATGCTACAACCTACACAGGAACATTCTGCATATGTAAAAAATGGTCCCATGGATAGTGAATAGTCTAGAAATACATAAAAGTATATAAAGATACCTAAAGAAACTTTATATGTATTTTTTTATTAATATAATTAAGCATACCAAAAAGTGTGAAAATAAGATAACTACTATTTCTAAAAATATATTAAAGTTCTTTAATATACCATTATGAGAACTTTAAGGCAACAGTATTTTTTTGACATACTAAGCAAACTAATTATGTCAGAATATTACATCAATTCTCATAATGTTTATTTTTAAGTAATTATTTTTAGTAAATCAACTGAACTTCAAAAGTAAGGAGTAAAATAAATATCACAATTTTACTCCAAAAGGTTAATACATAATGAGAACCAACCTGACATCAGATTACCCGTAGGAGTTTCTATTGGAAGAATTATTAACATACTGGGAACATTTACCAAGGATAATTAATTAATGATAGATAGTATGGACAGATTATTGTTATTCACACCTCCAAAAGATCAACTAAAAGGCAAAATAATTCCCATACCCTGTTGAATTAGATACTAACTGCGGTATAGCACATAGAACATGTGATAGACTACCACTGGTTACCCTGCTGGCCTTAGTGTCCATCTCTTTGAACCCCTGTATCCCTCAGAAGGAAAATATTGGGACTCAAAGAGCTATAAATAAGGAGCTCTTTTGAGTATATTGATACCCAGTGTCAGCTCTCTGATAACAGGAATCTTGCAGTCCTTTAGCGTCAGCTCTCTGATACCAGGAACCTTTCAGTCCCTTAGCTACAGAGAGTGATAAAAATGCTGAAATGATAATAATAATCATTATTCCAATAAAAAACACTTAGAAGCTCAAATAAATGATTTAATAAGAGCAGTTGCAACGTTTAATTGGTTTTTTAATAAAGGGTTTTCAATATAACATAACGGAGGGGCCACAGTATTATACTACTGGGGATCTTTACAGACTAGCAACCTCTGTTCAAGGGGCCTCCTTAGGCATTTTAAGAACCTTGGAATGAAGATGGGTGCCTTAGAAAGGACTTATTCCACTGATGACTGGGCTTAACAGCTCAAATGGCCAAGACAAGAAGGGTAACACTCACTCTGAGCACTTTACCACGAAAATCCTGGAATAATTGGAAGGGTTTCAGAGCAGATGGGGTAGATTGCTTGACTAAAATTCAATAGTTGATTTGTTAATAAAGGTAAATAATACTACTACAGACTAAGTCATAAATCACTTGCTTATGTTAATATAGGCATTTGATCAACAATGACACGGTGTCTGATTGGTAATAAATAATTCCTGGTAACTGATGATTGAATAATGGATCCCAAGAGGTCTGTATAAATACCTTTTTGGGGTGATTTTGGTCTCCTCAGGGCACGTAGAGAGGGTTCTGCTCGTGGGCTGAGGCTGGCAAGCCAGTCAGGGCAGATATAGTACGTCCACTAGATTCTGTAAATCAGCTGTCCTTAGATCTGCTGGATTTCTGTATTATTTTAGCCACCAGATCTGTTAATCTGTTATGGCGTCAATTTGATCATTCTTTACTCATCCTTCATTTTTCTATTGATATTGCTTCAAAGCGTGCAGATGTGGATGTTTAATGATTTTCCATCACCTGCTGATCATGTAGATAATTTTTAATAATTTTTATGTACACTCCTTGTGGTGTTTTGTGGTCTTCAAAGATCAGGATCAGTGATTTACGTGATAATCCTTGATCTTTGATTTATTATTAAAAAATGTTTTAAACTTAATTTTCATTAATTTTATTTAAGTTTTGATATTTTTAGATCATTGGTAATGCATATGTACGTTTGTTCCATATACTAGGCAACCCTAACTAGGTTGTAGCTCCTCTGAGCGGTACCTGGTTGTCAGATTAGTCACGACTGATCCAGACGCGGGGATCAATTATTACAGATGCGCGCAGGGTAGGATCCGCTGCGTGCGTGGCAGAATCAGCTGCGCGCGGGTCTCTAGTACGCGGTAAACTGCTGCTAATAGTACGTAGGGATATTTAATGATGCAGGGCTGCGCGCAGGAATTGTGACATAACACATTTCCGCGTATAACTCCTAAAATATACACAAAACCGCAATTCTGAGTGAATTTTAGGTGTAAACCCTATACGTGACAATACGTGTGACATATCAAAATGGCCAAAAAGTGCCATACTGGTGTTTTAATTTTTAGTACTTTTTTTTTAATTATTTTAAAAATATAAGGACTTGGAATTCAAGGGTGGGGTCAGTGAGTGACCCTACCTAATTTCGAGTGAGGAATTCATTCCTGTAATAATATTTATTGATTTCTCACTCCTTATCTTGTTAATTGAGATATTCTTATTTTTCACAGTTTTTGTGTTACTATTTGACAGTTTTGCTCTGTACATGGTAGCAAGCTGACATTTAGCTACAGAGAGTGATGAAAATACTGGAATAATAATAATAATAATAATAATTCCAAAAATAAACACTTAGAGGCTCAAATAAATAATATAATAAGAGAAGTTGAAAGGTTTAATTGGTTTGGTAATAAAAGGTTTTCAACATATATATAAAAGAGTGGCCACAGTATTATACTACTGTTAATCTTTACAGACAAACAACCTCTCTTCAAGGGGCCTCCTGAGGCATTTTAAGAACCTTGGAATGAAGTTTGTTGCCTTAGAAAGGGCTTATTCCACTGATGGCCAGGCATAACAGCACAATGGCCAAGACATGAAGGGAAAAACTCACTCCAAGCACTTTATCACTAAAATCTTGCAATAATAGGAAGGGTTTCAGAGCAGATTGGGTGGATTGCTTGACTAAACATCAGGGGTTGATTGGTTAATAAGAATAAAAAATAATACTACAGACTAAGTCATAAACCAATTGCTTATCTTCCTATAAGCACTTGATCAAAAATTACACGGTTTCTGACTGATAATAATAATTCCTGGTAAACTGATAATCATGGGGAAGAATGCATCCAAAGAGGTCTGTATAAGTACCTTTTTGGCGTGATTTTGAGCTTCTCAGGGCACGTAGAGAGGGTTCTGCTCATTGGCTGAGGCTGACAAGCCAGTCAGGGCAAGATTAGAATTTCCACTTGGTGCTGTAAATCAGATGACCTTAGATCTGCTGGATTTCTGTACTATTATAGCCACAGTATCTGTTCATCTGTCATGGCGTAAATTTGATCATTCTGCACTCATCCTTCATTTGTACCATTAGTATTGCTTTAAAGCCGACAGATGTGGATGTTTAATGATTTTCCATTATCTTCTGATCACTTGGATAAGTTTTAATAATTTTTATGAACACTTCTTGTAGTTTTTTGTGGTCTTCAAACATCAGAGTCAATGATTTACGTGGTAATCCTTGATCTTTGATTTATTATTAAAAAATGTTCTCAAGTAATTGTTATTGATTTTATTAAAGTTTTAATCTTTTTAGACTATTAATAATGCATATGTCAACTTGTTACATATGCAAAGCAACCCTATCTAGGTTGTAGCTCTTCTGAGAGGTACCTGGTTTCAGATTAGTCACAACAGATCCAGACGCGGGGACCAGGCTGTACAGATGAGCGCAGGGTAGGATCTTCTGCGTGCGTGGCAGAATTAGCTGCGCGCAGGTCTCTAGTACGCGGAAATTTGCTACTACGAGTACGTAGGGATATGTAATGATGTGGGGCTGCGCGGGGGAATTGTGAAATAACACATTTCCGCGTTTAAATCCTAAAATATACACAAAACCTCAATTCTGAGTGAATTTTAGGTGTAAACCCTATACGTGATAACACGTGTGAAATGTTAGAATGGCCAAAAGATGCAATACTGGTGTTGTAATTTTCAGTACTTTTATTTTTAATTATTTTAAAGATATAAGGACTTGGATTTCAAGGGTGGGGTCAGTAAGTGACCCTACATAATTTTTGGTGAGGAATCCGTTTATTCAATAACATTTATGGATTTCTCATCCCTTCTTTTGTTAATTTATATATTCTTGTTTGATTTGTTTTGTATAGTTTTGTGTTGCTATGACAAGTTGCTCTGTACATTGTAGCAAGCTGACAAAGGTGCTACAACCAAGACAGGGACATACTACATATTTAATAAATGTCCCTGTGAATAGTAGATAGTCTAAAAAACATAAAAGTATTAAAAAATAATTAAAAAAACTTTCTACGTATTTTTTATAAAATATAATAAAAGATACAATATAGGTCAAAAATAAGATAACTACAGTTTGTAAAATACCTTAAAATGATTGAAATAGACAATTATGAGAACTTTCAGACATCAGTAGGTTTGTGAAATACTAGGAAAACTGATTATGTAAAAAAATTACATTTATTCCCATACCCTATATTTTTAATTAATTATTTCAAGTAAATCAACAGGATTTCAAAAATCAGGAGCAAAATCAATATTATGATTTTACTCCCATCAGCTAATACATAATGAGGAACCATCTGACATCAGATTACCCATGGGAATTTCTAATGAGAAAAATTATTAACATCCTGAGAATATTTCCTCAGGATAATTAATTAAATTATGATCATGTGGATAGATTAGTGTTATTCAAATGTCAAAACAACAATTAAAAGGTAGAAAAATTCCCATAACCCCAGGAATTATATTTTATCCATGCTACAGAACCAAGAAAACGTGAATGGCTACCACTGGCTACCCTTCTAGCATTAGCCCCTGTCCCTTTGAGCCCCTGTATCCCTCAGAAGGATAGAATTGGAACTCAAAAAGCTATGAAATGGAGCTCTTTTTGAGGATATTGATACCCAGAGGACCAGTTCTATTTGAATCCAGACACCGTTCCAAGTTAATCCATTACTTATAAGAGACAAGTGAGTGATTTATGGCTTTAGTCTGATTAACAATGTCCGTCCCAAAACCCTTTTTATCAATTTAAACTGCTGAACAACCTTTTAATCCCCAGTAACAGGTTTAACCCATCAGTGCATGTCCCAAACAGGTACCTAAAGCATCCAATGATATACCAGTGAGTTTTATTATCTTTTTTCTGTTGTGGAAGCTTGGTTACAAGGCCCTGCCACTCCATCATATAAATTATATATAATATCTTGGGTCAATATCTCCTTTGAGAATATAAATTGAAGGTTCCATAGTCAAAGTAACCAGGACTATGCATTTTCAAATTTAATTCCCTGAAGAGAGGTGTTAAAGATACCCAATATCATTGTGGCCCTTCTATTAATTTCTTCAATAATCAATTTATAAATATTGATTTATCATATTGAAAATAACCAAACCAATCAATCTTGAAATAGCTTTATTGAAATATTTTACAGATTTTTGCTTCATTTATTGAATAATAAATCAATTATTTATCCCATCACCTCTGGTATCTAAATGATAGAAAGGGTCTTGGGATCCAGGAGGCTGACAACATCCATGCATGAGGGTTCTGTCCCACAAGGTGGATGAGAATGGCAACCTTATAGAAAGGCGCTCAATACTGGTTGTGAAGGGCTTCAACCAGAAATTGGGTGAGGATGGCAACAAGACATACGCCCCAAGGGAAGCCTAAACATCATTCTTATCCTTATCTCACTTGTCCTCAACATGGACCTGCCATGGGCTCTTTTGATGTCATGTCTGTGTACTTGTATAGCCCAATTGACAAGGAGCTATATGCCCAACTGTCTGTTTCTGTTTGGCCTGAGTGCAAAGTCCTTTTCATGAGGTTAACAAAGGCTGTATACAGCGCCAAGCAAGCTGCTAGGTGCTGGTTGAAGTTGTTTCAGGGAATCATGCCATGGCTTGGCTTTGAAACTCAGGAAATTGAAACTTCCCTCCATTTCTTGAGGAGCAAAGGAGGATTTATGATAGTTTGGATGTATGTAGACAATGGTTTTGTTGTTGACTCATTGACTGCCCTCCTTGCTTACATTTTCAGCATAATGGAGCACAAGATCAAGTTGAAGTGGAAAGACAGCCCAAAAGAAATTCTGGGGATAGTCCTCCAATGCAGAAACCCAACTTCAAGCATTATATTGGCACCCTTGTGTACCTGGCTGTGGGGACCACCATGATCTCTCTTAACAGGTAAGCCTGATCTTGAGGTTTGCTAATTGCCCATCAAAAGAAAATTGGGATGCCCTGAAATGGTTGATTGGCTATCTGAGATTGACAATGGACAAGCAACTTGTCTTTGACAAGCATTGGCTGGGCCTGGAGCTATGGAGCAACGGCAACTGGGGTGGTGAGCATGAACAATCTACTGCCTCACCTTCACCTACAGGTTGATAGGGACCTGGAGCAGGGTACTTATACCTACTCTATATCCCCTAGTATTCTAACCTTACCAACGTTACATACAAATTTCCAACAGGTTATGAGCCTGGGTTACCAGCTTTGCTTAAGATCTCCTCCTTTCAACGTACAATTCACAATTCAAAAAAGTTCCTTATCTTCTTCCTGCATTGCTTCTCCCATTACCAGCATATGACCAACAGGGTTGGTTTTTTTTTCTTCTTGTAGGATTGCCAGTGTCTTTCCGAGGGGGTGGGTATTGTGACCTAATTAGGTCCCATAGCCTACTGGGCTGCATCACTGTCACCCACAGGTTGACAGGGACCTGGAGCAGGGTACTTACACCTGCTCCATATCCCGTAGAAAACTAACCTCACCAATGTTCCATACCAAGTCCCAAAAGATACAAGAATATTAAATATGCATAAATTATGCATATAAAGTTACGGAAAAAACTCCATGTATATATACACTTGTCCAACCCACTGATCAGACAGACCTTTTTTTTTCAAAAGTGCATTTTTGCATATTGCATTGCGCACTATAACTGAATAAATTGTATATAAAAGACACCCTGCAGACCAGAGGGAGCACATGAGATTGTGGTTCACCCACAGAAGGGCTTTACAACTAGCAGTTTTGACAAGGCCACAAGAAAAGGAACAGAAAAATGAGCAAAAAGGAAAAGGAAGATGAAAAAGGAGAGTATGTAGTCAGGGGGAGAACACCGGGGGAGGAACCAAGGTTGAGGGCTGAGTGAGGGGGTCTTGCAGAAAAAAAAGGAAAGGGTAAAATTAAGTTAACCGGCCCGTCCCTGGGAGGAAAGCGGCCAAGGAGGAGTATGACTTGGGGCGCCTTGGTATTTCATCCAGGTGATTGGCTCTGAATTAGATCTAGCTCTTGCAAAGCGCCCTCCAAAGAGAAGCTCAATGAGGTTGTTGTTTTTTGCTGTGATTCATGAGATGAGCAACAGTCTCCTTGCTACTACAATAGGGACAGAGGGGGTCAGTACTTTTCTGTATGCGGAACAGGTAGGAGTTTAAGGGGAAATTCCCTGAGTGGAGCTGATTAATTAGGGAGCTCAACAAAATCTTTATCTCTTTCTCTGAGGGCTTTATTTTGGGACAAGGGCCTGCAATTAGGCTCCTAGTCTTGAGGGCGCTGTTGGCAATGGGCAGAATGGGGGCATTGGGACACCCCACTGCCTGGCTGGCCAGTTGATCCGCCACCTTATTGCCCTGGATCTCTGAGTGACCAGGGCACCACACCAGGGAGACAAAGACATTTTGGGGGAGGGAAGATATTTCCGGCGCAACCATGATGAGAAGGGATTGGCCGGGCTTGGGGGAATGGGGGTCCCTCATTTGTTGGAATACCCCCTGATTGTCAATGAATATGAAGAGGGAGAGGAAGGGAGTTGATAGCAGGGTTTGAGAAGCCAAGCATAGGAGGAAAATTATTTCAAAATCATGGTTAGAGGTAATGGCATTAGGGGGGGTCTTGTAAGCCAGGAAGGAGTTATTTTTGAAGCAGAAGGCCGCTCCTGTGCCCCCTTTCTTCTCATCAAAAGAACAATCACAGTAAATTGGAAGATAGGACTCATCATAGGACAGGGTTTGGATCAAGGACAGCAACTTAGACTTAGCTTGTGCTTTTGGGCCCTCAAAGATGTCAAAGGAGAGGTTGGGAGGACAGCAATCCCGGAAGTTGATATTAAGTTTTAGGCATTTTACGCCCTTTGCTAAAAGCTGGAAGACCATCCAGGAGACAGACTGATCTAATTTGGAGGGTACCGCACCCTTTGTGGATGGGTAAAACATCTGTAGAACCAGTTGCCTGACACGGTTGTTGGGCTTCAAGAGGGAAATTTTGCAGTGGTAGAAAGAGAAGATGGAGCGCTGGAAGTGAGTCAAGGAGCACATTGGGGAGATTCTGGAGGGTATAAAGGAGAGTGAGATAGTTTTCTATACTCCCAGGATAAAAAAACCTACCAGAAAGTCTGTTTTGGCTGCCAGCTGTGAAACAGATGGCTTCTGGGCCCATGAGGACCAGATATGGGAACCATATGCAAACCTTGGGAATAAAACCGTGTATAACATGGAACTTCTGCACAATTCAGGTGAGCCTGACTTGGAGGAGCCAAAAATTCTCAGCTGATGGATACTCAACCCAACTTTCAAATCTAGGAAGTTCAGATGGACTTCATATGTCAGTTTGGATTCTAAAGAAAAGCCAAGCCACCTAACAACCCACTCCAGGAGAGGAGTCACAGGCCACAGCGTATGTCCAACTGGGAAATTGGGTGCAGCAAGAGCTAAATGGTCTGGGACTTGACAGCATCAAAGATAGTGCCATGGTGAAGTCCCAAATGTAAGCAGTGGGCGCCTTGTTCTTCAATTAGGGATTTGGCATCAGCGGGGGAGTTGGCACCACAAGGTGGACAACATCATTGACATAGCCAATAGAGATCTTATTACTACTAGGGAAGCAGGAGGGGATGAGCAGACTTTTATTGTAAAAAATATAGAGAATAACCAAGAGGGGGGAGCCCTGGGGGGGAAGATTGAGATATTGAAGCTGGGGGACTCATAGTCCTGATATCCTTGCAAACATGGACCAGCTAAAGGAAGAAGTTAAGAAAACTAATCCTAATCGTTCATCTCATCTGATTAACAAAAGTGATTTATTAAACAACAAGCTTGATTTGAAATTATGTATGATTAAGAATGATCTCATAGAGCTTAAAGTAAATTCTACTAACTCTCCTGTCATTGACCTGGAAGAAACTAGACCAGCTAGGTAGAACAGTACTCCTAGTGTTCCTCTCAGAACAAGGAAAACTAGCAATAAAGCTTTTTGACCCAGTCCTACTCCTGAAGTGGAACAGGCTTTGAAGTTACTTCCTCCCATTACTGAATGGCCTAAAATCTCCGGAGAAGTACAATACAACCATGTCATTTTCATTAAATTTATTGATTATACCCTTGCTTCTCATGAACTCCCTGATGCAATAGCTGTGGTAAGATTGCCCAGACTGTTTGAAGGAGTGGCTCTTGATTGGTTTATCAAGAAAAGGGAAGAAGTTGGATCTTTATCCTGGAGTTCTTGGAAAGAATTGATCAAAGTACAATTTGGTGCTAGGATCTGGAAAAGAAAGATGATGAAAACTTTTGAAACCTCCCAGTTTTATCTATCTAAGGACAAACCTCATGAGTGGTGTTTAGACCAGAAAAAGAGGTTAGACTATTTTTATGCGGATGCTGATAAAGAAGAAGTCAATGAAAGGCTTCTCAATTTATTTCCTGGACAAATCAACCACAGTGTAAGGTACAGGATGCCTATGTATTCTGATCTTTCTACCTTGATAGGTGTGTTGGAAGAGACTATTGATATGAATGGTCTCAATAAGAGAGTCAACAGACTCCCCAGGGAACAAAATACTATGAACAGGGAAGAGTATACTGCCAAAACTAAGGAGTCCCCTTCCACTAATCCAACCCCTTAGAAGTCAAGAAGACTCCAGAGTCAAAGGAAAAAGTATGTTGAAACTGTAACCAAACAGGACATGTAAAAACTGATTTTCCTCTACCTAGGAAAAGGTTAATCCTATTGAAAGGGAAGAGTATGATAATCCTGACCCTCAGCTTGATGATACTGATGGATCACTTTCTGATTATGATTTAATGATCACGAACCCTAAAAAGTTTATTGAAGGGAGTATTGAGTCTTATTTGGACATAAATTTTTTTGATGAGGATTTGAACTTAACTCAAAAATGGAATCCCAAAATGAAGATTCACCAAATGTCTGAGGCTAAGGCCTTGTCTCTAAAAACTTCTGCAGGTAAAAGTTAAACTTCAGGAAAAACATGCTATGCTACTGGTTTAATCCAACAATCCTCTGTTAAGTTACTCTTGTACAGTGGAGCCTTTTGCTCATGTGTTGGTTCAACTTATTTAGAGAAACAAGAACCAAACTGAAAACTGAACTTATTACCAGTACTTCAGGCTATGTTCAGCCATTGTAATTCTTCTCTCAATGCTGTTGGAGTATGGTCTTCTGATATCATACTCCCTCACTCTAAAGGATCACTCAAGCTGAATATTGAATTTGTAGTGCTCCAAAATGGAGTATGTGATTACTTTATCCTTGGAAATGATTCTCTTTGCTTGTATGGTATAGATGTATTCCAAAGCAAGGGTAGATACTTCACTACAGAGGGAGACTGGAACAAGAAGTTCCAAATACACCATTTCAATTCTCAAACTTCTGATTCAACATATGAGAAACACTTAGAGAGTTTAAATCAGGAATACTGCTCTCAAGCAGCTTTGAATTCCCTGCTCAATGAAGAAAAAAAACGGGACATCCTACAAGTATGCTTTAAAAATCAGAATGCTTTCTGTACCAAGGATCACCCCATTGTTAACATCAAATGACATGATATGATCCTAACTCTGATCATTAAGCCTCCTTACCCACCTAACCTCAGGAGGCCTACTTACCCTTCTAGTCCAAAATGTAGAGCTTCTCTGGAAACTCATATTCAAGAGTTGGTTGACTTACAAGTCTTAAGTAAAGTAGGACACAATGAACAAGTGGATATCACTACCTCAGTAATTATAGCTTGGCATAATGATAAGTAAAGGATGGTTGGAGATTTCAGAATGCTGAAAAACTATCCCCAAGCTGATTATTATCCAATTCCATGGATTGACCATGCTCTGTATAACCTGTCAAAAGCCAAGTACATCACTACCATGGACATGCTGAAAGGTTTTCACCAAATACCTATCAGCCCTGATAGCCGGAAATTGATGAGAATTATTTGTCATTTGGGAATTTATGAGTATCTTACAATGCCTTTTGGTATTTAAAATGCTACTTCTCATTTTCAAAGGATGATGGACATAGTCCTAGGATTATTCATCAGACAAGGATTGATGATGGTGTACATTGATGATGTTATCATTTACTCTGATCATTGGGATACTCACATGGAGAAATTAAGGCTAGTCCTCAAAACCATCTCTGCCGTGGGATTAAATTAATCAATGAAAAAGTGAAACTTTGGCTATGGAGAACTAAAGGCCTGTCAGCTTGCTGATATGTACAGAGCAACCGGTCATAGCAACACAAAACTATAAAAAATAAGAATATCTAAATTAACAAAAGAATTATTGAGAAATCCATCAATATTTATATGGAAATGGATTCCTCACCCAAAATTAGGAGGGGTCACTCACAGACCCCTCCCTTGAAATCAAAGTCCTTACATTTTTAAAATAATTTAAGAGAAAAGTAATAAAAATTACAAAACCAGTATGGCACCTTTTGGCCATTTTTAAAATTTCACACGTGTTGTCACGTATAGGGTTTACACCTAAAATTCACTCAGAATTGAGGTGTTGTGTATATTTTAGGAGTTACTTGTGGAAATGTGTTATGTCACAATTCCCGCGCGCAGCCCTGCATCATTACTTACCCCTACGTACTAGTAGTAGAAGTTTCCCGCGTACTAGAGACCCGCGCGCAGCTAATCCTGTCAGGCACGTAGAGGATCCTACCCCGCGCGCATCTGTACTGACTGATCCCCGCGTCTGGATCCATTATGACTAATCTGACAACCAGGTACCACTCAGAAGAGCTACAACCTAGTTTGGGTTTCCTGGAATAAGTAAAAAGTTGACATATGCATTATTAATAGTCTAAAAAGATCTAAACTTAAATAAAATTAATAAAAATTAAGTTTAGAAAATTTTTCAATAATAAATCAAAGATCAAGGATTACCACGTAAATCATTGACTCTGATCTTTGAAGACCACAAAACACCACAAGGAGTGTTCATAAAAATTATTGGAAATTATCTTTGTGATCAGCAGATGATGATAAATCAGTAAACATCCAAATCTGTCCACATTAAAACAATACTAGTAGTACAAATGAAGGATGATGCAGAATGATCAAATTCACGCCATAACAGATTAACAGATCCTGTGGCTAAAATAGTACAGAAATCCAGAAGATCTAAGGTCAGATGATTAAAAGCACAAAGTGGACGTGCTGATATGGCTCTGACTGGATTGCCAGCCTCAGCCCATGTGCAGAAACCTCTCTATGTGCCCTGAGCAGCTCAAAATCACCCCAAAAAGGTCTTTATACAGTCCTCTTTGGATCTGTTATTCCATTATCAGTTTACCAGGAATTATTATCATCAATCAGAAACTGTGTCATTGTTAGTCAAGTGCTTATGAAAAATCTAAGCAAGTGATTTATGACCAGGTCTGTAGTATTATTATTTATTTCTTAAAACCAATCAACCCTTGAAGTTTAGTCAAGCAAACCACCCCATCTGCTCTGAAACCCTTCCTATTATTGCAGGATTTTTGTGGTAAAGTGCTCAGTGTGAGTGTTTCCCTTCCTGTATTGGCCATTGTGCTGTTATGCCTGGCCATTAGTGGAATAAGCCCTATCTAAGGCACCCATCTTCATTCCAAGGTTCTTAAACTGCCTACGGAGGCCCCTTGAAGAGAGGTTGCTAGTCTGCTTGAAGAGAGAGTGCTAGTCTGCAAAGATCCCCAGTAGTATAATATTGTGGCCCCTCTTTTATATTATATTGAAACAATTTAATTACCAAACCAGTTAAACCTTGCAACTGCTGTTATTATATCATTCATTTAATCCTCTAAGTTTTTATTTTTGGAATGATAATTATTATTATTATTCCAGTATTTTTTTCACTATCTGTAGCTAAAGGACTGCAAGGTTCCTGATATCAGAGAGCTGACAAGGCCTTAGGGAATATTTTCTCTGGAATAATGTTAGCTGGTGACCAAAACAAGATAGCAGCAGTAATTAATAGGCCAATGCCTCAGAATAAAACTGAACTCCTATCTTTTATTAGCTTCTGCAGCTATTATAGGAATTACTTACCAATGTTCGCTCTTCTAACCAAGTGTCTGTATGAAATCTGCAACAACACCACCATGTTCCAAATGATTCATGAGAGAGTCAAGAACTATGAGGAACTCAAGATGGCAATGACCTCAGCTCCAGTGCTGATTCAGCCAGATTATTCTAAACCTTTCAAGCTCTATTTTGATGCCAGCATGGACGGGCTAGGAGTTGAATCTTTATCCTGGAGTTCTTGGAAAAAATTGATCCAAGTACAATTTGGTACCAAAATTCGGAAAAGAAAGATGATGAAAACTTTTGAAACCTCCAAGTTTGATCCATCCAAGAACAAGCCTCATAAATGGTGTTTAGACCAGAAAAAGAGGTTAGACTGTTTTTACCCTAATGCTGATAAAGAAGAACTCAATGGAAGACTTCTCACCTTATATCCTGGATAAATCAACCACCACGTTAGGTGCAGGATGCCTATGGATTCTGATCTTTCTACCTTGATAGGTGTGTTGGAAGAGACTATTGATATGAATGGTCTTGATAAGAGAGTCAACAGACTCCCCAGGGAACAAAATACTAGGAACAGGCAAGATTATACTGCCAAATCTAAGGAGTCCCCTGCCACTAATCCAACCACTTTGGAGGTCAAGAAGACTCCAGAGTCAAAGGAAAAAGTATGTTGGAACTGTAACCAAACAGGACATGTAAAACATGATTTTCCTCTACCTAGGAAAACAAGTAATCCTATTGAAGGAGAAGAGTACAATAATCCTGACCCTCACATTGATTATACTGATGGATCACTTTCTGAGTGTGATTTAATGATCACCAACCCCATCAATGTTATTGAAGGAATTATTGAGTCTTCTCTGGACATAAATTCTGTTAATGAGGATTCTAACTTACCCCAAAAATGGAATCCCAACATGAAGATTCACCAAATCTCTGAGTGTAAGGCCTTGACTCTAAAACCTTCTGCCAGTAAAAGTTAAACTTCAGGCAAAACATGCTATGCTCCTGGTTTAATCCGAGGATCCCCTGTTAAGTTAATTCTAGACAGTGGAGCCTTTTGCTCTTGTGTTGGTCCAACTTATTTGGAGAAACAAGACCCAAACTGGAAACTGGACTTATTACCAGTAAATCAGGCTAGGTTCAGCAGTTGTAACTCTTCTCTCAATGCTTTTGGAGTATGGTCTTCTGTTATCATACTCCCTCACTCTAAAGGATCACTCAAGTTGAACATTGAATTTGTAGTGCTCCAAAATGGAGTATGTGATTACTTAATCCTTGGGAATGATTTTCTTTGCTTGTATGGTATAGATGTATTCCAAAGAAAGGGTAGATACTTCACGAAAGAGGGAGACTGGAACAAGAAATTCCAAATATGCCATGTCAATTCTCAAACTTCTGATTCAACTTATGAAAAACAATTAGAGAGTTTTAATCAGGAATACCTCCCTCAAGCAGCTTTGAATTCCCTGCTCAATGAAGAAAAAAAAACGGGACATCCTACAAGTATCCTTTAAAAATCAGAATGCTTTCTGTACCAAGGATCACCCCATTGGTAACATCAAAGGACATGATATGATCATAAATCTGACCATTAAGCGTCCTTACCCACCTAACCTCAGGAGACCTGCTTACCCTTCTAGTCCAAAATCTAGAGCTGCTCTGGAAACTCATATTCAAGAGTTGGTTGACTTAAAAGTCTTAAGGAAAGTAGGAAACAATGAACAAGTGGATATCACTACCCCAGGAATTATAGCTTGGCATAATGATAAGTAAAGGATGGTTGGAGATTTCACAATGCTGAACAACTACAACCACGCTGATTATTACCCAATTCCAAGGATTGGCTATGCTCTGCATAACCTTTCAAAATCTAAGCAAATCACTACCATGGACATGCTGAAAGTTTTTCACCATATAACTATCAGCCCTGATAGCAGGAAATTTATGAGAATTATCTTTCATTTGGGAATTTATGAGTATCTTAGGATGCCTTTTGGTATAAAAAATTTGCCTTCTCATTTTCAAAGGATTATGGACATAGTCCTAGGATTACTCATTGGACAAGGATGGATGATGGTGTACATTGATCATGTTATAATTTACTCTGATCATTGGGATACTCACATGGATAAATTAAGGCTAGTCCGCAAAACCATCTCTGCCGTTGGATTGAAGGTATCAATGAAAAAGTGCAACTTTGGCTACAGAGAACTCAAGGCCTTAGGGAACGTTTTCTCTGGACTAACCTTAGATGCTGACCAAAACAAGATAGCAGAAGTAATGAATAGGTCAATGCCTCAGAATAAAACTGAACTCCTATCTTTTATTAGCTTTGGAAGCTACTATAGGAAGTACTTCCCAACTTGGCTCTTCTAACCAAGTGTCTGTATGAAATCTGCAACAACACCACTGTGTTTCAAATGACTCATGACAGAGTCAAGAAATATGAGGAACTCAAGGTGGCAATGACCTCAGCTCCAGTACTGATTCAGCCAGATTATTCTAAACCTTTCAAGCTCTATATAGATGCCACCATGGACGGGCTAGGAGCTGCTTTACACCAAGAAGTCATAGAGGATGACAAACCAGAGGAAAACCCTATATTCTTCATATCCAGACAAATTAAAGACACTGTGAAAAGGTATGGTGCAAGTCCAATGGAATGTCTTGCCTTAGTATGGGCTCTGGAGAAACTCCATTATTGGTTGGAAGGCACCAAAACACTGTGATAACTGAATCCAATGCTTTCAGGACATTGATGAACTTGAAGACTCCTAGTAAGCACATGTTAAGGTGGCGGATATTCATACAAAAGTACAGAGGTCAGATGACCATAGTTCATCAAGCTGGTACTAAACACCAGAATTCAGATAGTTTAAGCAGTTATTCTTTACCCAATGACCCAAGTAACCCTGCTTATCATCCAGAAGATAATAATATCTTCCCTATCCTTGAAATTAACATTTTGGACTTTAAAATAATCGCAATCCACACTTGTGAACTGGATGAATTGTTGTTCAACTCAAACAAAGAATCTTACAGTTCTGGCATGAAGACTCTAATCACCATTATGGAAATTACTTCTCCACCATCTGAATTGATCAATAGCCTACCTGAACCCAATCGGAATCCACACTTGTGAACTGGATGAATCCTTGTTCAACTCAATTAAAGAATCTTACAGTTCTGGAATGAAGAATCTAGTCACCATTATGAAAAGTACTTATCCACAATCTGAATTGATCAATAGCCTACCTGAACCCCTCTTGAAACCATACAAAGCTGGAAGGTTCACCATATGGGATGGTCTAGTATACTACAGGCATCAACATTCAAGTTTTATAGTCTTAACTAAGGATGTCTATATCAAACATGTCCTGGCTGAATGCCATGATCACTGCTCATCTGGTCATTTATTTACTGATAGAACCTTAGATAAGGTTAAACAAACTGCTTGGTGGATCAATTGAAGAGACTCCACTATGCCCCATATTACTAGTTGTGAAACTTGTCAAAAGTCCAACAGGACCAATGGGAAAAGTTTTGGTCTACTGAAAAAGATTTCTGAACCCAAGAAAAGATGGGAGATCATCAACATGGACTTTGTAACTAGACTACCACCAGGGGGAGCCTATTCATACAACTCAGTCCTATTCATAGTGGATAGGTTCTCCAAGAAATCAAAGTTTCTACCTAATCACACGGAAGACACTGCTAAGGAATTTTACCTGTTATTTTGGAATAGAATCATTGCTGATGTTGGAGTTCCCAAGATCATTATCAGTGACAGAGATCATAAATTCACCTCTGAGTTCTGGATAAATCATCATGACATGCTGGGAACTAACCCAGCTTTCTTTAAGGCTTATCACCCTCAGACAGATGGTTTATCTGAAAGAATGATTCAGACTCTGGAAGACATGCTCAGGAGATTCTGTTGCTTTGGTCTAGAATACAAGAATTCTGAAGGTTATTGCCATGATTGGGTTAGCCTTTTACCTGCACTGGAGATGGCCTACAACGGTAGCAAGCACTCTACCACTAAGGAAGCACCCTACATACTGGAAAGAGGATGCATACCTAAATTACACAAGGATAGCCTTAACCACCAGCTAACAAATATTCACCCTACATCACTTGATTTAAAAAACATGATAGATTTAGCTAATAAAGATGCTGTTAAGTTTGTCCAAGATGCTGTGGAGTATAACAAACAAAGGTGGGATAAAACCCATAAGGAGCCTGATTTCAAAATTGGTTCTCAAGTCTTGATCTCTACCACCAACTTCACCAACTTAGATGGAAATAGAAAGCTTAGACCAGCTTTTGTTGGACCTTTCACCATTAATAAATTTCATGGTAAGAATTCTGTAGAAGTAATACTTAGTTATGAGCTTTCTAGAAAACACCCAGTCTTCCCAGTAAGTCTCATCTTAAACTACCAACCAAGGAAAGGAGAACATACTCCTTCACCGGGAATACCTGCTGCAGAAGAGCCTGAAAAAGAAAAAGTAAAAGCTAGCAAGATCCTTAAAGATAAAAAAGACAAGATCAATGGAAAGGACGTCAGACTCTACCTAGTTAGATACAAGGGAGAATCAGCTGATAAAGATGAATGGTTGACTAAAAAAAATATCCCTGATGGACCCATACACCTGAGGAACTTCAGAGCCAGCAGAAGGAATTGACCCAGAAAATTCTTTTTTCAGATATAGACATGTCTTGGAGTGGGGGAATTTCAGCTTGCTACTATGTACAGAGCAACCTGTCATAGCAACACAAAACTATCAAAACCAAATCAAACAAGAATATCTAAATTAACAAAAGAAGGAGTGAGAAATTCATAAATATTATTAAAAACATGGATTCCTCACCAAAAATTAGGTATGGTCACTCACTGACCCCACCCTTGAAATCCAAGTCCTTATATTTTGAAAATAATTAAAAAGAAAAGTGCTAAAAATTACAACACCAGTATGGCACCTTTTTTCCATTCTAAAATTTCACACATGTTTTCACGTATAGGGTTTGAACCTAAGATTCACTCAGAATTGAGGTGTTGTGTATATTTTAGGAGTTACATGCGGAAATGTGTTATGTAACAATTCCCGCGCGCAGCCCCACATCATTACATACCCCTCCGTACTCATAGGAGCAGTTTCCTGCGTACTAGAGAGCAGCGCGCAGCTAATTCTGCCACGAAGGCAGCGGATCCTACCCTGCGCGCATCTGTATTTACTGATCCCCGCGCCTGGATCCATTGTAACTAATCTGACAACCAGGTACCTCTCAGAAGGGCTACAACCTATTTAGGGTTGCTTGGCATATGTAACAAGTTGAAATATGCATTACTAATAGTCTAAAAAGACCAAAACCTAAATAAAATTAATAAAAATTAAGTTTAGAACATTTTTAATAATAAATCAAAGATCAAGGATTACCACGTAAATCATTGATCTGATCTTTGAAGACCACAAAACATCACAAGGAGTGTTCATAAAAATTATTACAAATTATCTACATGATCAACAGATGATGAATCATTGGTAAAAATTAACCTCTGTCCACTTTAAAGCAATAATAATAGTACAAACAAAGGATGAGTGCAGAATGATCAAATTTACGCCATAACAGATTAACAGATCCTGTGGCTAAAATAGCACAAAAATCAAGCAGATCTAAGGTCAGCTGATTGACAGAACCAAGTGGAAAAGCTAATCTTTCTTTTAATGGCTCGCCAGCCTCAGCCCATGAGCAAAACCCTCTCTATGTGCCTGGAGAAGCTCAAAATCACCCCAAAAAGGTATTTATACAGACCTCTTTGGATCTATTATTCCCCATGATTATCAGTTTACCAGGAAGCTTTATTATCAATCAGACACCGTTTCATTGTTGATCAAGTGCTTATAGGAAGATAAGAAAGTTATTTATGACTTAGTCTGTAGTATTATGATTTATTCTTATTGACCAATCAACCCTTGAACTTTAGTCAAGCAATCAACCCCATCTGCTCTGAAATTTTTCCTATTATTTCAAGATTTTGGTGGTCAAGTGCTCCGAGTGAGTTTTTCCCTTCCTGTCTTGGGTATTGTGATGTTATGCCCAGCCATTAGTGGAATAAGCCCTTTCTAAGGCAACCATATTCATTCCAAGGTTCTTAAACTGCTTAAGGAGGCCCCTTGAAGAGAGGTTGTTTTTCTTTGAAGATTCCCAGTGGTATAATACTTTGGCCCCTCTTTTTTATATATATTTAAAACCCTTTTATTACCTAACCAATCAAACCTTGCAACTGCCCTTATTATATTATTTATTGGAGACTCTAAGTGTTTATTTTTGGAATAATAATTATTATCATTATTCCAGTATTTTTATCACTCTCTGTAGCCAAATGACTTCAAGGTTCCTGGTATCAGAGAGCAGAAAAACTTCAAGTGGCACCCAGGCTTTTCAAGCCGCCTGTCACTCTGTGAATCCATAGTCCCCCGGCTGCATACTTGTCAGATTCCTGGGGCTTCATACAAGGCTTGTGAGGGTGGCAGTGCTGCTGCCCAGCTTCCAGCAGATATTTTGGTTCCTGCGGCTGCGTGCGGGAATTGTGACAAATCATTTTTCTTCCCTTAACTCCTCCAAATCACAGAATTCTTGGATTCTGACACAAAATTCACTGTGAAACCTATTTGGGGTTTCATGTGAAATAATAACATGGCCAAAATCCCAAGGCCAAGCCTCTTTCCAAATTTTCTTAAATTATTTACAAATTATAAGCAGTAAGAATTTGAGATAGTTGTTAGTCAGTCCCCCATACTAATTTTTTTGTGAAATCACAATTTGAAATGATATTTTTAATATTGTTTCTCCTTTAATAAGATTTATTTTTATTTATTTTATTTTGTTACTTTTTGTAGCTTTCTCTGCAATAGTAGCAAGCTGAAAGATTTGGTTTGACATTCTCCCAAACGTCAATTTCACCAAGCTTGTCAACTTGGTACCTTGCCAATGCCAAACTCCCCTTTTAATGCCTCAGGAAGAGACCATGGTAAGTGGTGGTGGGGCTTGACAATCATCAATTGGATAATGCCTTCCTCAGCTTGTGCAATTTTATGTGTGCATTCTTCACCAATCCATAGTGAGAGTTGATTGACAATGAAATCAATCACCCTCTTATTGACCTCAGGTTTCACTTTGGCCGCCTGGGATTCCGCATATATAGAATATTTGGAGTGAATCACAAGTCATTTGGCCGGTGTGGTAGTCCAAACCTATCCTATAGCCATCAGACTCACTTTTCTAGTGTAACAACAGGTCAAACCCTCAAATTGACTCAGAAATGGATTCTAAATCACAAATATCCCATAGTCAGTCAGCCAAAGTACCCCTCTAACTCTCAAGGATTAGAAGATACAGACCAAGAAACCCTCAAATGTGGAAAAACCAATACCCAACCAGGGGTCAAAGCTGTGTGGAAGACATAAGGGATACCTAGTAAAACCTCAAGTTCATACCAGTGGCAGCTTAACCTCAACACCAGGACCATTCACCAATCCAGTCACCTCATCAGCATACAAAGATACAGGTACAGGAGGCTGTGGAATCTGTCAGACCCTATCACCTCAGCCAGAATACAGCAATACAGAACAAGGAGGCAGTGAAATTGGATCCAGTCACCTCATCAGCATTCAAAAATACAGATCCAGGAGGAAGTGCAACCAGTCCAGATCCAGTCAAATAAAAATATACAGGTACAGGAGGCAGCGCAAGCAGTCAGACCCAATCACTCACCCAGAATACAGGAAAAATATACATACAAGAGGTTGTGCAGAAGTATACAAGAGAAATATATGCAGGAGGAAACAAAAACAGCCTAAAGAAGAACCAAACAAACATGCAAATACACATACAGGAGGATCTGTAGAAGTATACAGGAGAAATAAATGCATGAGGAAAGAAGAGCAGTCTTAACCAGAACAAAACAATGCACCAGTATTGCACAGAAATAAATGTAGGTAGAATCACGTAGCACTGAACAAACTACCATTAAAGCACAGCAATACATATTATCAGAAATGCACAGCAATTTATGCAAGGCTCTGAATGCATGAAACCCCTGTACAAGCCTTTTCCAACCAGTAGAAATTCCCCATGTAACTGTAAAAGCTTTTTCCAACCAGAATAAATGCCTAATTTATTTTTATCTCACTGTTCCTCACCAGGACAGGGAGAACCCTCAGGGGCAGCCTTGAGCACCCCTGGTGGCAGGAATTTCCTATTTAAGGAGGGCCTCTCTGCCCTATCTAAGTTGTATCATCATCACCCATCTCTGGCCATCTGGCCTATCACCCACCCCTCCACAAATACCAGGCCCTCTGGCCTATCAACCCATCCATCTGTGGTACCTACCCAGAAAATATTATTAGTGAACCAATTATGAGGAAACAAGAAATCAGAAACCAAGTTATAACACACCTTTAAACAATCAGAACCATCCAACAGGTTCTTGAAAAAGGGTTCTTCTGTGAACTAAATATTCAGCACCATATTCAAGAAACAAAAATCATTAATAAATAAATAACCCTTAAAAATAAAGAGAGAAAAACAAAAAGAAACTACCAACCTTCCCTCTACCCAGCCCCCTGTTGGTCAACCCATCCTTGGGTCTTCTCCTGAACCACCCCTTTGATAAAACCTTGAACCCTTTAATATTTGGGATATTGGTTAAGATCAAATATATCTGATAATTAACTGACCAACAATCCAATACATCCAGTATTTTCTTCATCAAAAAACCAGAAATAACAGTTAATAATTAATCTACGTCTGATCTGAGACCTATTTTAAGTCTCAAAGAAACCAGCCATTAATTTAAATAAATTATTGTGCAGACTTGCTATAGTGATAGAAGGGCAGGCAATTCAAAACCACTCTTAGTTTTATCAATAAAATAAAGGAGTAGAATTAATACTAAATTCCCCTTCAAGGACTGCCAGAAAGCTATTTGCTAATTTATTTATACAATCCCCCAGGAGTCTAAACACCAGGGACCAAAAAAGCCATTCAGCCCCCACTGCGGGGTATGAATGAAAACAACAAGACTGACCACTACTGGCCAACTTTGATGTTTTTTTGCTCCCTAGGGATGTGAAATATAGCCTTAGTGCCAAAGTTGTAGAGACTGTTAGGGTCAAATTTCATGCCAAAAATTGAGTTGAGTGGGCAAGGTGAGCTGTTCCTCAAGTTTGGTATACAGTTGTGGAGATATGTGGCCATCAAATATGCATGGATCCAATACTGGTTCGCCATTGGGCTGCTATTGAGCATTTTCTGCATGGCATCACCAATGGCCCTGTTGACTCTTTTGGCTTTGGCATTTTGTTGAGGGTTGAAAGGCGCAACTGGGGCAAGAAATATACCAAGTTTCTCTGGCTTTGTACGTAAGGTCCCAATGTATTTGGCCGCATTATCCAACCTGAAATAAGAAGGCACCCTTTTCAAGGTGTTCCAAAGATGTTCTATCCAACCAATGATTTTCTGGGGCACCTCACTCTAAGATTGAAGAGCGGCTCCAAATGCATATGCTTTGGCATGATCCCAGAAGGTCAGCCAAAATTGGGCACCATTAAAATCTTTCTCAAATGGGCCAATGGAATTGGTGACACACAGCTGCAGGGGCTCCTCCCTAGGAATATTTGAAGCTACGCCCAAGGATGGTTTATCAATTGATTTGGATAGCGCACATTGCTTGCAGAAATAAGTTGGCCATGTCCCATGGGGTTGTGTGGGAAAGTGGAACTGGGGGAAATTCTTGAATATGGCCTCTGAAGCATGCCTAAGATGCAAGTGACAATTATAGGCATTCAACATTAGTTTCTGAGAAATTTATTGAAATGATAGATTGTCTAGTGGTTGTATTACAGAGCAGAAGTTTCTAAACATAGTCTATTAGATGGATCAAACAATGACAACTCAACTCCGCCATGCTTCAGCCTTTGAACATCACTAACAATTCTCCTTGTAAATAGAATGGTGCTGCTAATGCCCTTGCAGAGGTAAACATCATCAATCATCAGGTTCCCATCCTTTTTGGGATCCTGAGGCTTCCAAGGGAATAATCCATTTCCAAGTTAGATCGAACAGCCATTGTTAAGGCAATTGGTACCTTCAGGCTCCCTATTTTAGTGAAAAATTTTGATTTTCCACTCACATGGGCCGTTGCTGCTGAGTAAAGCAGGATTTCTCCCTCATGAACTGCCTCAAGATTGAACTGACGGATACATGTAATTGCGCATGTGGTAAAGTTGGTTTTCTAAGGTGGCAGGTATTGTATAGCTTTGATTGATTGTGTGAGTATTTGGCCAGAAGCCTAAGACAGAAACAACTTAATAAGAAACAGAAAGAAGCAGATGACTAGGAAAAATAGATCACAAAGAAGAGGGAATATGACAACCAACACAGTGAAACTATTACCAGTCAAGACTACGACTGTGAGAGTAGGCAAAGAAGGAACTTGGCAGCTCTACACAATGACATGATTCCGTTGAGTTGTATTCAGATGAGTTTTAGTGCGCATTTACCTTACCAGTTAGGAATGGATCTGTTGAATAGATCAGAACCTGTTGGTCAATGTTTAGTAAGGTTTTTGATATTGATCAAGGGTTCTTACTTGATTGAATTGTTCACAATTGATAGACACTTATTTGAGTAAAGTGATAAGACAAAAATGAAAAATGAGAACTAAAAAGAAAAGAAATCACAAAACCATGAAGGAAGAAATTGAAAATGAAAATCTAATCCAAACCTAAACTGAAAGTCCCCCACTCAAGTAGAAGACGTGGTTGGAGTGATCCCCATTCCAGTACGCGTGGTGTTCCAATTGTCTGCCCGCAGGAACCATAAGTTAACTACCTGTAGGGATGGTCACTCATGACATAACATATTGTGAGGTCTGGTCCGCATGATTATTGGGTGGTGGTGGAATGACAACCAAATGGACATGCTCCCAGAGTTTTTTGCAATCAGCATACCAATGCCTGTTATTTTTAAAATAGTGGAAGGTATAGCCAAACTTTCTCAACAAAGATTTTTTGCGCTCCCTCCCTTTAAACTGAGTTGCCTTTTTGATGAACAAGCTTGGTGTACCGGAAGAGTGCGTAACCCAATCCTGCTGCCCAAGTCTCTTTGCTGGCAGGATGGATTTGCAAGATGGTCAATTGGTAATTTCCTGATTATTCATCTCAAAAACTTAGTTAATAGTGCCAACAGTATTCATTACACTAGATTTCAACTTATTTGCGCAAGATTGAATTTTTGTTGATGAGGCCGTGAAGCTTGACGGAGTGGTTAAATCTTTCAAAGATTGGCCAACAGCATATTCAGATTTTTGCTAGTCAATGCCAGAATGTCAGCTTACTGATACCAGCAACTTTTCTGTCCTTTAGCTACAGAAAGTGATATTGGTGTAGGAATAATAATTCCAACAAAATTACAGTAAAATGCTTTAATAATTGGTTTAAAAACAAGTGCAAAGTTTGGTTGGTTTGGTTGGATTAAATTTGTTTAGATATATTTTTAAGAGGGGCCACAGTTTGTGCAAACTGGGGATCTTTATTGAATAAGAACCTCTCTTCAAGGGGCTCCTTTGAACCGTGTAAAGACCTTGGTATAATGAGGTCTTATATGATTGCTCACAAAGATGAACTCAAGGGGATTGGGGGACTGGCTGTCTTACAGGACTTATGCCTGGTTTGCAAGGAGGAGACAACTCACTAGTTTAAGTACTGACTCCAGGAGGCTTGCAGAGATTCATGGTATGAAAGGGTTTCAGGAGAATTATTGGGGTTATTTGCTGATATTCTTCACGGAATCAATGTTGGGGTCAGAATTATTAATAATACTATCAGACTATAGCCATATATCACTTGTTTATCTTGAATAAACATATGATCAAGGATGGCAAGGGGTTTGGATTGATACTTAAAAATTACTGTGGTTTAAATCACTTAAAAAGGATTGTTTATATACCTTTTTGGGGTGACAAAACCTTCTCAGGGAACATAGAGAGGGTTGTGCTTGGATTATGAGGCTAGCAGGCTGGTCAGGGCTAGTTTGGCACCTATTTCTGGTTCTTTCAATCTTCTAGCCTTTTCTATGTCATATTTCTTTGTGAAATAATTGTCAGAAGGTGTTTAGGTGTTAATTTGTTATTTTTATGATTCAGACATAATTCCTCATTTTGTATTAACTTTTTTTGAGTAACATGCGTGGAAGTGGGTATTAGTAGGTTCTACGGCATCTTCTGCACACGTTGGAAGTTAATAAAAATTTTTAGGTTAACTCCTTGTTGTATTTTATGGTTCATAAAGATTTGGCAATCTCATTTACGTGACAAATTTCATTATTTTTTCTCATGATTTATTTGCTTTATATTTTGATTTTCATATTTTTTTTATTCCATACTCTTAGGTTTCAGACATATCTCTGTCAGGAAGTCTGGTTGTTAAATATTCATGATGTGTGCATGCAGGTTGTAGCCTGTTCCTGCGGTACTTGGCTTTCAGGCTTAGTGCAATTTCAGTTGACGCGCGCAGGCTTGACAGCTGCGTGCGGGAATCTGTTGCCTGCGGCCATTCAGTCATTTTGCATGTGGGCCTTTTGACATGCGACTATATATTGAGTGTCAGGCGCGTGTACCCTTACTGTATGAATGCAGGGCTGCGCGCAGGAATTGTGACACAACACAAATCCGCCTGTAAATCCTAAAATATACACAACACCTCAATTCTGACTGCATTTTATGTGTGAAACCTATACATGGCATAATGTGTGAAATGTTAACATGGCAAAAAGGTGCCATGGTGGTGTCGTGGTCTATTTTGTTTAATTATTATTTTTTAAAAATGTAAGGAGTTAGAATTAAAGGGTGGGGTCAGTGAGTGACCCTACTTAATTTTGGGTATAGAATCCATTTCTTTAATAATATTAATGAATTTCTCACTCCTTTTAATTTTATTAATTTTATTTCTATTTTAAATCTGCTTTGACAGGTTGCTCTTTCTAAGTAGCAAGCTGACAGGACCTCAATGTCACAAGGTCTTTACAAGGTTCAAAAGAGCCCCTTGAAGAGAGGATGTTATCCAATAAAGATCCCCTGTTTGCATGAACTTTGGCCCCTCTTCAAAAATATATTCAAATCAATTTGATCCAACAAAACCACTCAAACTTTGCACTTGCTTGTCAGCCTCCTGGATTCCAAGATCCTTGCTATACTTTAGCTACCAGAGGTGATAGAATAGATAATAAATATATTATTCAATAAATGCAGCAAAAATCCATAAAATATTTGGATAAAGCTTATTGCAAGGTTGGTTGGTTTGGATATGGTTTAATGTTATAAATCAATATTAATGAATTGATTATTGAATAATTTAACAGAGGGGCCACAATTATATTGGGGATCTTTAACACCTCTCTTCAGGGAACTCAGTATGAAAACACATAGACCTGGTTACTTTGGAACCTTTAATTTATATTCTTAAAGGATATATTGCCCAAACATAATATGTATATAAAATACAGGGTGTGGTGACCAAATCTGGACACCCTGTACCAAATGCAGAAAAATTCAAATTTTTTCTTTTAAGATTCTTTTAATTGGAATTTCTTTCTTAATATCACTTCTTCAACTTCCTCATCCTGCCAAACATCCCTTTGTCCCAGTAGTTTAGGAAAGGGCTCTCTTGGCCCCATCCCCTAGGCATTGGGTTCAATCCCCTCTCCCTTTGTCCTCCCCCTTCCTTTTTGGCCAAACGCGCTGGCCAAGACCCGCTTGGCCCAAACTTCCCTTCCTCTTTGAGCCATCCTCACCTCCTTCACCACTCCTCCATTCCTTCACATCCTCCAGTGAAAGGTCCACTCCTATCCCTCATGGCGGCGGGCGCGCAATCTTTGCCATCCATCTGCCCAACTCAACTTGCTCCTTTGTCCTTCCTCAGCTCTCTCAACCTTCCCACAATCCTAGTACCCCACAGCCCCCCATCCTGACCGGAACTTTCACCCAAAAACCTTCTTCTACCAATCCAATCCCCACCAACTCAGACTCACTTCCCTCTACTGCTGCCCATCCAGAAGATTTTGCCTCGCCAAATGCTCCTTTTAACCGTTCCAATTTGACTCTCCAAGTTGCCAAAGAAGAACTTGATATATCCTCCTATTACAAGACTCCCAGTAAACCAAACTCAATTTCCTCTCTGCTTCTTGACGCCTCAACTTCCAGCTCCTCTCCACCTGCATCTTGTCATTCTTCTCCCCGTCTGCTTTCAGCCAACATTTCACCAGATCCTAGAACTAGCTCAATTGTATCCCTCTCTGGTTTCTCCATTGCTCAACCCCAACACCAATCCATCAATAACTCCCACCCCCTTCCATCTTTGGGTTGGGGTGGAGAGTGTTGTCCAGCGCCCATGGACACCCGTGGGCAGCCTGATCCGTTTCCTCTTTCCCACCCCTTCCTCCTGTGGGCAAGGGGTGGGTTTGATTCTGGTATTGTTGCGCGCATCCATCCACGGACGGACGCAGGATAGGTGAAGGGATGAAAGGATCCCACCCTGGTCAGGAAGGCCAGAATTCCACCGGCCTGCATGATCAAATTCTTCTGATCACCTCAAATCTGAAAATCAAAAAAAAAATTCCTTTCTTTTCCGCTCCATTTGTAGTATCCCTTTTACATAGTCTAACAGGGCCTCCTTCCCATATAAGGAGGGGCTCTCCCCTACCTTTTGGAGGAATGTTAGTACATGCTATGCTATTATCAGATCAGATCACACCATCATCATCACATCCTACCATACCAGGGAGGATCATCATCATTTTCACATTGCAATACATCATCCGTGGGGCTTCATTCCCCTTTATCTGAGACAAAAAATTTGGGTATATCTATGATTGCCCCTTGATACTTGAGCCTCCATACTCAAATCTTTGATCCTTGATCCTTATCACCAACCAATATCTTTGCTGGTTGAACAAGAATTTGACTAATTGAATTCTTGAGTGTGTTACGCCACTTCTGATCCCTTTATCTGACCATACTGGTCCTGATCATCCTTTGATTACCTTTCTGGAACCAGTCACATTTTACTGAAGAGGTTTTATTAAGCTTAAAACCTAGAGTGTTAAACCTCCCTTCATCTCTTTTGAAGTTGAATTCTGCCAGGTTACTCTTGAGTCGCTTGAGAAGTTTGTTTCAATTTCTTTTATTATTATTTGGCTCCAGTCATTCATTACTTTGTCACTCACACTCTCCTGTCTTGTTCACCAGTCAATAGTTGTATTACTACAAGAGTTACATGTGTGGTGAAATAAAGAGTCTTGGATAATCTTTACATGGTAGCGAGAGACCACTCTTAACACACATAACTCTTGAGTAGGCAACAGGACAAATAGGACTTGATCTCACTATGGCTAGCCACGAGGGTCACCCCATCAACATTCCCAAGTCTGACGATTCCAACAAAGATTATTCCACAAAGGCCAAGATTGTAAAACTAAAACGACACAACTGGCAAGACTGGAAAAGGACGTTCAAAGACATCATAATTGGGAAGGGTCACGAGGAAATCCTAGATGAAGAGTGGATCAAAACCAACACTGGGTCAAAAACATACCGCAGGAAGAATGCACTTGCTCTCAGCTTACTCAGAACCTTGGTTGAAAAGGACCTCCAATCCTGTATCAAATCAAGCAAGTCAGACTTCACCAAGGCCTATCGGGCGCTAGCCGCCAAATGCGGCAAAAACTCTCTTATAGTTATTGGTGATGCTCTCATCAGGCTGGTCAATCTTACCTATGAACCAGGGAAAAGCCTACGAGAGCATACATCTGCATTCAAGAACGCTTACATCAACCTGTGCGAAATGATCAAGGGCCTACCGCCTGACAAACGGATTATGAATGTCTCAACCGGCCTGGCCGCTATACTCTTCATAAAAAGCCTTCACCTCGACAAATTAATCTCAAGTCTGGTGTCAACACTCTACGATCTCCGACCGTTCACCGTTGAAAACGTGGCCGCCAGAGTCCTACTCAAAGATTCAAGGAGGGTCTTGAACTCATCGGAGTCCACCTACTACGCACTGGGACCGCGGAAAAACTCCAAGCCTACTCATCATGCTACCCGGTCACATGCTAACAATGGGGGACAACAATCATTCAAACCCCAAACCGCCGTACCAACCAGGAAAAATCCACAGGACCAGGACCAGAAGGCCATCTCTGCACAAATAGAACGGCTGGAAGGGGAAATTCAGCGACTGAAAGGATTGTGCTCCTTAAATGCGGTCAAAGAGGACAAGGAAGCTCCGGACAACGGTACTGCTGAGGACAATGTCAACCTGACGACCGAACGGTACGATGACTCCGAAGACCACGGCTTCCTGATCCAGGAGGAGGAGATGTACAGCCTTGACGACACAGGGAACTCACCTAACGAACTGGTCTACGACTTGGGTGCCTCAAGGTCCGCGGTCTGCAACCTTTCCCTGCTCCAAGACACGCAGCCAATTCACAAGCAGCTGAACACGTACGGGGGGAGTATATCCATCACCCACGTTGGTAAGCTGAACATTGGCAGCACCACCATTCACCCTGTCTTCTATGCGCCTAATGGCCCCCGCAATCTCATATTGGCCACGCAACTTGAAGACCATGGGCTGAAAGTGGTGCACAAACACCGAACCGTCCTGGTGAAGCTGGGGAACCAAATCGTCTACCGATTCCCACAAATAAGCAATCTATACGTGGCCCACCACAAGCCATCGTTGAGCATCAACTTGGCAAAGGTTACCAATGCCAATGTCGACTGGCACATCACCCTGGGTCACCCCTCCGACATCTACCTGAGGAAGTTCCTCTCACTACACAAGCTACCCCTGCCAGTACCCTTCCCCACCTCCGCTAAATGCAAAGTCTGCTTGACATGCAAGATGAAACGTCGACCGCCCTCCAACGCGCTACCGACCTCACCCAAACCATTCCATCGGCTACATCTGGATTTCCTCCAGATCAGTCCACCATGCAAGCAGTCAGCCTTGTACGTCCTTGCGATTATTGATGACTTCTCATGCTTCAACCGGATCTACGTTGTTCAACACAAGTCAGACGTGGCAGAAAAGATCGTAAGTTACGTCAATGAGATCAAGAACCAGCTTGACGTCACCCCAGCCTTTCTGCACTGCGATCGCGGCGGTGAATTCATGTCGTCAAAGCTCTCCGTCTTTGTGTCCTCAAACGGCATTGTGTTGGAGTAAGGCCCGGCCGACTCTCCCCAGACAAACGGATTGGCCAA
This sequence comes from Puccinia polysora, assembly GCA_025617555.3. Classification (NCBI taxonomy): domain Eukaryota; kingdom Fungi; phylum Basidiomycota; class Pucciniomycetes; order Pucciniales; family Pucciniaceae; genus Puccinia; species Puccinia polysora. Next base: position 28,258,926 of record CM062614.1, on the reverse strand, counting down.
ACGATTCAACCAAACCATCTTTACTAAGATGAGGTGCATACTTGCACAGTTGTCCGTCCCAATCAACTACTGGGACAAAGCGGCCCGGTACTCCTCAATGCTCATCAACTTGCTCCCCTCGGCCGCCCTCAAATGGAAGTCTCTGGTCAGCATGCTACTTGCCACTAGCTCCACTATAGAACCTGTGAGGGATGTACTAACTCTCATACCCTTTGGACTGAAGGTACACGTACACACCCGCGAACAATCTAAACTGGATGACCGCTCCAAACCCCTACTGTTTCTTGGGTACGAACCCTACTTGGATGCTGGGAGATTCATCAATCCGACCAAACGGCAGATCATGGTAAGCTGAGATTTTGTCCCTACCAGGGTGGCCTTCTCTTATGGCTCCACATTCTTGCTCAAAAAACCCCCTTCCTCCCTCCCCCATATTGTACCGACCACCCATCCTGTCGCGGATCCGCCCTCCAAAACGGTGTACCTGCCTCCTGCAAAGGACAAGGCAACCCGTGGGAGGACAACTCGGGCTTCAGAAACCCACACGCGGGCGCTGGATACCCCAGTCCCTGAGGGAGCACCCCTGGAGGAGATTCCCGCGACGGCCGAGGCCATGGAAGCGACTAACCCGGGGAACACAACTTCCGGGAACCATGCCACCAAAAAAGGATACATGTACGTACCTTACTACAAGAAAGCCCCAAAAAACATCTCCTCCAACATCAATCCCAGCGCCGTCTTATCTCACTTGCGTCAAGGACAAAGCGATGACGCAGACCCCGGCCCTACTGATGACAAGTTCCTGATGACCAAGGTCATACCGGTCAAAAAAGCGATGTCGGACCCGCGGGAGAGTCCACTGTGGATTGAATCCATGACTGAGGTGAACAACTCCCTCCTCATGCACAAAACCGGAACGCTGGTACCGAGACCGTTGGACAACAAGGTGATTGGCGGGATGTGGCGCTTAGTTCGAAAAAAGAATGAGTTTGGAGAAGTCATGCAACAAAAGTCCTGTTGGGTATGCTTCGAGAACCATCAGGAACATCCCCGACACTATCTGGACACGCACTCCTTGGTCGGACAAAGTGAGTTGCTAAAGGTTCTGCTGTCGGCGGCAGTACAACACGACTGGAGCGTCTTCCAATTTGACGTGGAGAAGGCCTTCCTATACGGGGAAATTGACGCGGTGGTTCACGTTGCGCAGGTCGCCAGATTTGAAGTTCCTGGAAAGGAGGACTGGGTCTGGCGCCTCAACAAGTCGCTGTACGGGACAAAACAGGCACCAAGATGCTGGCGGGCCCACCTGTCAAAGACCCTGTTGACGCTTGGCCTGACTCCCTTGGCGGGAGACAAGTCAATCTTCCTCGACCCCTCAAAGACCATTCGCCTACACATTCACGTTGATGATGGTCTGGTGGTGGGGAAAAACCGCAAAGAGGTGCTGAAATTCTTGGATTTGCTGGGGGGACACTACAGGATCAAAATCCAAGAACGCCCAACGCAACACCTGGGTTACACCCTGGACTGGAACGACAATGGCTCAGTAAAGCTGCATCAATGCAACTTCACCAAAAAGGCACTAGCCGAATTTGGATTCAAAGATGTCAACATATTCAAAGCCCCAGCTCCAATGAACATCATTGATGTAATCAATCAGGAGTCACCCGGCTACAACATAAAAACAATGCCAAAAGCTCTAGGACATCTCATCCATCTAGCCACTCACACCCGACCGGACATCCAATACACTGTTCACCTACTATCCCAGCATGCAAACAGGCCAACACAGGCTCACTGGAAAATGGTGAAACATCTGTTTTGCTATCTCAAGGGAGCAAAGAACGTTGGCCTCATCTTTACCAAGTCAACGGACCAGAAAGATCAGCTATGTGGATGGGCAGACGCCAACTACGGTCGCACTATCCCATCCCAGAAGTCCACTACCGGGTACGTGATCACGTTGTATGGCAATCCTATAAGCTGGACCACCAAGAAACAAACCATCTTCGCACAGTCAACCACCGAGGCGGAGTTTGTAGCCATGAACCACTGCGCTAAGCAGGTGAGGTGGCTCTCAACCCTCATCTTGAGCCTTGGGATCCCACTGAACAAACCCAAGATTAAGAATGATAATCAAGGCGCCAAATTCATCAGTAAGGAGGCAAAACTTACTCCAAACTCAAGGCACATCAAAGTCCGGTTCCAGTACATCAGGGATCTAGTACAAAAATCCCTCATAGCAATCAAACACACCCCGTCAGACAATATGATCACCGACATTCTGACAAAACCCCTTGGCTACGTGAAGGTAATCCAAGCCAGGCTCCAACTACACCTGACCTTGTCGGAGTCTAGGAGGAGTGTCAGCTAGATACTCCAAGAGCCCTGCGCGCACGCGCGCACCGCACCGACCAAGGTCACTTCCCAGCTTGAGAAGAGGACCCTAGCCTTGTACCACCGAATCTTCCTCTCACCCTCTCTCCCAACAATCCCTCTCATCCACCGGCCACACTAAAGATTGAGTTCAACCCCACCAGCGATCCACCCTCAACTCGAGTTGCAACCCACAGGAGGAGCAAAGACAAACCCCAAACGACACATCAGGTTCTGTCCCCCACCACCTCCTGCCGGCAACTACCAACTTGAGCTCGCCTGCTGGTTGTCAAGTGGAGGTAATGATTACTGTTTCCGGTCTGATGCTTGTTTCAATTTCTTTTATTATTATTCAGCTCCAGTCATTCATTACTTTGTCACTCACACTCTCCTGTCTTGTTCACCAGTCAATAGTGGTACTACTACAAGAGTTACATGTGTGAAGAAATAAAGAGTCTCAGATAATCTTTACAAAGTTTTGGTTTATTCTTGTTTGAATCAGTTATTGTTTTTGCTTCTAGAGCTTCTTCAAACAATGAGCTTTGTCTTGTGCAGCAACCCACAGTGATCTGGTACCCTTCAAGCGCTTGATTGCGGAGAGTTGGGCAGGTTCATTGAGAACCTGGAGGTTGTTTTGGATTGAGTTGATCTTTCCTAAGCTCCTGCTGACGACCAGAGCTATTGGCTTGTGGGCGTTGTTACTTACAATTGCCTTGTCTTGTTGAACTCTGAAAAAAACTTGACTTCTTCTATTCAAGTTTTCCCTGGCACCATCTTGCCTCAGATTGTTTTGTTTCCCCAGCTACCAACTACTATAATCTTAATCCTCTTAAATTTGGTCCCCCGTTTACCAGGTTCAGGACTTTGATCCTGGTAACATTTAAATATTTTTGTAACACTCAGGAGGGCAGCCTAAACAGCACCTTTCCCCTCCGCAGAACTGCCACGTCCTAGCACCGTTTGGAGTCTTACAACGGTGAATTGGCAGGGATTTGTAACCCAGCTGCCACAACAGAGGAAGGATTATAAGACTCACTGGAATATCATTCAGTCCTTTGGGTACCTGTTTGGTACATGTACTGATGGGTTAAACCTGTTTACTGGGGTTAAAAGGTTCTTCAGCAGTTTAAATTAATATAAAGGGTTGGGGAAGGATATTATTAACCAGACTAAAGCCATAAATCACTTCCTTATGTCTTATAAGTATTTGATTACCTTGGAAAGGTGTCTGAATATAAATATAACTGGGTCTCTGGGTATCAATCTCCTCAAAAGAGGTCTTTATTAATAGCTTTTGAAGTCCAAATGTTGTCCTTCTGAGGGGTACAGGCGCTAAAAGAGACATACACTGAGGCAAGCAGGGTAACCAGTGGTAGCCTGTCACGTGTTCTTGGTGCTTTAGCACAGGTAGCATTTAATTCCACAGGGTATGGGAATTATTCTACTTTATAATTGATGTTTGGACGTGTGAATAATACTAATGTGTACTTTTTATTTATTATTTAATTAATTATCCTTAGTAAATGTTCCCAGTAAGTTCATAGTTTTTTTATTAAAAATTCTTACGGATATTCTGATCTCAGGCGACTTCTCATTATGTATTAAATGATTGCAGTAAGTCCATGATATTGATTTTACTCCTTATTTTCAAAATTAAGTTGATTTAGTAAAATAATTACTTAAAAATATAAGTCATGAGTATTCATGTAATATTTTTACATCATTAAATTTCTTAGTATGTCAGAAAGAATACTGATGTCTTTCAGTTCTCATAATTGTCTTTTGAAGTATTTTAATATATTTTGAGAAATATTCATTATCTCATTTTTGACATTCTTGGTATTTTAAATTATATTTAATAAAAAATACATATAAAGGTTATTTAGGTATTTTTATATACTTTTGTGCTTCTTTATACTATCTAATATCCACGGGAACATTTTTTACATATGTAGAATGTTTCCGTGTAGGTTGTAGCATGTTTAAGCGGTACCTAGGTTTCTCAGGCAGCCTGTCACTTTGTCAACTCATAGTCCCGGGGCTGTGTAATTGTCAGAGGCCCAGGGCTGCGTACATGGCTTGAAAGGGTGACAGTGCTTCAGCGCACCCGTAAGCGGGTGTTTTGGCTGCCATGGCTGCATGCAGGAATGGTGACAGAACACATTTCCGTCTTTAACTCCTAAAATATACACAAAACCTTAATTCTGACTGAATTTTAGGTGTGAAACCTGTACGTGACAATACATGTGAAAAGGTTAATCGGCCATAAAAGTACCATAGTGGTGCCATGGTATTTTGTTCTTTACTTTCTTCATTATTTAAAAATATAAAGAGTTGGATTTCAAGGGTGGGGTCAGTGAGTGACCTTACCTAATTTTGGGTATAGAATACATTTCTGCAATAATATGCATGGTTTTCCTACTCCTTATGAGGTTAATTTTAACATTATTATTTTTATGTGATTTATGTTACTTTTGCAGCGTTCTCTGCATACTAGCAAGCTGAAATTCACCCACTCCAAGATATGGCCATATCTGAAAAAAATCTGGAGCATGTTTGGGAAAAAATTAATTCCATGTGTATTTCAGTTCCTTTTGCTGGCTCTATTGTTTCTAAGATGTATTGGTCCATCAGGTATATTATTCTCTGGTAACCATTCATCTTTGTCTGCAGATTCTCCTCTGTATCTCACTAAGTATAGTCAAACATCTTTTCCTTGCACTCTCTCTTTTTTGTCTCTCAATATCTTGCTGACTTTCCCTTTTTCTTTCAAACGGTCAGGCTCTATTGGGATCATTGCTGGAGGGAGGTTGCTACCTTCTCTTGGTTGAAAGTGTTTTGCTAGGCTAACAGGAAATACTGGGTGTTTTCTTGATAACTCTTCACTCAGGATTACTTCTACAGCATTTTTGCCATGCATCTTTTTGATAAAAAATTGTCCAACAAAGGCTGGTTTCAGCTTTCTGTTACCTGCTAAATTGTTGAAGTTGGCTGTAGATATCAAAATATGATCTCCTATCTTAAAGTCAGGTTCTCTGTGTGATTTTTCCCATCTCTGTTTGTTGTATTCCACTGCTTCTTCTACACATTTATGAGCATGATTATTTGGCAGGTCTATCAGCTTCTTGAAGTCAAGAGATTTTGGATGAATGGTGGTTAAGTTATAGTTTAAGATATTCCTAGGGAGTTTTAAAATCCACCCCCTTTCTAGTATTCAAGGGGCTCCTTTTCAGTAGAGTGTTTACTGCTATTATAAGCCATCTCCAGCGCTGGGAGTAAGCTTACCCAATCATGGGAATAACCATCTGGTTTTTTGTATTCTAGACCAAAGCTAAAGAGCCTTCTCAACATATCCTGCAAGGACTCTTTATTCAACATGTACCACTTTGAACCCTTAGGGTGAAAGTATCTGGTGGGAAGAGATTTTTTGGTGAAGATTTGGTAAGGAGGGGGAATGAGGAGTTTTTGGAATTTTATTTAAGGTGAGACAGGCCCATTTGGAAACTTCTGCCCAAAGATTGAGTGGAAGTTTGGAGCTTCAAAAAATGGCCCTCATGGATTCAGTCAGCATTTGGTTAGCTCTTTCCACCTTTCCGTTGTATTTGTGATGATATGTTTCAGAGATGAAGTGTTCAATAGAATTGATATAGCTTCAAAAAATGGCCCTCATGGATTCAGTCAGCATTTGGTTAGCTCTTTCCACCTTTCCTTTGTGTTCGTGATGATATGGTTCAGAGATTAAGTGTTGAATAGAATTGATATTGAAGAAATCCTTGAGTTTGGATGAGAAGAATTCTCCACCACCCTCAGTGCAGATGGTGGCAGCAAATCAATCTTGTTTTTGCTTCTTTTGATTTAAGATTATTTTGAGTTGAAGACAAGCATAAGAGTTGTATTGAAGAGGAATTGCTGAGATGTATCCAGAAAAGTTATTGATGATAGTCATGATATAATTCATGTTGTTTAGAGAAGAAGGAGTTATAGGTCCAATCAAGTCTAGGTGGAGTTGTTCAAAGGGTCTAGAAGGTAGCCTTGACATATTTTTGAATGGGGTTTTGGAAATTTCGGAGAAAACTCAGTCTTTGCATTGGAATTCAGAAAGAGCTTTGGAGGATAAGGAAGGAAAAAGATTCTTTAGACAGTACAGGCTAGCATGTCCAAGAGATTGGTGCAGGGGTTTGGTTTGATTTAGGTCTGGATCCTTAAGCAAAAGGTGACAAAACATCAAATTGTTGCCAATTTGAGAAGGAGGATTGAGAAAAAACAGATTCTCTTGGATGAATCCTGAAAAGGCCATTTGAGAATTGGTGAAGAGGAAAAATTGATTATTGGAATATGAGAGAGTGCAGTTCTTGGCAGAGATCAGTATTCCAGGGCTGATTAAATTCACAACAAGATCAGGAACAAAAAGGCAGTTGCTCAGAGAGACAGAAGAACCTTTCCATGATAGATTGACAATACCTTTGCCCTTGATAGGTAGTCTATCACCTTCTTTCCCGGTGTTTATGAAGTTGTCAGAAATCTGCTCATCAAGATGAGTAAAGAATTTTTGAGAATTGAACATGTGGCAAGAGGCACCAGAGTCAATGATTATTTGATTTATGGGATTAATTTCTTTGACCCACGTAGTAAGAAGCGCCAAATAATTAGCAAATTCTTTAGATTTGGAATGAGAATTGAGTTGAGCTCTCCAACAGACTTGTGATTCTGTCCACCAATCAGGAGCAAGATGCTTGTGAAGATTCCAACATTTTTTTTAAGTATGATTGGGGGATTGAGGATTGTGGTATCCCTTTCTACATCTAAGATCTGCTGTAACAGGTTTCTTGGTTGGCCAAGATGAAATGAGAGCAGTGTTGCTGAGCTGGGCTTCCTTAGATTTCACCTTGGTTTTGTTGTCTAGCTGAGTGATATTATTAAGGACAAGATCCATGGTGAAAATATTGTCTGAATGCATGATTTGCTGGCGGAGAGAATGGAGAGATGGTGGGAATTTGAAGAGGATGAGATAGGAAATAATATTGTTGGGTTCTTAGTATCAGTGATGAAAAGATTAATTGCGTTGGGCTTAAATTGCTGATAGAGGAATTCATTGAAGACTCATGCTTGATTGGCGGTTTGAGAGGAAGCAAAGCATTCTTTTATTGTTTTCCAGAAAATTCAATCCAAAGAAATGTTTGCGGGATTCACCAAGTTGTTTTTGGTGATAGAATTTATGCGTGAGAGGGGTATAACTCAAGTTTCCATATTTTCAATAGGGCTAAGACTTTTAGAATTGTCCTCCAGGGCTTCCATGATACCTTTGATCTCGAGAAGCATAGACATCTTGTCTTTCCAGATTGGGTAATTTTCATCTGAAAGAATGGGTATAGCTTCAAGAGAGGCCTTGAGAATGATTTTTGGAAAGCCTTTGTTGTTGGATCCCACCATTGCTTTGGTTAGGTTTGTCAGATGGATTTTTGGCTGTTAACCGTGTTGAATTACTGTGAATAGCTTAAAAGGTTAAGAAAAAAGAGGGCTGTGCCAGAGATGAAATCAGTTGAGAAAAAGAATAAGAGAAAAAGAACAATAAGAGAGACAAGAAAGATTTAAAAGAAAGGAAAAAACATCAAGAAACTGTATGAGACTAAGCATTTGAAAAGTTCTTCAGTTGATGGTATTGAGTGGAAAAGATTTAAACAAGGGCGGTGGTGGAATGATTTGAGAGAGATTGAGATGAAAAAGTTAGACTTTGATGATTAGAATGTGATAGCAAAGAGTACAAGTCTTACCAGTCAGAACTTTACATGAGGTGAGATTGAGAAGTCAGATTTGAGAAGATTTGAGTTGTTGAGTTGGAAGATTGAGAAGAAAAAGAAAAGAGAAAGGAGAAGAAGAAAATAAAAGAGAGTAAAAGAAAGAAATAGAAGAGTTAGAGAAGAGCTCCTTGATTCAGGTTGAGAAGTGAGTTGTGATGAGGTTGAGTGGGAAGGGTTCTCCAGATGAGAGTTGTGGCGAGTTTGAGTGGGAAGCATTGTCCAGATCACAGTTTTGGTCATTATCCCAAGTGATCAAGCCAGAAGAGTCTTCATGTTGAGGAGGAAGAGTGGAGAAATGAATGTGAAATGTAGCAGTTAACTCGTGACAGTAACAAGAGAAGCGTAGATGTGACAGAGAGAGAGTGATAGAGAAAGAGAATAGGAGGAAGAGTGGAAAGAAAAAGTTGAGAAAAAGAGAAGGAAAAGATGATAAAATGAGAAGGAAAAGGTGAGAAAAATAGAGAGAGAGTCATTTATTTGACATGTGTCACTGGTTATAATCTTGGGTATACCAACATCAGCTGTAATTTTACTCCAAAATAGTAAAGCTACATCCATAGCACTATCTTCTTTGTGGTTAGGTGAGAATTTCGCCTTTTTAGATTATCTTTCAACTATAACCAGGACAGAGTTATATGAATGTGTGCCTCCAGGGTGGAGGCTGGTGACACAATGCATATTAATGATTTCCCATCTGGTTTTGGGTTCAGAGATCTTCTGTAGGAGTCCAAAACTTTGCCAGTAGTTTTATTTGATTTTTGGCAAGTCTCACAGCTAGTAACATACTTAATGGTGATTTCTTTCCAGTCTATCCACCAAGAATTTTGTTTTACTTTGCCCAAGGTTCTTTCAGTGGATAGATGCCCTGATGAACAATTGTAATTTTCAGCTCTCTGATACCAGGAACCTTGCAGTCCTTTAGCTACAAAGAGTGATAAAAATACTTGAAAAATGATAATAATTAGTATTCCAACAATAAACCTTTAGAGGATCAAATAAATGATATAATAAGAGCAGTTGCAGGGTCTAATTGGTTTGGTAATAATAGGTTTTCAATATAATATAAAAGAGGGGCCACATTATTATACTACTTGGGATCTTTGCAGACAAGAAAACTCTCTTCAAGGGGCCTCCTTATGCAGTTTAATAACCTTGAAGTGAAGATGGGTGCCTTAGAAAGAGCTTATTCCACTAATGGCCGTGAATAAAAGCACAATGGCCAAGACAGGAAGGGAATCACTCACCCTGAGCAATTCACCACAAAAATCCTGCAATGATTAGAAGGATTTTAGAGCAGATGGGGTGGATTTCTTGACTAAACTCCAAGGGTTGATTGGTTTATAAGAAAAATGCTAATACTAAAGACTAAGTCATAAATCACTTGCTTATCATCCTATAAGCACTTGATGAACAATGACACAGTTTCTGATTGATAATAATAATTCCTGGTAAACTGATAATCATGGGGAATAATGGATCCAAAGAGGTCTGTATGAAACCTTTTTGGGGAAATTTTGAGCTTCTCAGGGCAGGTAGAGATGTTTCTTCTCATGGGCTGAAGCTGACAAGCCAGTCAAGGCAAAATTAGCACTTCCACTTGGTGCTGACAATCAGCCAACCTTAGATCTGCTGGATTTCTTTACTATTTTTGTCAGCTTCCTGATTCCAGGAATTTTGCCATCCTTTAGCTACAGCAAGTGATATTGGTGTTGGAATAATAATTCCAAGAAAATTACGGTAAAATGCTCAAATAATTGATTTAAAAGCAAGTGCAATGTTTGGTTGGTTTGGTTGGATTAAATTTGTTTAAATATATATTTTTCAAAGGGGGCCAAATTTCATGCAAACAGGGGATCTGTATTGAATAACAACCTCTCTTCAAGGGGCTCTTTTGAACCTTCTCAAGACCTTGGGACAAAAAGGTCTTAAATGATTGCTCACAAAAGACTAACTCAAGGGGATGGGTGGACTGGCTGTCTTACAGCACTTATTCCTGGGTGCAAGGAGTATACAAATTACTAGTTTAAGTACTTACTCCAAGAAGCTTGCAGAGATTCATGGTTGAAAGGTCTCAGGACAATTATTGGGGTTATTTGCTGATATTCTTCACGGAATCAATGATGGGGCCAGAATTATTAATAATACTATCAGAATATAGCCATATATCACTTTTTTATCTTGAATAAACATATGATCACGGATGGCAAGGGGTCTGGATTGATATTTAAAAATTACTGGGGTTTAAATGACTTGAAAAGGGTTGTTTATATACCTTTTTGGGGTAATAAGAACTTCTCAGGGGACGTAAAGAGGGTTGTGCTTGGGTGCTGAGGCTAGCAGGCTGGCCAGGGCTAGTTTGGCACGTAGTTCTAGTGCTGTCAATCTGCTAGCCTTGTCTATTTCATATTTCTTGGTGAAATAATTGTCAGAAGGTCTTTAAATGTTAATTTGTTATTTTTATGATTCAGACACATTTCCTTATTTTGTATTAATTTCTTTTGAGTGAAATGGGTAGAAGTGGGTATTAGCATATTCTATGGTATCTTCTGCACATTTTGGAAATTTTTAATAATTTTTAGGTTAACTCCTTGTTGGGTTTTGTGGTTCATAAAGATTTTGGCAATCTCATTTACGTGAAAAACTTCATTATTGTTTCCCACAATTTATTTGCTTTATATTTTGATTTTCATATTTTTATTCAATATTCTTAGGTTTCAGACATCCCTCTGTCCGGCAGTCATTTAAGCCTCCTAGATGCCAAGACCCTTGTTATGCTTGAGCTACCAGAGGTGATAGAGTAAATAATAAATATATTATTTAATAAATGCAGTCAAAATCTATAAAATATTTGGATTAAGCTTATTGCAAGGTTAAGTGGTTTGGTTATTGTTTATTGTTTTAAATCAATATGAATAAATTGATTATTGAATATTTTTATAGAGGGGCCACAATTATATTGGGGATATTTAACAACTCTCTTCAGGGATTTCAGTATGAAAACACTTAGTCCTGGTTACTTTGGGCTCTTTAGTTTAAAGAATATTTTACCCAAAGATAATATGTATATAAAATACACAGTGGAGTGGTAGGGCCTTGTAGCCAAGCTACTACGACAGATAAAGGATAATGAAACTTACTGGTATATTATTAAATCCTTTGGGTATCTGTTTGAGACGTGTACTGATGGGTTAAACCTGTATACTGGGGTTATAAGGTTGTTCAGCAGTTTGAATTGATAAAAAGAGTTTGAGGATGGATATTATTGATCAGCCATTGCCATAAATCACTTACTTATCTCTTCTAAGTACTTGATTACCTTGGCCACAGTGTCTGGATATGAATATAACTGGGTCTCTGCCCATCAATATCCTCAAAAGAGCACTTTATTTATAACTTTTGGAGTCCCAATATTGTCCTTCTGAGGGTTGTAGGTGCTCAAAGGGACGGAAACTATGGCTAGCAGGGTAGCCAGGGGTAGCCTGTCATGTGTTTTTGGTGCTATAGCACGGGTAGCATCTAATTCCACATGGTATGGGAATTATTCCACTTTATAATAGACATTAGGATGTGTGAATAACACTAATCTGTCCTATTTATGTATTATTTAATCAATTATCCTTAGTAAATGTTCCCAGTAATTTAATAATTATATAAATAGAAATTTTTACGGACATCTTGATGTCAGTTAAGTCCTCATTATGTATTATATAAATGGAGTAAAAGTCATAATATTGATTTTAGTCCTGATTTTCGAGTTCCAGTTGATTTACTAAGATAATTACTTAAAACAATAAGTCATGTGAATTCATGTAATATTTATTCATCATTAGTTCCCTTAGTTTTTCACGATGAAATTCATGTCTAGCAATTCTCATAAAAGTATATTGAAGTATTTTAATATATTTTTAGAAGTTGTCATTGTCTTATTTTTGACATTCTTGGTACTTTGAATTATATTAAATAAAAATACGTATAAGGATTATTTATTTATTTTTATATAATATTATGTATTTTTAGACTGTCTAGTATCCATAGGAACATTTATTACATATGTAGAATGTTCCTGTGTAGGTTGTAGCATGTTTACATGGTACCTGAGCCTCTCAAGCCGCCTGTCGCTCTGTCAACCCATAGTCCCGCGGCTGCGTACTTGTCAGAGGCCCGGGGCTGCGTAAAAGACCTTGACGGAGTGACAGGGCAATATCTCAGCCGCGCGCGGGTGCATTGGCTGCTGCGGCTGCGTGCGGGAATTGTGACAAAACACATTTCCCCCCTTAATTCCTAAAATATACACAACACCTCAATTCTGACTGAATTTTAGGTGTGAAAACTATACATTACAATGTGTGTGAAATCTTTAATTCGCCAAAAAAGCTCAATGATTGAACCGTAGTATTTTGGTTTTTCTTTCCTTAATTATTTAAAAATATAAGGAGTTGGATTTCAAGGGTGGGGTCAGTGAGTGACCCTACCTAATTTTGGGTGCAGAACCCATTTCCGTAATATTCCTACTCCTTCTTAGGTTAATTGTATTATTATTATTTTTATGTTATTTTTGTTACTTTTGAAGCTTCCTCTGCAATATTAGCAAGCTGACGAGTCAAGTTGTTACATATACATGATGTATGCATGCAGGTTGTAGCCTGTTCCTGCAGTACCTGGCTGTCAGGCTTAGTACAATTTTTGTTGACGCGGGCAGGCTTGACAGCTGTGTGTGGAAACCTGTTGCCTACGGCCATTCAGTCATTTTACATGCGGTCCTTTTGACATGGGCCTACATATTGAGTGTCAGGCGAGTGTACCCTTACTGTATGAATGCAGGGCTGCGCCTGTGAATTGTGACACAACACAAATCCACCTGTAACTCCTAAAATATACACAACCCCTCAATTCTGACTGAATTTTAGGTGTGAAACCTATACATGGAATGTGTGAAATTTTGAAATGACCAAAAGGTGCCGTGGTGGTGTTGTGGTCTGTTGGTCATTTTGTTTAATAATTATTTAAAAATGTAAGGAGTTAGAATTCAAGGGTGGGGTCAGTGAGTGACCCTACTCAATTTTGGGTGGGAAATCCATTTCTGTAAAAATATGCATGGATTTCTCACTCCTTCTAATTTTCTTATTTTATTAATGTTTTAAATCTGCTTTGACAGGTTGCTTTGTCCAAGTAGCAAGCTGAAATTCCCCCACTCCAAGATATGTCTATATCTGCAATAAATTTGGGTCTCAATGTCTTTTATTGGCTCTTTAATTTCTTAAGTGGATAGGTCCATCTGGAATGTTGTTTCCAGGTAACCATTCATCTTTTTAAGCAGATTCTGCTTTGTATCTGACTAGATAGAGTCTGACATCTTTTTCATTAATTCTTTCTTTCTTGTCTTTAAGAATTTTGCTTATTTTTCATTTGTCTTTCTCAGTTTCATCTGCAATAGGAATTGCTGGTTACAGGGTATTTTCTCCTTCTCAAGGATGGTAGTGTTTTACAAGGCTTACTTGGAAGACTGGCTGCTTTCTGGAAAGTTCATCACTGAGAATTACTTCCACAGCATTCTTACCATGGAGTTTCTTAATGGTGAATGGACCAACAAATGCAGGTCTGAGTTTCTTGTTTCCAGCTAAGTTAGGGAAATTGGTTGTAGGAACTAAGACTTGATCACCAATCTTGAAGTCAGGTTATTTATGGGTTTTGTCCCATCTCTGTTGGTTAAACTAAACAGCTTCTTGAATGAATTATTCAGCGCATTTTTTGGCTGTATCTATCAAGTTCTTGAAGTCAAGTGACATGGGTTGGATATTGGTTAGCTGCTGATTCAGGTGATCCTTGGGTAATTTAGGAATACACCCTCTCTCCAGTACATAGGGGGCTTCCTTGGTGGTAGAGTGTTTGCTGCTGTTGTAAGCCATTTCTAGAGAAGGCAAGAGGCTGACCCATTCATGGCAGTACCCATTGGTATTTTTACATTCTAGAACAAATCAGAAGAATCTCCTGAGCATGTCTTCTAGGGTCTGGATCATCCTTTCAGCTAATCCATCTGTCTGGGGGTGATAAGCTGTAGAGAATGCTAGATTGGTTCCTAACATATCATGGAGGTTTCTCCAGAACTCAGAGGTGAACTTGGGGTCTCTGTCACTGATGATTATCTTGGGTACTCCTACATCAGCAATAAGTCTGTTCCAAAACAGTAGTGCTACTTCCATAGCAGTATCATCCCTATGGTTAGGTAGAAATTTAGCTTTCTTGGAAAACCTATCCACTATCACCAGGACTGAATTTTAAGAATAAGCTCCTCCGGGTGGTAGTCCTGTCACAAAGTCCATATTGATGATTTCCCATCTCTTCCTGGTTTCAGTAATTTTTTGGAGGAGGTCAAACTTCTTTCCTGTGGTCCTGTTTGATTTCTGGCAACTTTCACAACTAGAAACATACTGGATTGTGGAGTTCCTACAATCAATCCACAAAGCAGTCTGTTTGACTTTATCCAAGTTTCTGTCAGTAGACAAGTGTCCAGATGAACAGTTATCATGGCATTCAGATAGGACATGCTTGATGTGTTCTTCTTTAGTTAGGACTATGACACTAGAATGTGGATGTCTGTATTAAACTAGGCCATCCCGCAAGGTGAATCTTCCAGATTTTTAAGGTTTCAGGAGAGATTCAGGTAGACTATTAATAAGCTCAGGAGGAGGGGAGGTGCTTTCCATGATAGTGAATAGGCTTTTCATGTCAGAGCTGTAGGCTTCCCTGATTGATTTCAATAAAGATTCATCCAATTCACAGATGTGAATACCTGGAATAGGAGCTTCCATGTCTAACATGTTAATGTTCAAGATGGGAAAAATTTCATGATCTTCTGAATCATAGGCAGGGTTACTCAAATCATTAGGTAGAGCGTTCCTACTCCAACTGTCAGAATTCTGGTGTTTGTTTCCAGCTTGATGTACTATTGTCATTTGTCCTCTGTACTGTTGGATAGCTATTTGCCATCCTAACATGTGCCTGCTGGGAGTCTTCATGTTCATCAGGGTTCTAACGGCATTGAAATCCATAATAACCACAAATTTAGTACCTTCCAGATAGTAATGGAGCTTTTGTAAGGCCCATACTAGAGCTAGGCATTCCATTTGACTGGCACCATATCTTTTCTCTGTGTCCTTTACTTGTATAGAGATAAAGATTATTGGGTTTTCTACTGGTCTATCATTTTCTATGACTTCTTGATGAAGTGCAGCACCTAGCCCTTCCATGCTGGCATCAATATATAGTATAAAGGGTTTACTGTAATCAGGTTGTATTAGTACAGGGGCAGTAGTCATAGGCACCTTGAGTTCCTCCTAGTTCTTAACTCTTTAATGAGTCATTTCAAACAGGGTATTTTTGTTGCAAATCTTGTACAAACACTTAGTTAGTAATGCAAACTTGGGTAGATACTTCCTATAGTAGCTGCAAAAACTGACAAAGGGCAGGAGTTCAGTTTTTTTCTGAGGCATTGGCCTGTTCATAACAGCTGCTATTTTGCTTTGTTCAGCTGTAAGAGTTAGACCAGATACTATGTGGCCTAATGCTTTGAGTTAACCATATCCAAAGTTGCAATTCTTCATGGATACTTTTAATCCTACAGCAGAGATGGTTTTTAGGACAAGTCTTACTTTATCCATATGGGAGTTCCATTAATCAGTGTAGATGATAAAATCATCAATGTATACCATCATCCATCCTTGCCTTATGAACTGGCCTAGTAAAGTGTCCATCATCCTCTGAAAGTGGGAAGGAGCATTCTTTATTCCAAAGGGCATCCTCAAGTACTCATAGATACCTAGGTGACATATGATGCTCATGAACTTCCTACTGTCTGTGATGATGGGGATCTGGTGGAATCCTTTCAGCATGTCCATGGTAGTAATAAACTTAGCTTTTGAGAGATTATGAAGGGCATTGTCAATCCAAGGAATGGGGTAATAGTCTGCTTGAGTGGAATTGTTCAGCATCCTAAAATCTCCTACCATTCTTGACTTATCATTATGCCAAGCTATGATCACAGGAGTAGTGATATCTACCTGTTCATTGTGTCCTACTTTCCTCAGGACTTTTAATCAATTAACTCCTGGATGTGAGTTTCCAAGGCTGCTCTTGATTTTGGACTGGAAGGATAAGCAGGTCTTCTCAGATTAGGAGGGTAAGGGGATTTGATAGTTAAGGTAAGGATCATATCATGTCCTTTTATGTTACCAATAGGGTGGTACTTAGTGCAGAAAGCATTCTGATTCTCAAAGCAGACCTGAAGGATATCACGTTTTTGATCTTCACTGAGTTGGTCATTCAGTGCAGCTTGGGAGAAGTATTCCTGGTTAAAGGTTTCCAGGTGTTTCTGATAAGTGGAATCAGTAGTTTGAGAATTAACATGGCATATTTGAAACTTCTTTTTTCAATTGCCTCCTATAGTAAAATATCTTCCTTTACTTTGGAATACATCTATATATTACCATACAGGCAAAGAGAGACATTTCCTAAAATGAAGTAATCACACTTTCCATTCTGGAGTACTAGAAACTCAACCTTGAGTCTCAGGTATACTTTTGAATGGGTCAAAATGAGATCTGTCCACCATACTCCAATAGCATTAAGGGAGGAATTGCAACTGCTGAACTTAGCTTGTGGAACTGGTAGCAAGTATTCTTTCCAGTTGGGGACTTGGTTCTCTAAGTAACTTGACACAACACAGGAGCAGAAGGCTCTACTATCTAGGAGTAACTTCATGGGAGAACCTTGGATTAGTCCAGTAGCATAACAAGTTTTGCCAGTGGTGTAGCTTTTACCAATAGAGGTTTTCAGAGTCAGAGTCTTGGCTTCAGAAACATGTTGGATTTTTATGTTGGGAGTCCATTGTTGTGGTAGATTGGAATCCTTGTTGACTAAATTGATTTCCATGGAGGATCCTAAGTCTCCTTCAATGACATCAATGGGGTTAGTCATCATTAATTAATACTCATATAATGATCCATCAGTGTCATCCAGTTGAGGATTGAGTTCATTATCCTCATCTCCTCCTTCAATGAGATTGATCTTTCTTCTGGGCTGGGGACAGTCAGCTCTTACATGTCCATTTTGGTTACAGTTCCAGCATACCTTTTCTTTGGTCTCAGAAGTCTTCTTTGTTTCTAATTGGGGATTTGTGGACCTTAGCTTTTGGATTATACTCTTCTCTAACCTTGGGGGCAAGTTCCCTGGGTCTTCTGGTCTTTCTGTCAAGACCTTTTATTTCAATAGTTTCCTCAAGGATACCAATAAGGGTGGAGAGATCAGCATCCATAGACATTCTACACCTTACACTTTGATTAAGGTGTCCGTGACATAGGCTGAGGAGTCTTTCATTGACTTCCTCTTTATCAGCTTCAGGGTAGAAGCAATCTAACCTCTTCTTTTGTTCCAAACACCACTTGTGAGGTTTGTCCTTAGCAGGGTCAAAAAGTGAGGTCTCAAAGGTTTTCATCATTTTACTTTTCCATATCCTGGTACTAAATTGTTCTTTGATAAGGACTTTCCAATAATCCCAAGTCTGAGGTCCTACTTCTCCTCTTTTTTTGATGAAACAATCCAAGGCTACTCCTTCAAACAGCCTGGGAAGTCTTACCACTGCTATAGTTCCCGGTAAATTGTAGGAGTCAAGGGTGTAATCAATGAATTTGATAAAAATTATATGGTTATATTCTCCTTCACCTGAGAATTTGGGCAATTCAGCTACAGGAGGTTAGAGTTTCAGAGCTTTTTCCACTTCAGGAGTTGGACTGGGTCTGTAAGATTCATTCCTTATTACTCCAACATTAAGAGGAATGTTAGGAGTTTTACTTATCCTAGTAGGCTTTACCCTTCCAAATGGATCTTAGGGCAGTTGAATTGATTTTGAGGCCTCTTAAGTCATTCTTGATCATAACTAATTCCAGATCCAACTTGTTACTCAATAGGTCAATTTAATTAAATAGGTGATCAGAAGGGGTATCTGTTTTGTTCTTCACTCCTCCTTTGAGCTGCTTAATGGAAAAGAGGATCTGGTCTTGTCCGGAGGAGTAAGTGGTATTGATGTGCTTGACCAAGGATATTTTTTCAGCACTGATAATATCCTTTAACTTATTATTTTATAACTCATTAATGTGCCATTGTTCAAGTACACTGAATTTGTTTGACTCAATGTTGTCTTTTAATACCTTTGTTTCAGACTCATTAGTTTTGATATGGTCAGCTTGACCTTGAATCATTATGTTAGTATTTAGGAGGACTTTATCAAGTTGTTTATGAATATTATCCAAGTTTCTGCTCAAGATTTCAAATTTGTAAAAGACATGATCAAACAATTTGTTAAAAAGCGGTGTAATATCATCAGATACTAGTTGTGATAGACATTCATCCATTTCTGGGCTAGAGATATGATATTGTCCCAATCTTTTGGGTTTCAAATTTTTTGATGATGTTAAGACATCAATTTTTTGGGGTCTTTTCCCTTTAATTTGGCTAATTGGTCCCAGGGGTTCCATTTCTCCACGTATTTCTCCACTTCTGCCCTGGGGATTATTTTCTGTAGGGCTATTTGAGAGGACTTGGCCCGTGATATGGCCTTTCTCAGAGCTACTGAGTCCTCCTGTTTTTGTGGGCAGCTTGTAAGCTTCCCAATGACTCACGTGATCCTTCACCAACTCTTTGATTTTGGAATCTTTGACTAGGTCTGAAGTTGGAGGCATAGGAGGAGGGATGACTGCGTGGGACAACTGTAGGGGAGAGGGACTCATCTCCAACAATTTTTGGTTAAGTTGGAGGGCCTGGGTGCTGGTGGTTCTTGCAGCACTTCTGTCGCGGGTTTGAGCCCCCTCATTGTGCTTGCTACGGGCACTGGTAAGGGCGTGCTTTCCTCCCCGCAGAGGTCCATAGGACTGGGCTTGTCCTGTTGCACGGGTGTGGGGTCTGTTTTGCAACATAATGCAAAAAAGATGTAAGTTTTTGTCAAAAGACTTTCAAAAAGGTATAAAAAAATAAAAAAATATTTTTCTTTATTTTTAAATTAAGTTAGGCTTACTTAAGCTTAAATTCAACGGTACTAAGGCTTGGTTGGGGTTCAAAGATTACTTCAGGGGAATCCAGGGGGATCTTTGTGGGTACCAATCGAGTCTTGGCTTAAATACAAAGAACCCTGGTGGGAACTGTTTTCCAACAGTTACTGCTCAATAAAATCTGCTAGGGAAAAGGTTCTTTCCACTAGTTTAAGAATAAAAATTAAAATTAATAAGTTTTTGGTTTTATTATAATTTTTATCAAACTGATTTTTTTCCAAATTTTTGTTATATTTTTTTTTTAAAAAAAATAAAAAAATAAAAAAACATTTTGAGCTTAATTTCTTTATTCTTATTATAGAAATAAAGTTTCCTCTGATATTTCTTTCAGGCTGTTTGTTGCCTGAGTAAAAAATTAAAATTAATAAGTCTTTCAAGCTCCAATTCTTTTTCCTTAATAACTTGTTGCTTATAATGAAGGAATCTAGCTTGTTGTTGCTCAGGAGTTATGATGACAGACACAAAATTAAGGAGTCTTTCTTCTGTTTGTTGTTTAAGAAGGTTCAAATAATAATTGATTAATTCTCTGTTGGTTTTAAGGTCCACTGGAGAAACAATAATCAAAAGTGAGGATAATAAGTATTTTTACTTATTTTTACGGAGAATATCTGGTACAAAGAAATTAATGAATTAAAAATTAATTATTCAGGGATATTTCCCGGC
Organism: Puccinia polysora; assembly: GCA_025617555.3. Lineage (NCBI taxonomy): Eukaryota > Fungi > Basidiomycota > Pucciniomycetes > Pucciniales > Pucciniaceae > Puccinia > Puccinia polysora. Next base: position 28,238,990 of record CM062614.1, on the reverse strand, counting down.
CAGACCCTCACTTGTCAGCTTCCTGATTCCAGGAACTTTGCCACCTTTAGCTACAGCAAGTGATATTGGTGTTGGAATAATAATTCCAAGAAAATTACGGTAAAATGCTCAAATAATTGATTTAAAAGCAAGTGCAAAGTTTGGTTGGTTTGGTTTGATTAAATTTGTTTAAATATATATTTTTTAAGAGCGGCCACAGTTCATGCAAACAGGGGATCTTTATTGGATAACAACCTCTCTTCAAGGGGCTCTTTTGAAATGTGTAAAGACCTTGGGACAATGAGGTCTTAAATGATTGCTCACAAAGGACTAACTCAAGGGGATGGGTGGACTGGCCATCTTACATCACTTATGCCTGGGTGCAAGGAGGATAAAAATTACTATTTTAAGTACTTCCTCCAAGAAGCTTTCTGATATTCATGGTTGAAAGGGTCTCAGGACAATTATTGGGGTTATTTGCTGATATTCTTCATGGAATCAATGATGGGGCCAGAATTATTAATAATACTATCATACTATAGCCATATATCACTTTTTTATCTTTAATAAACATACGATCACGGATGGCAAGGGGTCTGGATTGATACTTCAAAATTACTGGGGTTTAAATCACTTAAAAAGGGTTTTTTATATACCTTTTTGGGGTAATAAGATCTTCTCAGGAGACTTAAAGAGGGTTGTGCTTGGGTTCTGAGGCTATCAGGCTGGCCAGGGCTAGTTTTTCACGTATTTCTGGTGCTTTCAATCTTCTAGCCTTGTCTATTTCATATTTCTTGGTGAAATAATTGTCAGAAGGTGTTTAAATGTTAATTTGTTATTTTTATGATTCAGACACATTTGCTTATTTTTTTATTAATTTCTTTTGAGTGACATGGGTAGAAGTGGGTATTAGTTTATTCTAAGGCATCTTCTGCACATGTTGGGAATTTTTAATAATTTTTAGGTTAACTCCTTGTTGTGTTTTGTGGTTCATAAAGATTTTGGCAATCTCATTTACGTGACAAACTTCATTATTGTTTCCCACAATTTATTTGCTTTATATTTTGATTTTCATATTTTTATTCAATATTCTTAGGTTTCAGACATCCCTCTGTCCGGAAGTCAAGTTGTTAAATATACATGATGTATGCATGCAGGTTGTAGCTTGTTCCTGCGGTACCTGGCTGTCAGGCTTAGTAAAATTTTTGTTGACGCGCGCAGGCTTGACAGCTGCGTGTTGGAACCTGTTGCCTACGGCCATTCAGTCATTTTGCATGCAGGCCTTTTGAAATGCGCCTACATATTGATTTTCAGGCAAGTTTACCCTTACTGTATGAATGCAGGGCTGCGCGCGGGAATTGTGACACAACACAAATATTCCTGTAACTCCTAAAATATGCACAACACCTCAATTGTCAGCCTCCTGGATGCCAAGACCCTTGCTATCCTTCAGCTACCAGAGGTGATAGAGTAAATAATAAATATATTCTTTAATAAATGCAGCAAAAATCCGTGAAAAATTTGGATTAAGCTTATTGCAAGGTTAAGTGGTTTGGTTATTGTTTAATGTTTTAAATAAATATGAATAAATTGATTATTCAATACTTTAATAGAGGCGCCACAATTATATTGGGGATCTTTAACACCTCTCTTCAGGGATTTTAGTATGAAAACACGAAGTCCTGGTTACTTTGGGCTCTTTAGTTTAAAGAATATTTTACCCAAAGATAATATGTATATAAAATACACGGTGGAGTGGCAGGACCTTGTAGCCAAGGTTCCACGACAGAGAAAGGATAACAAAACTCACTGGTATATTATTAAATCCTTTGGGTATCTGTTTGAGATGTGTACTGATGGGTTAAACCTGTATACTGGGGTTATAAGGTTGTTCAGCAGTTTGAATTGATAAAAAGAGGTTGAGGACAGATATTATAGATCAGCCATTGCCATAAATCAGTTACTTATCTCTTCTAAGTCCTTGATTACCTTGGCAGGGTGTCTGGATATGAATATAACTGGGTCTCTGCCCATCAATATCCTCAAAAGAGCTCTTTATTTATAGCTTTTGGAGTCCCAACATTTTCCTTCTGAGGGTTATAGGGGCTCAAAGGGAAGGACACTAAGGCTAGAGGGGTAACCAGGGGTAGCCTGTCATGTGTTCTTGGTGCTTTAGCACGGGTAGCATCTAATTCTACAGGGTGTGGGAATTATTCTATATTAAAATAGACATTAGGACGTGTGAATAACAATAATCTGTCCTATTTATGTATTATTTAATTAATTATCTTTAGTAAATGTTCCCAGTAATTTAATAATTATATTAATAGACCTTTCTAAGGACATCCTGATGTCAGGTGAGTTCTCATTATGTATTATATAACTGGAGTAAAAGTCATAATATTGATTTTACTCCTTATTTTTGAGTTCCAGTTGATTTACTAAGATAATATTTAAAAATATAAGTCATGGGAATTCATGTAATATTTTAACATCATTAGTTTTCTTAGTATTACACAAATATATTGATGTCTAGTAATTCTCATAAAAGTATATTAAAGTATTTTAATATATTTTTAGAAGTTGTCATTGTCTTATTTTCGACATTCTTGGTACTTTGAATTATATTAAATAAAAAATATGTATAAGGATTATTTAAGTATTTTTATATAATATTATGTATTTTGGGACTATGTACTATCCACAGGAACGTTTATTACATATGTAGAATGTTCCCGTGTGGGTTGTAGCATGTTTACACGCTACCTGAGCCTCTCAGGCCGTCTGTCACTCTGTCAACCCGTAGTCCCACAGCTGCGTACTTGTCAGAGGCCTGGGGCTGCATACCCAACCTTGAAAGAGTGACAGGGCTGTATCTCAGCCGCGTGCGGGTGCATTGGCTGCTGCAGCTGAGGGCGGGAATTGTGATTTCCGCCCGTAATTCCCTTAATATACACAACACCTCAATTCTTACTGAATTTTAGGTGTGAAACCTATACGTGACAATGTGTGTGAAATATTTAATTGACGAAAAACTCAATAGTGGAGCCATAGTATTTTCGTTTTTCTTTCCTTAATTATTCAAAAATATAAGGAGTTGGATTTCAAGGGTGGGGTCAGTGAGTGACCCTACGTAATTTTGGGTGGAAACTCCATTTCTGTAATAATATTTATGTTTTTCCTAATCCTTCTCAGGTTAATTGTATTATTATTATTTTTATGTTATTTTTATTACTTTTGCAGCTTGCTCTGCAATAGTAGCAAGCTGACATCAATTCTGACTGAATTTTAGGTGTGAAACCTATACATGGCACAATGTGCGAAATTTTAATATGGACAAAAGGTGCCATGGTGGTGTTGTGGTCGGTTGGTCATTTTGTTTAACAATTATTTAAAAATGTAAGGAGTTAGAATTCAAGGGTGGGGTCAGTGAGTGACCCTACTCAATTTTGGGTGGGGAATCCATTTCTGTAAAAATATGCATGGATTTCTCACTCCTTCTAATTTTATTATTTTATTTCTCTTTTAAATCTGCTTTGACAGGTTTCTCCGTCCCAGTAGCAAGCTGACAATTTTAGCTGCAGGATCTGTTAATCTGTCATGGCATAATTTGATCATTCTTTACTCATCCTTCATTTGTACTATTAGTATTGCTTTAAAGCCAACAGATGTGAATTTTTACTAACTTTCCATTGTCTTCTGATCAGGTAGATAATTTTTTATAATTTTTATGAACACTTCTTGTAGTGTTTTGTGGTCTTCTAAGATCAGAGTCAATGATTTACGTGGTAATCCTTTATCTTTGATTTATTATTAAGAAATTTTTTAAACTTAATTTTTATTAATTTTATTTAGGTTTTGATCTTTTTATACAATTACTAATGCAAAAGTCAACTTGTTACATATTCCAGGCAACCCTAACTAGGTTGTAGCTCTTCTGAGCAGTACCTGGTTGTCAGATTAGTCACAACGGATCCAGACGCGGGGATCAGTCAGTACAGATGCGCGCGGGCTAGGATGCGCTGCTTGCGGGTCAGAATTAGCTCGGCGCAGGTCTCTAGTACGCGGGAATTTTCTACTACAAGTACGTAGGGATATGTATTGCTGCCGGGCTGCAAGCGGGAATTGTGACATAACACATTTCCACGTGTAACTCCTAAAATATACACAACACCTCAATTCTGAGTGAGATTTAGGCGTAAAACCTATACGTGAGAACACATGTGAAATTTTAGAATGGCCAAAAGGTGCCATGCTGGTTTTGTAATTTTTAGTACTTTTCTTTTTAATTATTCTAAAAATGTAAGGACTTGGATTTCAAGGGTGGGGTCAGTGAGTGACCCTATCTAATTTTTGGTGAGGAATCCATTTCTAAAATAATATTTATGGATTTCTCACTCCTTCTTTTGTTAATTTAGATATTCTTGTTTAATTTCTCTTATAGTTTTGTGTTGCTATGACAGGTTGCTCTGTACATAGTAGCAAGCTGACAATCATGGCATTCCTGGAGTATGTTTTGTATATGTTCTTTTTTACTTAGTACCAATACACTGGAATGTTGGTGTCTGTATTAAAGGATACCATCCCAAAAGGTAAACCTTCCTGCTTCATAGGGTTTGAGTAATGAAGCAGGTAAACTATTTATCAGGGCTGCTTCTGGGGATTCACATTCCATAATGATAATCAGCAGCTTTATCTCAGAGGAGTAGTTGTCTCTCACTAGATTGAAAGAGCAATATTTAATTCACCTAAGTGGATCCCCATGATTGGAGAATCTAATGCAAAAAGATTGATATTTAAGATAGGAAACATATCCTGATCCTGAGGGTCATATGCTGGATTGCTAGAGTCATTAGGAAAAGCATTCCTACTTAGACTATCAGAATTCTGGTTTTTGGCTCCAGCTTTATCACCAGGGCCAAATTGGGGGTCTCTGGCTGACCAGTAACATGAAGTCACTTTTGTGGCCACTGTTGTCCCCATTAAGTATCAAAAAGTTCACCATGAAATCACAATGATCTATTAAATTTTTCACAATGCTGTACACAATAGTTCTTGTGGGTTTCAACTTTATGGAAAATGAAAGTATGGAAAATTTCACTTCTGCTGAAAATGAGAATCACTTTGATTGCACGTTTTTGAAAATTGAAATTCACCTGTATTTCCCAAATGATGAACTTTTAATTCTGGAATTCACACAAAGATGAAAAAAGAACTATTCCTAGAAAAAAAATTTTTGTGAAGTATGTTGATTTTTTTACGGGGAAATTGATTTGTGAAGGAAGATTTTAGGTTGTAAAACTTGAAATTATTGTAATTTGTTTTCAGTTTTTGCCATTCTCACTTTTCACAGATTCAAAATCATAATTACACACAGCTCCATATCCTCCAAAAACCATTGGCATTTTTTTCCCAGGCCAAGATTGCAGGCCACAAAGATTCAATAACAAATGTGAGTATTCATACATGAAAAAATCAAAACCCTCCCTGTTACAAATGAAAGTTTTGCTAAATTTATCCCAACAAAAAAATATATAAATAAATAAAGAAAAAAATAAAGCAGGTTATAGCAAAATACCACATTATTTTCTGTTCTGAGATGGGTGTTACACTGCCTAGCATTTCTAGCCAAATAAAATTAACAATTCTTTTACACAGGTTTCCCCAGGTTTCACCCCAAGTTCTCAAGGGAACCACTTCAAATAAACTCACAGTTCACTTGTTTTTTTGTTACACACCTTGGGCATAAGCCCCAATTTTCTTGTAGGTAAAAAATGGGCCATCACAGATGATCCGAGGTTTATCTCTTCAAGCTATTTCTTAGAGATATTCAAGCCATCTCAGGGCTGGAAACATGGGTTTCCTACCTGGTAAAAAAACCTTAATTAAGTGCATGAAAATCATAGACTTCCATCCCTTGGCTTATTCTCTACCAACTCCAGGAGTTTGAATGGTCCAGCAGTGCTTTTAATTTCACAGATCCCTCTCATATAATTTAACAAGGGAAAATTTTTCAGATCAACTCATAGGTCACTCAAAAATTTTAAAATGTTGTATGGATGGGGTTTCACAGAAAAGGCTTTTGTTTCATTCTCAAACGATTTATTTCATGTAAAAAAAATAGATATTTCTTCCAGAAAGTGCACAATACAAATAGATAAATACCTAAATTTTCCACACAGAGGATTGACACAAACCCAAGGTGGCACTCACTACCAGTAATGGGAAGAAGAATCATACTAGGATAAAACACCACAGCCAGTTTGAGACTTCCATCAGGAAATAAAGGAAAGGCTCCAATGCAGTTTGGAGCAGCTACTATCATTTCAACAAAATCTTCAACAACTGTCAAAGCATGTGGTGGTACATTTTCCCTTCTAAGATAAATCCTATTCTTCCTCATTCTCCTATCCTAGATGGGGATTTTTTGTTCCATTCAATTCATATCATTCAATTTTTGGCATGAAGGGTGCTAACATGTTTAACCCACAACAATCATCTATTTTAAATATCCTTTTCCTTTCAGCGTTTATGGTATTCTTTCTCAATACTCACCTGAGGAGCTTCCTTATTTCCCTTTCTTTTACATGCATTCTTCAATCCACATATTTATTTTTTTTGGCTTTCTGTGCTCAAATTTCTATCATCCTGGTGGGATTTTCTTTTCCAGAAAATTCTCTTTACTCATCATTTCAGAAAAGAACTCTTCTATTTCTGTCACTAAAAAAACTCCAATATGAGCCAATTTTCAAAGGCTACATGCTTGGATTTTCAGTCAAAGACTTAAACGACCATTTTTACAACTCAAAATGCCCGCCTAAAACATATTTATGCCATTTACTTCCTGAAAAAGTTTTTGATTTAAGCCTATATAACTACAAATCAGATGTAGGAAGGAATTCCCATTGAGCATGGCATGGCCACAGCCAAAAAAAACAAACACCATCAACAACAAAAGCCCACACATTGCATGGTTTACTTAATGGACTCATTTGCGCATGTGAACCAATGTCTCCAGCATGCAAAGGCCAACTAATATTGACCAGAGCAACTCCCCAATAATCTTTGTTTGTCAATATTTTAGAATTACAAAGCAACATTTATTTTATACAAGAGACTTGTTTCTTATAAAAAGAGTGAAGTTACTTTACAGACTCATCATAGTGTGTATTTCATCCACATGAGAGGGTGTTCAGATGATGGACTTCACTCTTATGTTTTTGTAGTTTAAACGTTTCCAGTGCAGTGATATGCAATCCCATATAGTAAGGCATGCATGAAAATTTGGGCTGACAGGACCCAAGTGTGACCCAGGTGACTTGAGCCCCACCACCAAGGTTAAATTACACAACACCAGTAAGTGTAAACCACTTAAACCACACTTCACCCAATGTTTTGAAAAGCACACTAAATTTTGAACACACCTGACCAACTTTTGAACATTTATCACTTGATTTGGAGCACACCTCAATCTGCCACACCCTCACTCAAGTGGACTTCAACACTCCTCACCCTTCCAACCCTCACCAGACTAAATTTGAAAATTTTTTACCCAATTTTTAACACTATTCACCCTTCCAACCCTGGCAAAAGTGAATTTGAAGAATTTTTACCAAATTTTCAACACTCCTCACCCTGCTAAACTCTCATCAGAGTGGATTTCAACACTCCTGACCTAATTTTAAACAGACCTTACTCTGCTACAATCTCACTGAAGTGGAGCTCAAAACACCTCACCCTGATACACTCTTCCCAAAAAGGATTTCAACAAAGCTTACCCAATTTTGAACACACCTTACCCTGGTACACTCTTTCCAAATTAGATTTCTAAACTTCCCAGAAATTTTGAACAATCCTCACTTGCTACAATCTATGAAAATTTGATTTCAACACACCTCACTCATTCTGAACAAACCTGAGCCTGCCATCCAAACAGGATGATTTTGGTGCAATGTGGATTAAAGCATGGTAGTTGCATAAAAAGTTTAGTGTTTGGATGTGTGCATCCAAACAGGAGGATATAAGTTCCATTTGGATCAAAACACAGAATTTGCACAAAAATTTTAGTGTTTGGATGCATGAATCCAAACCAGAGGATTTTTGTGCAATTTGGATTAAATCACATAAGTTGCACAAAAATGTTAGTGTTCAGATGCATGCATTCAAACAGGAGGATTTTAGTGAAAATTTTATCAAAGCACAGAAGTCGCACAAAAATGTTAGTGTTTGGATGCATGCATCCAAACAGGAGGATTTTGGTGCAACAGGGGTAAAGCATGGTAGTTGCCCAAAACTTTTAGTGTTTGGATGCATGCATCCACACAGGAGAATTTTGGTGCAACAGGCGTAAAGCATGGTAGTTTCACAAAAATTTTAGTGTTTGGATGCATGCATCCAAACAGGAGGATTTTGATGCCATGTGGATAAAAGCACAGAAGTTGCACAAAAATGTTAGTGTTTGGATGCATGCATCCAAACAGGAGGGTTTTGGTGCAACATGGATTTAAAGCATGGTAGTTGCACAAAAATGTTAGTGTTTGGATGCATGCATCCAAACAGGAGGATTTTGGTGCAACAGGGGTGAAGCATGTTAGTTGCACAAAAATGTTAGTGTTTGGATGCATGCATCCTAACAGGAGGATTTTTGTGTCATGTAGATAAAAGCATGGAAGTTGCAAAAAAATGTTAGTTTTTGGATGCATGCATCCAAACAGGAGGATTTTAGTGCAACTTTTATCAAAGCAGACAAGTTGCACAAAAATTTTAGTGTTTGGATGCATGCATTGGAACAGGAGGATTTTGGTGCAACATGGATTTAAAGCATGGTAGTTGCACAAAAATGTTAGTGTTTGGATGCATTCATCCAAACAGGAGGATTTCAGTGAAACTTTGATCAAAGCACAAAAGTTGCACAAAAATGTTAGTGTTTAGATGCATGCATCCAAACAGGAGAATTTTGGTGCAACATGGATTAAAGCATGGCAGTTGCACAAAAATTTTATTGTTTGGATGCATGCATCCAAACAGGAGGACTTTGGTGCAATCTTGCTCTCTGTCACAACCAGAATATCTTCCAACTCACCAGGATCCATTTGACCCTCAATCAATCACTGAATCAAATCTTGACTACCAATTGCGGTATTTGAGCAACTCACACAAGCTTGGGTGAATTGTAGAGGAACATAAGCTAACCGGAAATCATCAGAATTGAATTGGGAAATAAACTCAAACGGTCAAGTTGGAAACGTACTCACCCACTTGAACTGGATCATCATCATCCAACCCAAATAAATCCACCCTTTAAATCCCATGCGTCCCTTGGTCAAAATTGAGCTGATCTCATCTAGCCTGCCTCTTTCCTTCTACCCTTGATCACCCAATGGACCTCAAACCACCATGTCCTCCCACAGCCCTCAGAATTGTGCCTTCTCTGTCTCTCATCAACGTGTAACTTGGAAATTTGACTCAACAGCACCATCATTGCAATCACCAAACTTAAAATCTTACCCCTATCCCTTGAGCTTTCCACCATCCATCTTCACTAATCTCATTGATCCATTTGATCCATCTATCATCCTGACCAACCTTGGGTTAAAATATGAAATTCATCCCCAAAAGCCCAAGTTTTTCAAGATTCCTGACCCGGACTCTGTTTGTCAGTTTCCCAAGTCAAAACATAGGCTCTTCAAACAGATCAACACGAGGGAGACTGGTGAACTAGCCATCAGGATCAATTTTTCCAAGATCAAATGAATTTCTTGTCAATCTGATCCCTCAAATCTTGCCTCCATCATCCCCCCTAATAGCAAACCAACCACAAATATCCATCCCAACCCCACCTCTTTGACAAAGGAGAAGGAGTTCAAATTTGCGCCCATCCTCATCACCATTGGATACCAGATCACCTACTCAGACCTCATCCTGAACCTGGCCATCTGCGCTGTTGACAGGGAGTATCCCCACGTGTTTACCAATTCAACCATGGCTAGATCTGGGGTACCTTTCTTAGATTCACTTTGGGAGAGATTCCCAAGGGAGCTTGAATTCATTGTACCCAAATCATCCACCACCCAATCCCAACCATCCGTCACTGTTTTTGCATTGGCCAAGTTACTCAAACAGATCATTCATCAAACCATTTCATCCAGGAACGTATTTAATTACTCTCAACTGATCCCCAGCTCTGTTCAACAAATATCTTGGGTTGTCAGCACCCTGACACTTAGTGATCTTACCCCACTACGTCCTTCACCTTCCTCAACTCCTGAAACTGTTGAGATCTCAATGAGCCCTCACCCCATCTCATGCGCTCCCGCATGGTGAGGAGACACCCGGAGGGCTCTGGGGGATGGTTTCTACTTCTAGTTTTTCCTCTTGATCTCTCTGGACCAAGTCTCTCTCTCTTTTATTTTTTTTCCATTACTTTTTCTTGCGTCTGTTCTTTTCTCGTGTCTTGTTCTTCTGTTCTTCTTCTACTATCTGCTTGTCAACCATGCCTCTCCTCGTCCATCTGATTCAAGCTCTCCTCTTGATCTCTGCCTGGTAAGACAACCCAACATCAAACACTCATCAATCAAGAGAATCTGACGATACTTCTACAGATCTGCATCCTTCAGCCTTCTCACCTCCTCATAACATTTCCTTCTCATCCTTATAAATCTAATCCACTATCAAGTCTAGTTGAGCTGTTGGTATCTTCTTCTTTTTTTTCTTTGTGTTCATTCCTCATGGCTATATTTCTTTCCTTTTGAGATATGCTTCTAACTTTGAAATACAGTCTGTTGGTTTAGTCCTCTAGTGCAAAAACTGAATTCTTATCAGAAACCAATCAACTTGACCACTCCCATCAACCTCATCATGATCTCAAGGCCCTTTCCAAATTTCATTCATCCACTCAGATCAATGTTCTTGCCTTTTATCCTCCCAACCGGTATCCTAAACTCCTTCATGCAGTCAAATTTGTACCTCATGCTCTATCTTTTTTTACTTGGGAATACAGTTCTTATCCCAATTTTCTGTCCTTGGTCTTGCCAGCAAGATACAATCTTAATGGCCTTCTCTAGCTTGCTCCTGGAAGCATTGTTTTTCAATCTCAATTGCTTTCTATTAGCCTCTGTCTCCACCAGCTTCACTCCTCCTGTGATCTTGATTGTAATTTCTCAATTTCTGTTACACCCTTTCCTCTACAATTCCTGTTGGATTCTTTATTATCTGAACATCCAGCATTCTTACTGTCTTGTTTCCTTTCTTGAAATCATCCTCTTGTGATCATGATTGAATTTTCTCAATTGCACTCACTCTTGCCTTTCCACTCTTGATCCACCATTGGTTGCCTTTTTCAATTTCCACTTGCAATCTTGATCCCTTTTTCCTATTGTCTTTGAGCATACCATCCTGCAATTTCTGTTGCTCTATTAAAATTTGTCTTGCTCCTCTCTTCCTGCAATTTTTGATTGCGTCCGGTCAATTTTTCTCATTTGGTCGCCTCTGTGCCATCAAATTGGGTGCCCATCTTCCTTGGCATTGTCTTACTATCTCATTTGCCATTCTGGGTTTCTGTTGCATTTGCTCAAATCATCTCTAGCCTTTGATCTTGGTTGGAAACCTGTTCTTGCAATCCTAGTTGCATGCTTTCTAACAACCACTCTCTTGGTCATCAGCTCCCTGCAAATTTGATTTTCTTTTCTTTATCACTCTTTTTTGATGGTTTTAGCTCAATGCGTCATCTCACATCCCTCCGCTTGGTCAATTTGTGATGTATTGCCTCAACCAAACCAATCAGTCCGATTGCTACCATCCATCATCTTGGTCACTCCATCTTGAATTTTTGGCTTCAACCTTGCACCAGGCAATTTTTTTATTGTCTTAACCCGCCGCAAAGCCTTTGCCATCTTTTCTGTGGCTCGGTCGCTTGTCTTTTGACTGTTCGATTTGCTGGGAAAACTCTCATCAGACTCCGCAACCTTGCCAATGCACTCTTCAATTCAATCTTTGAACCATTAGTTGTCCTCCTCTCGCGCAATCGCAAATTCGCTGTTGCTGCCCTCAAATCTACCATCGCCCCAATTAAGTTCCTATCTACCATGTCCTTGTCGCTCATCCGTTACCGCCTCCACTTGGCTCGTTCTTGCCTTAACATCATCTGACCTAACTCCATCCTAGGTCTGGTAGCTACCTTACAAGTCTTCAATCACTATTGCTCCTTTGTGAGCAAACCTTTTTAATTAGTTGTTGTTCAGAATAAACTGGGGTTTGAAAATTATGATACAAATTTTTTTGTTACTTTTTGATGCAATAGGCTCTATTGTAAGTTCAATTGTAGTTCAAAAATCGCAAGATTTCCTTCCTTTTTAATGGAATAGGCCTTTATTTAAGTGTTCAAAAATCTCTTCATTCTAAGTAGTAATGTTGGATTTAATAGACGTGCAAGTGATCAAAAGTCTTCAACTCTTTATTTTTTTTATTTCCCTCAAGCTTTAGGCAAGGGGGTGTGTTAGAATTTTAATCTGATATTTATGTTGCCTAAATCTTGAGTGAAACCATAATAGTCTCAGCTTTATATTCTCTAATCTCATTCTGCCTATGTTGTCCTCCAAGTTGTGTGGGCTCTATAGTCCAATATTGAATTATCCATATTCATTGTTATTTATTTGTGCTTAACCACTAGTTGGCCATATTGTACTTACTCTATTTGAGTCAGTGTTTGATGTAGTGAAATTCATCATCAGTTCTTCCTCATTCTGAACTGGAGTTCCCCCATCTTACTCCTTGATCCAATCCTCTTTGTTTCACAATATCTTTCCTCATTTTCTCTTAAATTTTTCAACCTGAGCTTCAAACTCAAATTTTCACAGAACCAGATTCATCATTATTCAGAAATATCACCCATCATCATTTTGGATTGATAATTCAATTCTATGGCATATGATTTGGAAATATAATACCTCATATATTTTATTATTATAGATTTTAAATCATTCATATTCTTTCTGATTGAAATTATTGAGTGGTATAAAATTAGTATGTTTTTAATAAAACCCCTATGAAAATTTGGAGCTTAAATATTAGTTTCTATCCATATAAGTGTCATTGTGGATAAACTAAAAGTGATTTGGAGCTGATTTTCCAGTAATGCAACCAGATTTGAAACACAGATGAATGAGTGGAAAAACAACAATGAAATTTGTAATATAGGCTTCGTAGTTTTACATAAAAGTGATGAAATAAACTCTAAAATAATTTTTTTTCATGAATACGGAAATTAATCAGAATGAAGCTGTTATTGCATTTTGGAAAATATTGATCACTGAAATTAAAGCCAGGATATCAAAATATACAATCTTCAATTGGAAATTTTTATTTCATAGGGAATTTCAAGTGATTCCTGTTTGAATCAATGTGAACTTCCAAGTAAATTCAGGCTTTTTCTTTGGGGAATTACAGGTGGCATTCATTTTCCACCATGGTGAATACAATGTGAATCATTTTTTGTTTTTGTTGTAAACTGAGGTGAAATAAAGAATACTCATTGGTGAAGAGAATTTTCCCGTAAAGGGATTCAATTGGCCAGAAAATTGGACTGGATGGTGACATGAAGTCACTGGCCAGCCAGAGACTCCAATTTGGCTCTGGTGTATGTTGTTGGGTTATTAATTAATTTGGATACTACTGAGGTTAACTAATCCATCTGGTGATAAACTATTTCCAAATTTCCACAAACAATCTTGAAATTATGGTGCATATCATTAGAAAAGGAAGTAATTACATCAGAGGTTGGTTTAGACAAGTTACTGGGTTCAGAATTAGAGGCTAATTTTTGTACACCTTTTTCCACTTTTCAGCTAAGGATATTATCTGATCCCAATCTTTCTTTCCCTTTGGCTTTGGATGGGAAGAAGATCTCTTCTTTCCTGATCCTATGCCTTTCAGTTGGGCTAATTGATCCCAAGGATTTCACTTTTCTACATAGGATTCTACCTCTTTCCTTGGAATCATTTTCTGAAGAGCTATCTGGGTAGCTTTTGCCTGGGAGATTATCTTTTTTAATAGATACCATGTCCTCCTTGGCTTCGGCTTCTTTGAACTCTTCCCCATATTTCATTTTTTAGAGACTCCTGTAGGATTATATACATAAAGTACCAAATAGCTTGCTTGCAGCCCTTGAAGGGAAATTTAGTATTACTTCTACTCCTTTGGAGTATTGGTATATACTAAGAGGGGTTTTGAATTTTCTGCCCTTCTAGTACTATAGTAAGTCTGCACAATAAGTTATTTAAATTAATGGATGGTTTCTTTGAGACTTAAAATAGGTCTCAGATCAGACCTAGATTAGTTATTAATTGTTATTGGTGGGCTTTTGTTGAAGAATAGAACAGATTCATAGGGTTATTGGTTATTTATTGTATCAGATATGTTTGATCTTAACCAATATCCCAATCTTAAAGGGTTCAAGGGTTTATCAAATGGATGGTTCAGGAGAGGACCCAAGGATGGGTTTACCCACAGGGGACTGGGTAGAGGAAAGGTTGGTGGTTTTTTGTTGCTGTGGTCTCTTTCTTTGTAAGGGTTATTTGTTTATTACAGGATTTTTTTCTTTAATATGGTGCTGAATATATCAGGTCACAAAAGAACCCTTATTCAAGCACCTGGTGGGTGGTTTAATTGGTTAAAGATGGGTAATAACTTGGTTTCTGATTTCTTACTTGTACTGGTGGGTTGTTGGTTATCACATGCTTCTGACTACATAGGTTTGTTTGTGGTTCTGGGATTGTTTGATACTACATGGTTCTGGCTGCCTGCATGTATTGCTGGGTAGCCCTGTATACTTCTGCATTTCCTTGGGTAGGTGTATTTGCTTGTTTTTTTGGATCTGGTTGAGACTGGTTTCACTTCCTCCTACCTATACTGGCCTGTATACTTCTTCACAGTATTGTGTATGTGTATTTGCTTGTTTGTTTGGAACTTTTTGAGGCTGGTTCTACTTCCTCCTGACTATACTGTCCTGTATACTTCTGCATTGTCTTGTGCATGTGTTTTTGAATGCATCCTTGGTGAGGTGACAGGGTTGGTTTATGGTTCTTGTATTGAGGGTAAGTTGTTACTGGTATGTACCTGAGGGTTTTCAAAGTCTGTCTTTATGCCTTCCAAAGATCTGTGACACCTGGTTGGGTATGAGTTTGCCACAGTTGAAAGGCACTTGGGATGTATCTTCTAATCCATGAGGGATAGGGTTCAAATTTTGCTGAGTGACTATAGGTTATTTTGGATGTAGAATCAATTTCTGATGTCTATTTGAGGATTTGAGCTATTATTATAGTACAAAAGTGAGTCTGATGGCTATAGGACAGGTTTGGTTTACCACAACGTGCTCTCTGACTAAATCTTTGATCCTAGATTCCTTGGCCAGATTCTGCTGGGGTGGCTGCAGGGAATCTTCTTGTAATGGAGGGTGGCTTAATTATACTACCTTCTCTGGCTCTAGGTTGGGGGAGGGTAACAGTCCTTGGGGCTGTTCCCTGTCCACCAACATTTAATTCACGGGTTCCAGTCCCCTCATGGTTGTCATTATTGGTGGTGTCACAGTTACTGGGGGCTCCTGGCAAAGATCCATAGGAGAGAATTCTCCCTGAGGCTCTTGTGTAACGTCTATTCATATTGAATTAAATGTTTATAAGTATTCTTCTAAATAAAACCCGTGTAAATAAGTTTATTAACCTTACTTAAGTTAATATTCAAAGGTACTAAGACTTTATTGGGATTAAATTGGTTCTTTATAGGTAATCCTATGGGGTCTTGGTGTGTTCCAATGATGTCTTCACCAGTCCAAGCAATATTTTCAGGGCATCCAGAGATATCTGGGACTTCTTGGTCCAAAAAATCAACTTCAGTGATGGTGTTTTCTGGAATAGGAGGGTTCACTGATTGTGAAAAAGATATTTTATGGGTCAATAAAATATATTAATATTATTTTGATAAAAATAATATGGTAATACAAGTTTTTTACTTAATTTTATATTTTAAAAAGTAATTTATAGGGTATTTTTTCCAAGCTTTATGTTCTCTTAATAGGGCTTGAGAGTTGATACACCTCTCAACATCTTCTCGTCCAAGGAGTTTATCTAAGTTTTTACGTGCAGAAGAAATATTAAGTTTCTCAGTTTAAGTTAAAGCTTCCCAAACAGTTGGTTTATAATTTTTAATGTATTCTTCTTTTCTTATCTTTAAAAGATTTAAATAATATATTATTAATTCTTCATTGGTTTTAAATCTACTGAAAAACAAATTAATGATGCATCACAATTAAAAATTCAGACAAATTATATTTGATTTAATTTTATGTGAAATGTCTGGTCCAAGGTATTAAATATAAAAAGAAATATTTCCCGGTCAGACCACCAATTTTCAGCCTCCTTGATGCAAAAATCCATGCTATCCTTTAGCTACCATAGGTGATAGAATAAATGATAAATATATTATTCAATACATGCAGAAAAATTCCGTAGAATATTTGGATAAAGCTTATTGCAAGGTTGATTGGTTTGGATATGGTTTAATGTTATAAATTCATATAAATAAATTAATTATTGAATAATTTAACAGAGGGGCCACAATTATATTGGGGATCTTTAACAACTCTCTTCAGGTAATCCAGTATCAAAATATGTAGACCTGGTTACTTTGGAACCTTTAGTTTATATTCTTAAGGGATATATTGCCCAAAGATAATATGTATATAAAATACATGGTGGAGTGGCAGGGATTTGTAACCAAGCTTCCACGACAGAAAAAGGATAAAAGGACTCACTAGTATATTATTAAATCCGTTGGGTACCTGTTTGGGAAGCATAATGATGGGTTAAACCTGTTTAATGGGGTGCAAAAGTTGTTCCGCAGTTTAAATTGATAAAAAGGGTTGGGATGGATATTATTAATCAGACTAGAGCCATAAATCATTTACTTATCTCTTATAAGTATTTGATTCACTTGGCACGGTTTCTGGATGTAAATATAACTGGTTCTCTTGGTATCAATATCCTCAAAAGAGCTCTTTATTTATAGCTTTTTGAGTCCCAATATTGTCCTTCTGAGGGGTACAGGGGCTCAAAGGGAAGGACACTGAGGCTAGTAGGATAACCAGTGGCAGCCTGTCATGTTTCCTTGGTGCTTTAGCACGGTTAAAATCCAATTCCACAGGGTATGAGAATTATTATACTTTATAATTAATGTTTGGACGTGTGAATATCACTAATTGTGCTGGGTGTTGGTGGGTGGTGGTGGGTGGTGGTGGGTGGGTGAGGTGGTTCACCTAATAGTAGGACAGACCCGCAAATTGGAGCTGATGGGCCCCAAGTGTGGTGCAGGTTTCTAAATCGCTTGCTAGGTGGGGAGGGGATTTGAAATCCCTCCCACCAAGCCACTCCCTCTCCCCTTGCTCGCTCACTAGGTGGGGAGGGGATTTGAAATCTCCCCCACCAAGCTGTTGGATGTTGTAGGTGGTTAAACCCATAAGTCACAGACTTGGGTGTTGCATTGTCTTAGTTTATATAGGTGTTGGTTATGCATAGTTGTGTGTATGCATATGTAACCTAATGTGGTTACAACACACACCCCCATGACTATGATACCAACCCCTCAGGCTCACGGAGTCTATGCTAAGTACAAGCTTTTTGGAACTTAATAAATGAGAAATAAAGGAAAATGGGCAGCAGTAGGCACCGGCAGTCATACTCATGTTACCTGGAGGCGGTCACAAAGTCTTGGGAAGACGTTTGGTCCCAACGCCTTGGTGAGGATGTCCGCCACCTGATCCTCAGACTTCACCCACGTCAGGGTGGTTTGTTTCCTGTACAGGGCATCGTTAGCGATGTGAAAGTCGCGTTCTGTGTGGGGGGTCCGTTTGTTGGCGATGTCTCTGGCGGCTATCTTGATGGCTGATTTGTTGTCGCAAAACAGGTGCCCAACGTACTCAGACCGTAAGATATCTTTGACAAGATGTCTTATCCATAGAACCTGTCTTGTGACCACCCCTAGTGCCATGTATTCGGCATGGCAGGTTGATGCCTCCACGCATCTTTGGCGTCGGGAAATCCAGATGATCGGGCAATCGAGGAATGAGACCAGGATGCCCTGCGTGGACCTGGATTCTTCACCCCCCCACGATGCATCGCAGTACCCCTTCAGAGCTTTGCCGTCATCGCGGGGTTTCAGTGACAACTTCAGGTGTCTCGTGCCGGCCACATAGGACACAAGGTGGCGGAGTCCCTTCCAGTGGGTCGCATTGGGCTGAGTGGTAAACCTAGCCAGAAGGTTAACCGCAAACGCAATGTCCGGCCTGGTCCCCACAACCAGGTAGCTGAGTCAACCTATAAGGGAGAGGTAGTTGTCCTTGTTCAACGGGGGGTCTGAGGTGTTACTCACGGGATTAAAGTTGCCTGGGAGGGGCGTCCTTTGTTTGCTGACCCGGTCCCAGTGTTGTGTCAGTATTGAGTTGATCAACTCGGGCTGGGATAAGTCAAAGCCGTTGTCCCGTCCTTTGATTTGGACCCCGACAATAGAATCAATGGACAAGGACCACTTGATTTTGAGCGTGTCCTTCAGGTCTGACTCGAGTTGCTCCAGAAGTTGGACATTGGATTCCAAGACTACTCTGTCGTCTACATGGATCCAAATGACTCCCCTCCTGGTGTCGTGTTCCAGTATATACAGGGAGCCATTGTATTGCAACGGGCGGTAGCCCAGCTTCTGAAGCATGCCCTTCAGGTGCAGCCACCAGCAGCGGGCAGCCTGCTTTGTGCCATACAGGGCTTTCTTAAGACGGAGGTACTTACCTTTCAACATTGTCATTCCAGGCGGGGGCTTGACCCATACTTCTTTGTCAATGGGCAAGTTCAGGTAAGCAGCTACAAAATCAAAGCTGTGTACTGGCAATTGGAATCTAGCCGCCATGGTCAGTAGTAGCCGGAGGGACGCAAACATTGCTGTCGGCGCAAAAGTTTCTAAAAAATTGATGCCCGCCACTTGGTTGTATCCTTTGGCAACGCATCTTGCCTTAAAGATTGAGCCCGCCTCACCAAAGGCCTTCTTCATTGCAAACACCCACCTGCATTCCAGGGCTACCTTGCCTTCCGGTATATCACCCTCTTCCCATACTCCCATCTGCCAGAGTTTGTCTAGTTCTTCGGCAATAGCCGCTTTCCATCGGAGCCAGTGCTCCGAGTTTTTGGCTGAGGTAAAATTCTTTGGAATACTCACATTGAAGAACTCGCAAGTAGCTAGAATCTTGTCAATCACCAGCTCCTGCTCATCAAACAATTCCTCGGCCAAAAATTCACCAAGGCACATCAGGTTGGCCACCACAGGGTTGGCCGGAGGTGTCACATTTGGTTGCGGCTGGGGGGCGGTGCCTTCTACATCTGTTGGTAAGTCCGTCAGGCCCATAGGCGCTGGAGGGAAGCACGCCATTGCCGACTGAACAAAACGGTTTTTGCCAGGTATCCAGAAGAGCCAGCCTTTTGAGCGCTCAAGGAAGGCCACTACAAGACCTTCAACTGCCCTGTCGTCAAGGCGTTGCCGGAGCTCCACCGGGATGTGTACAAAAGCTCTTGCCCCAAATGATTGGAAATGACTTACCAACGGTTTCTCTCAAAAGAGCATCTCATGGGGGGTAGATTGTCCGCACAGCTTGTTTGGGATCTGATTCAAGATGTAACACGCCCATACAAACGCAAAACCCCAAAACGACTTAGGGAGTTTGCTATCCAAGAGTATTGTTTGTGCCATGTTGCTAACTGTTTGGTTGTATCTCTTGATCATGCCATTCTGATAATGATGGTATGGTAGGGAGCGCTCAGCTGTAATGCCCTTGCGGGAAAGGAACTCTGCCAGCGCTTTGTTGGCAAACTCGCCACCATTGTCACTTTGCAATTGTTTGACATTCACAGAGGTTAGTTTCTCGACTCGCTCAATGGTCTCAATGATGAATTTAGATGCGTCCGATTTGAATTGGAGGACCTTGACAAAGGCATACCCGCTCCGGACATCTCTGATTGTCAAAAGGAAACGCCCGTTGTTGAACGTTGGCACTTCAAAAGGGCCAATTAGGTCCACGGCCAGGACGTCCATGGGTTTGTTGTTGCGGTTGGAGGAGTGTAAAGGGTTGAGTTGAGTGCTTTTGCTCACCATACATAACGGGCACACAACATTACCAGGGGGCAGGGATTCCGGCAGGCCAATACCAAGGTTGAGTCTCAGCATTTTCCTGATCTCGCGTATATCTACATGCCCAAATACTCTGTGCCAAAATAGGAGCTTTTTTTTGTCGGCGGTTAGCTGGTTCTTGTTCCACTGATAATCTATTGGTCTCTTGACCGGGGCTATGAAGAGATCAGCGTAATCTGGTTTCCAAGAATGAATTGCATTGCATGTAGGCGGTGGGACAGGGAGAGCAGCAGAAGGGGGGCAAGGTGGTACAGGGACAGCTGGGGAAACATGGCCAGTGCCTGGTTTGATAATGGAGTTGGGGATGGTCCATCTGTTCTTATCCCAATCAAAAGGGCAGGTGAACAACAGACCCAAGTCCGCACCACAAATTGTGAAGGAATCACAGTGTGTGTCATATGCAAAGGTGCAACCGGCCTTCCGCAGGGCCGCTAGAGAGATGAGGGTAGTCCTGGCCAGAGGACTATACAAGACGCTCTTGAGTGTCACGATGGAGCCATTAGCCCCCACAAACTTCAGGTTCCCTATCCCTGATACGCAGGCCAAGCTTCCTGAGGTGGCAACAAGCAAGGGTATTGGGTTCAGGAGTTTTCTGAAATTGTGCAGCACGGTGAGGTTGCCACACAGGTGGTGTGACGCACCAGAGTCGATGATGGGAGAGGAACTTACTGTGTCACCGACTTGTAGGTTTTGGAACTCCAGAGCCCCAACATCGTCCGGTACGTTGCCAATGTTGACCAACCTTGCTGATGCAAGCGGTTCAGCCTTTGGGTTGCTCCGGTGAGGGTTCAGTCTGTAGTAATCCGCCTTGCGTGCAGTCGGGGGCGGCTGAGGCTGGTGAGCTTGTGGCATAAATCGGGGCACCTTGGCAGAGCCAAAGTTGACGGGTGGGTACACCGCTCCCACGAGCGGATAGAAGGAGCCGGCAGGCTGCTGTCCAAATGTTGGTGGGGCCATCGTTCCATGTCCGGTTTGGACCGGTCCCCGCGTTGTTCTGGATTGGTACTGCAACGCACGTTTGGGTTTGTCCGGGCAGTAGCGTTGGAAGTGGCCAGGGCGTCCACAGTGCCAGCAGCCGGTTGCGCGAGCCACAAAAAACTCCAGGGCTTTGGACCACTCCTCTTGGGGATAATCGGCCAGGAAGGCTTCAACGGGGAACTTGATTGGGGAAGGCTTGTCCGTGTTGGTGGGTGCAACCTCTGCCGCATGGGCCAGGGGCATTGCAGCTGGGGAATCGTTGGACTTGTGGAGTAGTTGTTGGCAGCAGATCTTGACAATCTGGATGACAGTGGGAAGGGATGGGGGTGTCCGCTCATTCTGCTGGACAAACTGTTTGAGTCTCCGGTCAACTTTGTCTCTCAGGCGCGAGCCCTGCGGGATGGACGTCTGGACTATGAAACCAAGGAAGAGATCCTCCGTGAGGACAATACCCATATTTGCCCATTCAAGGGTCAAGTCTTGGAGCCTGGTGACTGCTCCAATGGTAGCATGGGATTCTCCTAGGTTGAAAGAGAGTAAACGTTTCCACATGTTGACCTGTGCTGCACGGCTAACCGACTTGAAACGTCTCATGAGGACCCGGACCATGCCTTGCACCGTGGTCTGGTCTTGCACGTCAAACACAAGGGAGCTGTCAATGCTTGCTAGTAGTATTGATTGGCCAATATGCTTGTAGATACGGTTCTCGTTAGGTTGGGAGAAGAAGTCAATGTTGTTAAGGTGGTCACGGCCCAAGTCGCGTAGGTCCCAGAGCCACTCACCAAAATTCTTGCCGTTGGGGGAGAGTCGGCGTTCCGGTCTGATACAATTAGCTGCGGAGTCAATAACTTTGTTGCATAGGAGTTGCTCCTCAAGGTCCGCCTTGATTTTGTTGAAGTCTAGGGCCGTGAGTGAGTCTCCAGTGGTCCCTAGTTCAGTAGGTTCAGTTGTGGCGCAAAGGCTGCTGGGTATGTGTGGGGGAATTTCCAAGGCCTTACCACCGGCAACATCACTTGGGGTGTTTGCAGCGGTTGTTCTGGGCAGGGTGGCCCTTGTTGTTGAGGCCGACCGGGAAGGAGCCATGAAGGCAGGATTTGGGAGTAGAAATGGAAGGGAAGCGGCAGGGGGGGGAATGGGGAAGGGACGTATAGCAGGGAGGGGACAGGGAGGGGGGAACTAGAAAGGGAGCAGAGTATGAAAGAAGAAAAGAAAAAAAAAAAACTTGAGACAGGGTAGGGATGTGAAACGCGGGGGTGGCAAGTGTGAAGCGGGTTTGGTGGTAGTCCACAGAGAACGTCTGGGTGAGATGCTAGGTGTACCCGGGATACACCGTGCGGTAGAAGGCTGGCCAAGCTATCTCCGTTACTCAACCCGTAGAGCGTTCAAGCTGTGTTGGGTCGTGCCAAAGCAGGGATGCTTGTTGTATGACTTAGTTTTTCTGGAAGCGCAGGCTCATAACCTGTTGGATGTTGTAGGTGGTTAAACCCATAAGTCACAGACTCGGGTGTTGCATTGTCTTAGTTTATATAGGTGTTGGTTATGCATAGTTGTGTGTATGCATATGTAACCTAATGTGGTTACAACACAAGCCACTCCCTCCCCCCTCAATTGCTCTCTAGGTGGGGAGGGGATTTGAAATCCCCCCCCTTCCCTCCCTCCTTGATGTCCCCCCTTGCTCGCTCGCTAGGTGGGGAGCGGATTTGAAATCCCCCCCCCTCCCTCCCCCCTCAATATCCCCCTCGCTCGCTCGCTGGGCGGGGGGGGGTGATGAAGTCCCCCCCACCGCAAGCCCCACCGGCTCCTCCCCCTCACTCGCTCCCTGGGCGGGGGGGTGATGAAGTCCCCCCCACCGGTGGCTTGCTCCCCCTCGCTCGCTCGCCGGGCGGGGTGGTGACGAAGTCCCCCCCACCGCGAGCCCCACCGGTGGCTCGCTCCCCCTCGCTCGCTCGCCGGGCGGGGGGGGGGGGGGGGGTGATCAAGTCCCCCCCCACCGGCTCCTCCCCCCTCGCTCGCTCGCCGGGCGGGGGGGTGATCAAGTCCCCCCCACCGGCTCCTCCCCCCTCGCTTGCTCGCCGGGCGGGGGGGTGATCAAGCCCCCCCCCACCGGCTCCTCCCCCCTCGCTCACTTGCAGGATAACTGCCCTTGCTTACATTATCAGTGCTGTTTTTTATAAAAACTAAAGCAAGATCCAAATACTTCAAATGAAAAATGTAACCATTGGATTCATGCCAAATCCTTTGCTATAGTCAATTTTGAGCGAAATCTAATTTTTAAGCTTCTGAGCTTCAAGCTCAAGCTCTTGGGTTCAAGCTTTGAGCATCGAGCTCTGAGTCTCAAGCTCAAGATTTGAGATGCAACCTGCGAGCTTTGGTCTTTGAGTTGATCGAGAGCCGTTTCCGCTAAGAAGAGATGCTATATTGGGCTTCGCGACCACACTGCCAAGGTTATTCTTGAGCTCAAGTCCAAGGGTTCATCCAGCATAAGCACTACCGAGTCGCGCTCGATTGACTGCCCTATTCTCCAGGTCTGGGGCTATGGCATCTACCAGACGATCACTTTCTTTCTCAAAATTGAAAAATCTGTGGCTGCAAGGAACCATTTGCTGAAGAAATCTCCTAGATCAAAGCTTATGCATGAGAACCGATACCTCTCTGCCTCTACAAGCTATCTAGAGCTTCAGCCACTCGTCGGCTTCCCCTTTTGGTCTAAGCCAACAAGCGGGTGGCTGATTTTGCCAAGATGTCGACTTCTAACGTGAATGATGGTAAAAACATTCATTGGTTCAAAATTGATGAGTGGATGGCAAATGTTGCTCAGATGATGCCAAGCCTGCGCAACGTGAGTGGTAAAGAAACTCAAGCAATAGCAATCGCTCCCAAAATTCATTGGGAGGAAACCATTTAGTCACTCCCTCCATAAAAGTTGTAAGGAAACCGAGTTTCTAGGTATTCTGGAGGCCAGCCCCAACCAATCTCATTCCGCCACGATGTCTTTTGAAGTTTCCGTTGCTCTTCTGTTACCGATCTTCGCAACCATACCGTCAAGCTCAATCTATGAATTTTACATTCCATTTTGGCAGTTGATGATAGGTTTGGTGTTGAAAGGATGACGATCCCAGGCACCACTAGCGAATCTGTCAAGATAGCTGTTTCTCTATGTATTGATGCCTACAATTCCTTATTCACCAGACATGAGACTCCTAGTTTACATCGGTCATACCACTTGCGTCAAGGTCGACAAGTGGATGGCTGATATGTCAAGGCAATCTCAACTGAAACGTGAGTGGTAAAGACCTTCAAGCGATTCAAATCGCTCTCAAAACTTGCTTTTGGATATTGCAATTGTAATCAATGCAGGTCTTGCAATTTCAGAACACGCCAACGGGTGAGCTCGCTAAAATTCTAGCTTATTCTCAAGGTCAATATTGTTCAATTGTCATCCCATTCCGCAAAAATCTCCTTTCAATATTTGTGCCCCTTACAGCTCTAAGAAGGCAGGCTAGATTATTTTGGCATAACGTGGCGCTATGTGCACATTAACAAGGGTCATCCAGTTTGCAAATATTTAACGCTTATCATCTGATTGATAAGAATGCAATCATCAGCAAAGAACATTCTAGATCTACTGGTCAAGCAGGAGGAGAGTAATCTAGGTTATTGATATGGGCTTTTATTGTCATGCTCATCCTTGGAAGCCGCAACAAGATGAGTCAAAGCATGCGGAAATGAGTCTGACATCATTCATCTATACCTATCAGCTCCTTCCTTGAGTTGAATGATCTGCAGCGGCAAAGAACTATCAAGTTGAATTATCTATTGCAACAAACCTTCCCAATCCCTTAATTGAGAAGCCAATACAGAATTCTGTTAGAAACCAACCAGGCACTTCCCGTAGAATCTACTCAAAACCCTCTCACGCATCCTACTACTCAATTGACAACAGCACCTCAGTATCCCAAACTACCACTTCCCCTCCTCCAGCCTCCTTCCCAATCCAATGCTCATCCACAATCCCTCCCTTGACAAAAAAACAACCTACCTTGATGGCTCATGAAAGCTCCACTGTATTGAACTGCCATAAAAAGGGCACCCGCTCCACAAACCACCCCCAAGTCCCAACCTTCACCAATCCAAATTTCACAAGAATATTCCTAACCTCTCTCTCCATCTGCAAAGCTAGAACCTCCCAAAGATAATACCTTGAAAAAACTTGAACCCTCAACTCAAGCAGGAGCCATGCTGCAAATCCCTGCAAACCAAGCCGCAAGACCCAAAAACAGGGAAGTATAAGGTAATAGCCACTCTTGTCCTTGTTGAGTTGATTCCTTTTTACTGTCAAGAGTTAAAGATTTAAAACCAGAAAACTAAACAAAGTGGTTAGAAAGTTTAATCAACGAGATACAACTGGATTTAGAAACAGTCATACCCAAGCAGAAGTAAATGATGAGACTCAAGGACACTTTGAGACAATAGAGATTTGGAACCAGGAGATAACCACCATACGAGCTGAGAGCAGAAAATAAACTTTAAGAAAATGAACGAGATAAATAATAAAATCAGGTATAGTTTTACGCTACGGTAACTGTAGCAGGTCATCGCACCAAATTAGTAAATAACGTCCACAGGTGGCCAAAGCCTTCTGATCAAACTAGTCCTTGGATTTGAGAATTGATCTTGAGGATGGTCCAAAGAGATAATAAAGAAGGTCGGCGAGTGTAAGAGGAACCAAGTGTTTGCTCTGAGTAGTACTTAAATGGACTATAGTACAAGACCATGACTAAAATGAATATGCATAGGCGCTATGATAAGAGAAGGGTCGCGCGCGCCGCCAGCAATAATGAGCCTGGACTAGTGTAGGTGTGTGACATGAGATAAAAGGAAATGAATAAAAAATAAATAATAAAAAAAGATAAACAGAAAATGAAAGCAATAAATGAAAACAATAAAGTAGAAGAGGAATCATTCCAATACCGTGATATTCCAACAGTCCTCATCTCTTTTTGCGTGTTCATTTGCTTGTCTGTCATCTCATGTTCTATCTGTCTAATGTATTACATATAACTTCTCTGCCTAAGATTTTCTTTATCCATTGTCTATTCCTTCAACACTTGACTGCAATAAAGAGCTATCAAATTCTCTCATGGTAGCAAGAGTCAACTCTTGGTCAAGATCTATGGATAAAAGAAAAGCTTTGATAAAAAAAATCATCTAGGTTCCAGCAATCATGTTGGAGAGAATCCAGGACTCCTTGTTGGGAAAAGCCATTAACATAATGGACTTAGACAAAAGCTCCAACAACACTTATTCCACCAAGGTCAAGATTGTAAAACTTACCCAACACAACTGGCTGGAATGGAGAAATTGCCTCAAAAACGTTCTTTTAAGCAAGGGCCATGAAGAAATTATAGACCCCAAATGGATCAAGCACAATAAGCACACTAAGACATATTGAAAGAAGAATGCACTTGCAATCAACATCCCCTACCAATCTGTCAACAGAGAACTGATCCCATGGGTAAAAGAGTCACAAAACAACTTCCAAGTTGCAATCAGGGCCCTAGCCAAAGCCTGTGGGGAATACTTGGTCATTGTCACTTGTGACATCCTCTCCCACCTCTTCAATCTCACCTATGAACCCCAAACCTCCCCCAGGGAACACACATCAACCTTCAAGGAGGCCTATGTGACCCTGAGCAAGACCATTGGGGCCAAATCCCCCCAAGACCAAATTATGGAAGTATTGATGGGTATGGCCACCACACTATATCTAAAAAGCCTCCAAAAAGATAGCTCCATATCCGGCCTGGTTCAGTAGCTTTACAACATCCAACCGTTCTCTCTAAATGAATTCTGAAACAGGATCATGCTTGAACCCCCTTGCTTGCTTTCTGGGGGGGGGGGGGGTGATCAAGTCCCCCTCACCGGCTCCTCCCCCCTTGCTTGCTTTCCGGGGGAGGGGGTGATGAAGCCCCCCTTTCCACAAGCCCCACCGGCTCCTCCCTCCTTGCTTGCTCACCGGGCGGGGGTGGGTGATGCAGTCCCCCCCACCACATCAAATGTCCTTTGAGAACATATGGTCCATTGGAATATACACATGTTTCCAACTCTGGTGGTGTTCTAATTGTTTTTGTTGAATTGTATTGGGTGTTAAGTCAATTTTTTTCAGTTTCTAGAAATTGAAAGGCTTACAGGGAAATAGATAAAAAGATGTTAGAATTCTGTCTCTCTTGGTATTGCCTAATACTGTAGTGCAACTCAAGCCTATTTAAAGCAGTCTTTAGTTAACTTAGTGAGCTATCTCTGTGCACATTGTGCTCTTTAGTTAATGTCTTCAATATTCATTATCTTAGTTTATTCATTATGATTTTTGTTTTCAACCACTTGTCAGCCATCTTGTACTTAGTCTATTTATAGAGATGCCTGAACAAGTGAATTAACATCATCCATTCTGACTCACAACAAACCTGAGTTCCCCTTTGACTCTCTGATCTGCTCCTCTTGGCCTCGCAAGCTCCTTCCCCCATTCTCTCTCTCATCTTAATGGGAGCATTGAACTCAAATCTTAACAAAAGATTGATTGAATTTTGAATTCAATCTTACATCTGCTGATGAGCTTAATCATTCAAAAAAAACTCAAAAGCTTATTGGTTCCATTTTGAATATGCATATTACCTTCAGTGGGAGTGTAAGGGAAAGATAAATTTGATATCTTGAAAAATTTTGCTAATAAATTAATCATATTGAATGCACATGATTGACCCATGTAAAATACATTGGCAATACTAAGATCTTTGGTTTGGAATTCAAAATCAAATTCCCTCATGGAAAATCATGTATTTCATTTGAAGATTAACAATCTTAATAAAAACACATGATTGGAATTGATATTTTTACATCAGGAAATTTTAGAAAACCACGTCAAGCAAGGAAATATTGGATGCAAAGAGTTTGTTTGCTTCCCTGAAACAACAGATTTCATGGCTAAAAATGTTCATTTTTCATAATTTTCTTATAGAGAGACTTTATTCAATGATCTGGGAGTGTGGAAACACCAATTCATTGTATCATGACTTCTTCAAATTGAGATTGGAACATGTTCCATTTCAGAAAAACCAAACCCTCATGCAAAAGTATCACATCTTGTCTTTCTCCAGCTTATCATTTGATGATCCTCTTCAAACAAGCTCTGATAAAATACATGAAAATTGCATACACATATTGCTTGGCTGCAATGTGACAGTACCTGGCTAGAATTAACCAAATTGGAATGCCTCTGCAGCTGTCAGGACACCTAAGTAGTCCCTCATCAAGTCTTTGTGACAGATCATTGGTGTCATTTCATCATCATAGATCTCACAAGGTTCCAAAAGCATCTGCTTTTCTTGTAACCCAATGTAGTCAGACATTAGTTCCCAGAAGTAAACTACCAGCAAAGGGGGACAGATTTTTTTTGCATTTTCCTTGCTCCGCCATTGATCTTGATGAAAAATTGATGCAAATTACAGGGATTGGGGTCAAAGGTGGACCAAGGAAAAACCAAAAAAAATGTATCCTGCTTTGCTGGTAATTTACTTCTTTGCACAAATGTCTGAATACATTGGGCTACAAGAAAAGGAGATGGTTTTGGAAGCTTGTGAGATCCATGATGATTAAATCACACCAATGTCCTGTCAAAGACTTAATGAGGAACTACTTTGGTTCCCTGGAAGCTGCAAAGACAATTCAATTTGGTGCATTCTGGCCAGGTACTGTTGCATTGCAGCCAAGCAATATGTGGATGCAATTTGGATGTATGTTATAAGAGCTGGTTCCAAGAGGATCATACAACAATAAGTTGGAGAAAGATGAGATGTGATACTTTTTCATGAGGGTTTTATTTTTCTGCAATAGTGCAATGGAACATGTGCCATATTGCTGAAAGGGATGGGATGGGATGGGGGGAAACAGCTTGAGGGGAGAAAGAGGACCTGTTTAAGTAGTTCTTGATGGATGCTTCAGCAAGTTGGTTGAGTAGTGGGTGATGGCAAACAATCTGTGGCTTTTGAATATGCAATTGATCTAAAATTGCTGAGTGGTAGGTCAGGGCTTTAGACAGTGCCAATCCAAAAGTTGACCTTGAGAAATACAATCTCACTGCACAGGGGAAACTTTTTGTAACTGGGGCTTCCATTATTGAAAACTATTGGACAATCATTCTTTTGAAACTTTGGATTATGAATTATCATGCAAATCAAAATTGAAAAAATTTCAGAAAAAAGTCACAAAAAAACAAATATTACCTCAGGCTCTCCCTTTGAAAAGCAGACCAATCAGTGGGATGAATTTTTATTCAAAAATTAATTATAAATTTTTACCAAGACCAACAAGGTTCAAGATCAAAGATTCAAAAGAAACAGTTTAATTTCTATGAAAATAATAATTATGATCAGCAATATGGAGTACTTTATTTTTGTTAGATTTTGTATCAAAGAACTGGGTTTGGAAGATGCCAAAACCAGCAAATCACCTCTCACTCTGAATTGACAGCTTACACCTGCAACCAACAACAAATTCAAACAATTCAGGGCATTGAATATAAACTACCGATCAGCGATTGGATTGCTCAATCACATTGCGTGCTACACACGGCCCAACGTAAGTTTTGCCGTATCCAGATTATTGAGATTTAACTTCAAACCAGGTATCTCACACTGGAATGAACTAAAGAAGACCTGGAAGTACCTGAAAGGAAATTCCAATATCAAGCTTTGCTTGAGAGTTGACAATAGCGGCTCTCAGACCTCCGCTTATTTGGATGCGTCCTGGGCAGATGACCCTAACACCAGAAAATCTCAAAAGGGTTATCTCTGCGTGGTTTACGGGTGTGTGTTATCATGGAATAGCTGAAAGCAGAAGAATATCACATATAGTTCCACCAATGCTGAACTCAACGCTTTCGTCAACGCTTTTCAAGAATTAACTTGGATCCACTCCCTCACCTGCAAGATCTTTGGCACCAAAGTTTCTCCCATTATCATTCACACGGACAATAGTGGTTTGATCAACAAACTCAAACGGCTTGGTTCAAACTCAAAAACTTGCCACCTTGATCTAAAGACCAAAGGCATGAGAGAGGAGCTGAAGTCTAAGAACATCTTGATCGTGCTTGTCAAATCTGAAGAGATGCCTGCTGATGCTCTCACCAAAAGCTCAGATCAAGCAAGTCTTAAAAGTCTTCAGCTTTCCTTTTTGTTGCCTTTGTCCTCTTAATTCCTTTTTTTTTAGTTTCTTAGTTTCTCTGTTTGCTTGTTTTCTGTTATTCTATTTCTTTTGCTTTTTTTTGGGCAATAAAGTTGTCGCAAGTTTTCATCTCTCCAGGAATGGGGCATGTTGAGATTTCACGGCAGTGAGGTTTCACCGGCCCTGGGGAGTCTCTTGTTGCTAGTACACAAACTTGCGCTGTCACAATCCCCCGGGGGACTCCTTGAATTTAACTCACCCAACTCAACCTCAATCGCTTGGGAATCAACTCAATCTCAATATTGACCATCCACCTTCAACCTCAAATAACCACCTCTGACCATGATGACCACCTGACTTGACTCAACCTCAAAGCCTGATCTCATTGAACACGCTCAACTAAGTTGACCAATTAGTATTTTCTCAGATCTCAATATCTTTCTTCTTATTTTTCATTTTATTATTATTTTAATTTTCTTTCTTTCAACCTCTGCTCCCTGCCTGAAATCATGCCCGGTGAGATTCATCTCTTTACCATCTTCTACTCTTCTCAAATACTCACTTTCTGCTTGATCTTAGTCTATCCTGCTCGAATCATCCTTCAACCTCAAGATCCTGTCAATTGACCGTCTCCCATATCTCCATCGTGTCTGATAATGACCTTTGCGGTCATCATTTCCTGTTTGTGTTTTATCTCATCGTGATCTGTGGGCTATTCTTCTTGTTCTCACCTTCTCTTGATTTGATTCTTCTTCAGCTCTTAGTACAGCAATCAATTCAAATCAGTATCTTTCCTTTATCTTTCCTACTCTGTCTCCTCAAGCTTCAACCAAATTCCCACACCTTTCATCACTCCATTTTCTATCTTGTGTGTCCTGTGAGATCTCTGTTTTTCCTCTTCTTGATTTCATGTCAACCATCAAGTCTGACTTCATCTCATAGCCCAACTCACATCTCAGTCTCATAGACTCAATCTCTTCCTCATAGCCCTTCTTGATAAACCTTTTGACCTCATACTCCTCATAGCCTGATGTTGGTGTTGCTTTATTTCATTGCGTGCTTCTATGCTCTATTTGTTGATTACATTCTCCTTCTTAGACTGATTTCCCAGTTTCAGGCAATCTCAAGTCTCTTAATTCTATTACCCTTTTAATTACCTATAAAGCTGGAAGGTTTAAAATATGGGATGGTCTAGTATACTATATGCATAAACACTCAAGTGTTATAGCCTTAACTAAGGAAGAACATATTAAAAATGTCCTAGAAAATTGTCATGAGAACTGTTTATCTGGTCATTTATCTATTTACAGGACCCTGGATAAATTTGAAAAAAATCCTTGGTGGATTGACTGGAGAAATTTTACTATCAAGTATGTTTTTAGCTATGAAACTTACCAAAAATCTAATAGGAATACTGGAAAGAGTTTTGGCCTCCTCAAAAGAATTTATGAGCCCAGAAAAAAGATGGGAAGTCATAAACATGGACTTTGTCACTGGATTGCCCCCTGGAGGAGCTCATTCCTACAACTCAGTCCTAGTTGCAGTAGAAAGGTTTTCCAAGTAAGTCAAAGTTTTGATCTAACCACAAGGGGGATACTGCTATGGAAGTAGCATTTTTATTCTGCAATAGAATTATTGCTGATGTAGGAGTCCTGCATATTGTTATCAATGATAGATATCCAAAGTTCACCTCTGAATTCTGGAGAAATATCCATGATACTTTAGGAACTACCTCAGATCCCTCTACAGCCTATCACCCCCAGAAAGATGGATTTTGTTAAAGAATGATTAAGAATTTGGATGATATTCTCAGAAGATTCTGTTGCTTTGGTCTAGAATACAAAAGTTCTGATGGTTACTGCGACAATTCAGCTAGCCTTTTACCTGCACTAGGGATAGCTTATGACAGTAGCAAACACTCTACTACCAAGGAAGCACCCTATATACTGGAAAGAGGATGGATTACTAAGTTAACCAAGGATAACATCAACCAGAAGTTAAACAAAATTCATCCAAAATCAGTTGATTTCAAGAACATGATAGATGTAGCCAACAAGCACGCCACCAAGTTTTTTCAAGATGCCATTTAATACAACCAACATAGGTGGGATAAAACTAATAAAGAAGCTGATTTCAAAAATGGTGATCAAGTCTTAGTTTCTACCTCCAATGTTACCAACCTAGCCAGAAATAGGAACTTTAGACCTGCTTTTGTTGGACCTTTTACTATCAAAGACATCCATGGTAAGAATGCTACAGAAGTAATTCTCAATGATGAATTGTCTAGGAAACACACAGTCTTCCCAGTAAGTCCAATCGAAAACTACAATCCTAGAGAAGGAGAACATATTCCTTCACCAGAAATACCAGTTTCAGATGATCCTGAAAAATAAAAAGGAAAATTTAGCAAAATCCTTGAAAATAAGAAAGAAAGGATCAAAGGGAAAGATGTTTTACTGTCAGCCTGCTACTATTGCAGAGAAAGCTTCAAGAGTAACAAAAATGACATAAAAAAAATAATAATGCAATTAACCTAAGAAGGAGTAGGAAAACCATAAATATTATTACAGAAATTAAGTTGCCACCCAAAATTAGGTAGGGTCACTCACTGACCCTACCCATGAAATCCAACTCCTTATATTTTTAAATAATTAAGGAAAGAAAGACCAAAATACTAAGGCTGCACTATTGAGCTTTTGTTCAATTAAATATTTCACACACATTGTCACGTATAGGTTTCACACCTAAAATTCAGTCAGAATTGAGGTGTTGTGTATATTTTAGGAGTCACAGATGGAAATGTGTTTTTTCACAATTCCTGCACGCAGCTGCGGCAGCCAATGCACCCACGCGCGGCTGAGATAAAGCCCTTTCACTCTTTCAAGGTTGTGTACGTATCCCCGGGCCTCTGACAAGTACGCAGCCGCAGGACTATGGGTTGACAGAGTGACAGGCGGCCTGAGAGGCTCAGGTACCGCGTAAACATGCTAAAACCCACACGGGAACATTCTACATATGTAATAAATGTTCCCGTGGATAGTAGATAGTCTAAAAGTACATAATATTATTTAAAAATACTTAAATAATCCTTATACGTATTTTTTATTTAATATAATTCAAAGTACCAAGAATGTCAAAAATAAGAAAATGAAAACTTCTAAAAATATATTAAAATACTTTAATATAATTTTATGAAAATTTCTAGACATCAATATCTTTGTGACATACTAAGAAAAATAATGATGTAAAAATATCACATGAATTCCCATGACCTATATTTTTAGGTAATTATCTTGGTAAATCAACTAGAAATCAAAAATAAGGAGTAAAATAAATATCATGACTTTTACTCCAGTTATATAATACATAATTAGAACTCACCTGACATCAGGATGTCCGTAGAAATGTCCATTCATATAATTATTAAATTACTGGGAACATTTACTAAGGATAATTAATTAAATAATACATAAATGGGACTGATTAGTGTTATTCACACGTCCTAATATCTATTATGAGGATAATTCCAATACCCTGAGGAATTAGATGCTACCCGTGCTATAGCGCCATTAAAACGTGACAGGCTACCCCTGGTTACCCTGCTAGCCTTGGTGTCCGTCCCTTTGAGCCCCTGTACCCCTCAGAAGGACTATGTTGGGACTCCAAAAGCTTTAAATAAAGAGCTCTTTTGAGGATATTGATGGGT
Source organism: Puccinia polysora (assembly GCA_025617555.3). Lineage (NCBI taxonomy): Eukaryota > Fungi > Basidiomycota > Pucciniomycetes > Pucciniales > Pucciniaceae > Puccinia > Puccinia polysora. The sequence continues at coordinate 28,204,891 of CM062614.1, read as the reverse complement.
AGAGACCCAGTTATATTTACATCCATACACCATTCCAAAGCAATCAAATACTTAAAAGAGATAATTAAGTGATTTATTGCTAAGTCTGATCAAAAATATCTGTCCTCAACCTCTTTTTTTTATCAATTAAAGCTGCTGAACAACCTTATAACCCCAGTATACAGGTTTAACCCATCAGTGCACATCTCAAATAGATACAAAAAGGATTTAATAATATACCAGTCAGTTTTATTATCCTTTCTCTGTTGTGGGAGCTTGGCTACAAGTCCCTGCCACTCCACCGTGTATTTTATATACATATTATCTTTGGGTAAAATATCCTTTAAACTAAAGATACCAAAGTAACCAGGACTACCTTTTTTCATACTGAAATCCCTGAAGAGAGGTGTTAAAGATCCCCAATATAATTGTGGCCCCTCTATAAAAATATTTAATAATCAATTCATTCATATTGCATTAAAACCATAAACCATAACCAAACCACTTAACCTTGCAACAAGCTTAATCCAAATATTTTATGGATTTTTTCTGCATTTATTAAATAATATATTTATCATTTATTCTATCACCTCTGTTAGCTAAAAGATAGCAAGGGTCTTTGCATCCAGGAGGCTGCCAATTGGGGGTCTGGCCAGGAAATATTCCATTTTATATTTAATACCTAAGACCAGACATTTCACAAAAAAATAAATCAAAGATAAATTTATCTGACTTTATAACCGTGATTTATCATTAAATTCTTTTGCATTGGATTTAAAAACCAATGCAGAACTAATAATCTATTATTCAAATCTTTTAAAGATAAGAAAAGAAGAAAATATTAAAAATTATAAACCTACTGGTCGGAAAGCTTTAACCCAAGCTGAGAAACTTCAACACTATTTGAAATGACTCATGAGAGACTGAAAAACTATGAGGAATTAAAAATAGCTATGAACTCTACCCCTTTACTTATCCAACCAGATTACTCCAATCCCTTCAAACTTTATATTGACGCCTGCATGGAAGGGTTAGGAGCTACTCTACATTCAGAAAGGATAGAAGAAGACAGACCAGTAGAGAAACTAGTACTCTTCATATCTAGACAGATCAAAGATAGGGAGAAGAGATATGGGGCCATTCAGTTGGAATGTTTGGCACTAGTATGAGCTTTAGAAAAGCTACAATATTACTTAGAAGGCACCACTTTTCAAGTAATCAAGGACTTTAACACTGTAAGAACTCTTATGAACATGAAAACTCCCAGCAGACATATGCTCAGGTTGCAAATTGCTAAACAAAAGTATAGAGGTCAGATGACTATAGTACATAAAGCTGGAGCTAAACATCAGAATGCTGATAGTCTAAGGAGGAATGCTTTGGCTAATGACTCTAACAATCCAGCTTATGAACCTGAAGATCAAGATATATTTCCTATCCCAAACATCAATCTTTTTGAATTGAATGCTTCAATAATGGGGATCCACTTATGTGAATTAGATACTGTTTTCTTCAACCTAGTAAGGGACAAATACTCTCATGAAATCAAGCTGCTGATTACCATTATGGAATGTGAATCCCCAGAAGAAGCTCTGATAAATAGCCTACCTGCTTCATTACTTAAACCCTATAAAGCAGGAAAGTTTACCTTTTGGGATTGTCTCCTTTACTAAAGACACCAACATTCCAGTGTATTAGTACTAAGCAACAAAGAACATATACAACATATACTCCAGGAATGCCATGACAACTGTTCATCAGGGCATCTATCCACAGAGAGAACTTTGGAGAAAGTAAAACAAACTTCTTGGTGGATGGACTGGAAAAAAATAACTACTAAATATGTTACTAGCTGTGAAACCTGCCAGAAATCTAATGAAACTAATTTAAAAAGATTTGGACTATTACAGAAAATATCTGAACCTACAACCAGGTGGGAAATCATTTATATGGATTTTGTCACCGGCCTCCCCCCTGGAGGTACTCATTCATATAACTCTGTCCTAGTTTTAGTTGACAGATATTCTAAGAAGGCAAAATTCTTACCTAACCACAAAGAAGATAGTGCTATGGATGTAGCTTTACTATTCTGGAACAGGATCATAGCTGATGTGGGTATACCCAAGATTATAATCAGTGACAGAGACCCCAAATTCACCTCTGAGTTTTGGAGGAATCTACATGATATACTGGGTACTGCTCTAGAATTTTCTAAAGAATACCATCCCCAGACTGACGGATTAGCTGAAAGGATGATACAGACCCTAGAAGACATGCTAAGGAGGTTCTGTAGCTTTGGTCTAGAATAAAAAAACTCTGATGGTTATTGCCATGATTGGGTAAGCCTACTCCAATCCCTAGAAATGGCTTATAAGAGCAGTAAACATTCTACTACCAAAGAAGCTCCTTACATACTAGAAAGAGGATGGATTCCAAAAACTCCATAGGAATAACTTAAAATATAACTTAGCCACTATTCATCCAACATCTCTTGACTTTAAGAAGATTATAGATCTGCCAAATAATCATGCGCAACATATGTAGAAGAAGCAGTAGAGTACAACAAACAGAGATGGGAAAAATCACACAAAGAACCTGACTTTAAAATAGGAGATCAGATCTTGATATCTACAACCAATTTCAACAATTTGGCAGGCAACAGAAAACTGAAACCAGCCTTTTTGGACCATTTGTTATCAAGAAGATGCATGGCAAAATGCTGTGGAAGTAATCTTGAGTGAAGAATTATCAAGGAAACATCCAGTATTTCCTGTTAGCCTAGTCAAACACTTTCAACCAAGAGAAGGCAGCAACCTCCCTCCAGCAATAATCCCCATAGAACCTTACCCTGTGAAAGAAAAAGGGAAAGTCAGCAGGATATTGAGAAATAAAAAAGAGAGAGTACAAGGAAAAGATGTTAGACTATACTTAGAAAGATACAAAGGAGAATCTGCAGACAAAGATGAATGGTTACCAGAAAATAAATTACCTGATGGACTCATACATCTAAGAAACTACAGGGCCAGCAAAAGGAACTGAAAGAAACATCAAGTTAATTTTCTCCCAAAGTCCTCCAGATTCTTTTGGATATGGCCATATCTTGGAGTGGGGGAATGTCAGCTTGCTACTATTGCAGAGCAAGCTGAAAGAGTAACAAAAATAACATAAAAAAAATAATACAATTTACCTAAGAAGGAGTAGGAAAACCACAAATATTATTACAGAAATGAATTTTACACCCAAAATTAGGGAGGGTCACTCACTGACCCTACCCTTGAAATCCAACTCCTTATATTTTCAAATAATTAAGGAAAGAAATACCAAAATACTATGGCTCCACTATTGAGCTTTTGGTCAATTAAATATTTCACACACATTTTCACGTATAGGTTTCACACCTAAAATTCAGTCAGAATTGAGGTGTTGTGTATATTTTAGGAGTTACAGACGGAAATGTGTTTTGTCAGATTTCCCGCATGCAGCCGGGCAGCCAATGCACCCGCGCGCGGCTGAGATACAGCCCTGTCACTCAGTCAAGGTTGTGTACGCAGCTCTGGGCCTCTGACCCTCTGACAAATAGGCAGCCGCGGGACTACGGGTTGACAGAGTGACAGGCGGCCTGAAAGGCTCAGGTACCGCGTAAACATGCTACAACCCACACGGTAAAATTCTAAATATGGAATAAATGTTCCTGTGGATAGTAGATAGTCTAAAAGTACATAATATTATATAAAAATACTTAAATAATCCTTATACCTATTTTTATTTAATATAATTCAAAGTACCGAGAATTTTGAAAATAAGAAAATGAAAACTTCTAAAAATATATTAAAATACTTTAATATACTTTTATGAAAATTTCTAGACATCAATATCTTCGTGGCATACTAAGAAAAATAATGATTTAAAAATATTACATGAATTCCTATGACTTATATTTTTAAGTAATTATCTTAGTAAATTAACTATAAATAAAAAATAAGGAGTAAAATAAATATCATGAATTTTACTCCAGTTATATAATACATAATGAGAACTCACCTAAAATCAGGATTTCCGTAGAAATGTCTATTCATATAATTATTAAATTACTGGGAATATTTACTAAGGATAATTAATTAAATAATACATAAATGGGACTGATTAGTGTTATTCACACGTCCTAATATCTATTATGAAGTACAATAATTCCCATACCCTGGGGAATTAGATGCTACCCGTGCTATAGAACCAAGAAAACGTGACAGTCTACCCCTGGTTACCCTGCTAGCCTTAGTATCCGTCCCTTTGAGCCCCTGTAACCCTCAGAAGGACAATGTTGGGACTCCAAAAGCTATAAATAAAGAGCTCTTTTGAGGATATTTATGGTCAGAGACCCAGTTATATTTACATCCAGACACCGTTCCAAAGTAATCAAATACTTAGAAGAGATAAGTCAGTGATTTATGGCTAAGTCTGATCAATAATATCCATCCTCAACCTCTTTTTTTTATCAATTAAAGCTGCTGAACAACCTCATAACCCCAGTATACAGGTTTAACCCATCAGTGCACGTCTCAAACAGATACACAAAGGATTTAATAATATACCAGTCAGTTTTATCATCCTTTCTTCGTTGTGGGAGCTTGGCTACAAGGCCCTGCCACTCCACTGTGTATTTTATATAAATATTATCTTTGGGTAAAATATCCTTTAAACTAAAGAGCCCAAAGTAACCAGGACTACTTGTTTTCATACTGAAATCCCTCAAGAGAGGTGTTAAAGATCCCCAATATAATTGTGGCCCCTCTATAAAAATATTTCATAATCAATTTATTCATATTGAATTAAAACAATAAACCATAACCAAACCACTTAACCTTGCAACAAGCTTAATCCAAATATTTTATGGATTTTTGCTGCATTTATTAAATAATATATTTATCATTTATTCTATCACCTCTATTATCTAAAGGATAGCAAGGGTCTTTGCATCCAGGAGGCTGACATTTCATTTACCTATTCAGGAACAAAGGAGAATCAGCTGATAAGGATGAATGGTTTCCTGAACACAACATACCAGATGGACCCATACACCTGAGGAATTATGGGGCAAATAAAACAAATTAGACCCAGAAATTGTTCTTCTTAGATATAGCCATATCTTGCAGTGGGGGTACCTCAGATTGCTACTATTACAGAGAAACCTGTAAAACTAAGAAAATTAAAAAAATAAATTTCAATTTCAATATAATCAAACTAACAAGTAGGGTATTCATAAATATTATTACAGAAATTGATTCCACACCCAAAATAAGATAGGCTCACTCAATGACCCCACCCTTGAATTATAACTCCGTAATATTTTAAATAATTGAGTAACAATTGAAAAAAGTTCATGTCACCACTATAACACATTTTTGCCAATTTTTTAAGCTTACTTATACCATTAAATTTGCCATCCTTTAGCTACAGCAAGTGATATTGATGTTGGAACAATAATTATCCCAAGAAAATATGTAAAATGCTCAAAATTATTGATTACAAGAAAGTGCAAAGTTTGGAGTATTTGGTTTAGTTAAAATTTTTTAAATATATTTTTCAAGAGGGGCCACTGTTTATACAATCAGGGGATCTTTATTGAAACAAACTATCTTCAAGTGGCTATTTTGAACCGTGTAAAGAACGTTGGACAATGAGTTCCTAAGTGATTTCTAAAAAGGGGTTTACTCTAGGATTATGGGTGGACTGGCTGTCCCAAAGCACTTATTCCTGGGAACAAGGAGGATATAAATTACTACTTTAAGCAGGTACTCCATGATTCTTGCAGAAATTCACAGTTGAAAGGGTTTCAGGACAATTTTTGGGTATTTTGCTGATATTCTTCAATTGAATTAATGGTAAGTTTAAAATTGATAATTATACTATTAGACTGAGGCCAGAAATCACATTTTCATCTCTTATAAAAACTTGATCATGGATGGCAAGGGGTCATATATCATTACTTAAAAATTACTGGTGTTTAAATCATCAAAAAGGGGCTGTATATATACCTTTTTGGGGTAATAAGAACTTCCCAGGGCATGTAAAAAGGGTTTTAATTGTGTTCTAAGGCTAGAAAGCTTGCAAGGGATATTTTGGCGCATAATTATAGTGCTTTCAATCTGCTAGCCCTGCTTGTGAGATTTTTCTACGTGAAATAATTGTCAAAAAATATTTAAATTTTAATTTTTTATTTTGGCAGTTCTGGCATATTTCTTTATTTTGTATTATTTTCTGTTGAGTGACATGGGAAGAAGTGGGTATTTATGAATTCTAAGCCATCTTCTGAAAATTCAGATAATTTTTTGATAATTTTCTTGGAACTTGTGGGTATGTTTTGTGGTTCATAAAGATTTGATAATCTTATTGACGTGACAACCTTTATAATTATTTTCCCTAAGTTTTCTGTCTTATATTTTGATTTTAATATTTTTTATTCAATATTCTGAGGTTTCCAAATCCCTCTATCCGTCAGGAAATTTGTTACATATGCATCATGTATGCATGCAGTTCTTCGCATGTTCTTGCGGTACCTGGCTGTCAGGAATGGTGCAGTTTATTTTTGACGCACAACTGCTTGACAGGGGCGTGTGGGAATCCATCATCTGCAGCCAGCAGCATAATGCATGAATTTTTCTTGACAGTTGGCTACATATTGAGTTTCAGGCACATGTAACCTTTCTGTATGAATGCGGGGCTGTACGCAGGAGTTGTGTCAAAACACAAATCCGCCTGTAACTCCTAAAATATACACAACACCTCAATTCTGAGTGAATTTTAGGTGTGAAGTCTATACATGAAATAACATGTGAAATATTAAAGTGGCAAAAAGGTGCCATAGTGGTGCCATTGTCTTTTTTCATTTTATTTTACAATTATTTGAAAACATAAGGAGTGTGAATTAAAAGGTGGGGTCAGTGGGTGAACCTACCTTATTTTGAGTGAGGAATCCAAATCTGCAATAATATTTTTATTCCTTTTATTTTTATGCCCAATTTATTAATATAATTTGACAGGTTTCTCTGTACAAGTAGCAAGATGACATTCCCCTGCTCCAATATATGGCTATATCTGAAAAAAGTCTGGGGCTCAATGTCTCTTATGGGATCTTTAATTTCTCAGGTTCTAGGTCCATCTGGAATTTTATTTTCAGGTAACCACTCATCTTTGTCAGCAGATCCTCCTTTATATCTTACCTGGTAAATTCTAATATCTTTTCCATGAATCCTTTCCTTTTTATCTTTAAGGATCTTTATAATCTTTCCTTTTCCTTTATCAGGATCAGCTTCCATAGGTATCTCTGGTGAAGGGGTTTATTCTCCTTCTCTTGGGTTAAAGTGTTTGATTAGGCTTACAGGGAATACTGGGTGCTTCCTGTAAATTTAATCACTCAGGATTACTTCTACCACATTATTTCAGTGAAGATTTTTGATAGTGAATGGTCCTACAAAATCAGTTCTCAATTTTCTGTTCACTGAAAGGTTTTTAAGACTGGTAGTTGAGATAAGGAACTGATCTCCAATTTTAAAATCAGGTTCCTTATGGTTTCTGTCCCATATCTGTTGATTGTATTCAACAGATTCTTGAACACACTTAGCTGCATGCTTATTATCTTTTTAAATCATGTCCCTGAAGTCTAATGAGGTAGAATGTATTTTGACCATATTCTTATTGAAATTATCTTTGGGTAGCTTTGGTATCCATCCTCTTTCTAGGACATAGGCTATTTCTTTGGTTGGAGAATGTTCAATACTGTTTTAAGTCATTTCTAGGGCAGGAAAAAGACCAACCCAGTTATTGTAATATCCATCAGTGTTATTGTATTCTAGTCCAAAGCAGCAGAATCTCCTGAGCACTTCTTCTAAACTCTGGACTATATTTTCAGCTAATCCATCAGTTTGGGGATTATAAGATTTGGTGAAGGCTAATGTGGTTCCTAACATATCATGAAGATTTCTTCAAAATTCAAAAGTAAATTTGGGGTCTCTATCACTCGTGATAATTTCTGGGACTCTTACATCTGTAATGAGTCTTTTCCAGAACAGTAGTGCTACTTACATGGAAGTTTCATCTTTGTGGTTGGGCAAGAATTTTGCTTTCTTGGTGAACCTGTCCACTATGACTAAGACTGAGTTTTATGAATAAGCTCCTCCTAGAGGTGATTCAGTGATAAAGTCCATATTGATGACTTACCATCTATTCTTGGGTTCAGTGATCTTCTGTAATAAGCCAACCTTCTTCTCGGTGGTTCTGTTGGATTTCTGGCAAACTTCACAACTAGAAAAACACTTGATGGTTGAGTCTCTCCAGTTAAACAACCAGGCTTTTTGTTCTACCTTTTCTAAAGTCCTGTAATTAAATGAGTTTCTGGAAGAACAGTTATCATGGCATTCAGCTAGGATGTTTTTAATATGTTCTTCATTGGTTGGGACTAAGACAGTGGATTTTTGATGTCTATAATATACCAATTCATCCCATAGGGTAAATCTTCCAGCCTTGTATACTTTCAACAGATTTTCAGTTATGCTGTTGATTAGTTCAGATGGAGGGTAAGTACTTTCCACAATAGAAATTAGATTCCCAAAACTGTGATTGCATGTTATTCTAATGGATTCAAACAAGGATTCATCCAATGAACTGATTTGTATCCCAAAAATTGGAGCTTCAAGATCAAGCAGTTTTACATTTAGTATGGGAAACATTTCATTATCTTTTGGGTCTTGAGCAGGCTTGCTAGAGTCATTCCTACTCAGAATTTCAGAATTCTGGTGATTGATACCAGCTTTATGGATTATAGTCATATGTCCTCTATACTTTTGGATAGCTATCTGCCATCTTAACATATGCCTGAAAGAAGTTTTAATGTTCATTAGATTTCTAACAAAATTTCAGTCAGTGATTACCAAAAAGTTAGTGCCTTCAAGGTAGGAATGGAGTTTTTCTAAAGCCCAGACTAGAGCATGAAATTCCATTTAACTGCCACCATTTCTTTTCTTAGTATTTTTTGACTTGTCTAAAGATGAAGAATATTGGTTTTTTGCACTGGGTTGTCATCTTATATAATTTCCTGGTGAAGAGCATCACTCAATCTTTCCATTCTAGGATCTATGTATAGCTTTAAAGGTTGGCTGTAATCATTTTGGATTAGCACAGTGGCTGTGGTCATAGCTACCTTGAGTTCTTCAAAATTCTTTACCCTTTCATGATTCATCTCAATGGAGTGTTATTGTTGTAGATTTCATACAGACATTTAGTTAGAAAAGCAAACTGGGGTAAAACGTTTCTGTAGTAGCTGCAGAAGCTGATGAAATACAAGATTTCAGTCTTGTTCTTGGGAATTTTTTGGTTCATAACAGCAGCTATCTTTCTCTGATCAGCTTTCACGGTGGGACCATATACTCTATTTCCTAAGGCTTTGAGTTCTTGATATCCATAGTTGAACTTCTTCACAGATACTTTTGGTCCTACTGCAGTGATAGTTTTTAGGAAAAGTCTTACTTTATCCATATGGATAGTCCATTCATCAGTTTAAATGGTAAAATCATCAATGTATACCATCATCCACCTGTGCCTAATAAACTGGCCTAGTACTGTATATACCATTCTTTGGAAGTGGGAGGGAGGATTCTTGATTCCAAAGGGCATTCTTAAATACTCATATATACCTGGGTGGCATATAATCCCCATAAATTTCCTGCTATCAGGGCTGAGAGGGATCTGGTGAAATCTATTCAGCATGTCCATGGTAGTAATAAACTTACCCTTAAAGAAGTTTTGGAGAGAATTTTCAATCCCAGGGATAGGATTGTAGTCAGCTTGAGTGTAATTATTCAGCATCCTAAAAGCTATAATTACTTATGTGGTGACATCTACCACTTAATTATGTCCTAATTTCATTAAAAATTGTAGTTCAATCAGCTCCTGAGTGTGAGTTTACAGAGAAGCTCTTGATTTTGGTCTAGAAGGACAAGCAGGTATCCTGAGGTTAGAAGGTTAAGGGGGTTTGATAGTTAAATTAAGGATCATGCCATGTACTTTAATGTTACAAATAGGTTGGCCTTTAGAGAAAAAAGCATTCTGTTTTTCAAAGAAAACTTGGAGGATATCCTGTTTTTGATGTTCACTGAGCTGGGAATTCAGAGCTGGTTGAGAAAAGAATTCTTGGTTAAAGTTCTCCAAGTGTTTCTCAAAAGTGCAATCAGTGGTTTGAGAATTAACATGACACATATGGAACTTCTTGTTCCAGTCTAGTCCTACAGTGAAGTATCTACCCTTACTCTGGAACGCATCTATTCCATAAAAGCAGAGAGATTCATTTCCTTGAATAAAGTAATCACATACCCGATTTTGAAGTACTAAAAATTCAAATTTCAGCTTTAGTAAGCCTTTGGAATGGGGTATTATGAGATCTGAAGAACTTACTGCAATAGCATTGAGGGAAGAGTTAAAACTGCTAAACTTAGCCTGAGGCAGTGATAATAAGTTCTCCTTTCAATTGGTATCTTAGTTTCCCAAATAGTTTGGTCCAACACAGGAGCAAAAAGCTCCACTATCCAAAAGTAAATTTACAGGGGAACCTCTCATTAGACCAGTGGCATAGAAACTTTTGCCAGTGGTGTAGCTCTTACCAACAGAGGGCTTCAGAATCAATTATTGGCTTCAGAAACATGTTGAATTTTCATATTGGGATTACATTGCTGGGGTATTTTAGAATCTTTGTTGACAGATTTTATTTCCAGAGAATACTCTATGTTTCATTCAATAACATTGATGGGGTTATTAATCATTAGTTCACATTCAGATAGTGATCCATCAGTTTCATCAAGCTGGTTTTCAGGGTAATTATTATCCTCTTTTCCTTCAATGAAATTGATATTTTTCCTGGGCTGGGGGAAATCAGGTCTTAAATTCCCTGTCTAGTTGCAGTTCCAGCATTCCTTTTCCTCCTAAATAAGCTATAATCCTATTCCAAAATAGCAGAGCAAAATCCATAGCAGTATTGTATTTATGGTTAGTTAAAAAATTTGCTTTCTTAGAGTACCTGTTCAATACAATCAAGACAGATCTATAGGAGTGTGTTCCTCCTGTGGGTATTCCTGTGACAAATTCCATGTTTATAATTTCCCATCTAGTCTTGGGTCCAGCAATCTTGTGTAGAATTCCACATCTCTTGCCAGTGGTTCTATTGGATTTCCGGCAATTCTCACAAGTAGAAACATACTCAATGGTTGCTTCTCTCCAATTTTTCCACCAAGCAGTCTGTTTAAACTTTTCTAGGGTCTATCAGTAGGTAGATGTCCTGATGAGCAGTTATCATGGCATTCTCTCAATATAATCCGTATGTGATTTTTTGTAATTATGGTTAGTACACTGGTTTGTTGATTCCTATAATAGAGCAGAACAACCCAAAGAGTAAACATAACAGCTTTTTATGGGTTAAGGATTGATGCTGGTAGGCTATTAACCAGAGCAGGTTCTGGAGACTTACATTCCCTAAAAGTGATCAACAACCTAAGATCAGGGGAGTATTATTTCCTTACTAAGTCAAAGAAAGCAGTACCTAATTCACATATGTGGATTCCCAAGATTGAAGCTGCTAATTCAAGAAGGTTAATATTCAAGATGGGGAAGATAGCATGATCTTCTGGATCATAAGCTGGGTTTCTGGGATCATTAGTTAAAGAAATTCTACTTAAACTGTCTGCATTCTGGTTGTTAGCACCAGCTTTATGTACTATATTCATCCCCTCAGGAAAAGGCAGGAAGGGAAAAACTCACTCTGAGCAATAATCCACAGAAATACTGCAAAAATTCAGTTAAAGTGTTTCAGAGCAGATGGGGTGTATTGCTTGACTATAGTTCAATGAATCAGGTTGATTGGGTTTGGGAAAATAATAATAATACTGCTGACAAAGTCATGAAATATTTTCTTATTTCTTTATAAGCCCTTGATTAACATTGATACAGTTTATGATTGATAATAATAACTCCCTATTAAACTGATGGGGAACAAAGAGTCCAAAGAGTCTGTATAAATACCTTTTTGGGGTGATAAAGAGCTTCTCAGGGCACGTTGGGAGGGTTCTGCTCATGGGCTGGGGCAAGAAAGCCAGCCAGGGCATTTTTTGCACGTCCACTTGGTGCTGTCAATCAGCTGATCTCAGATCTGTTGGATTTCTGTACTATTTTAGCTACAGGATCTGTTATTATGTTAATTATGTTATTTTAATTTTTTTGCACTTAATGTTGATTTGTACTTTTGATATTGAGCTGAAGTAGTCAGATGGTGATATTTATTTATTTTCAATCATCTCCTTATCATTTAGTCTATTTTTAATAGGTTTTACAGCCATTCCTTGTTGTGTTTTGTGGTCTTCAAAGATTAGGATACACATATCCCTTTTTCTTGGTGATTCTTAATATTTGATTTCTAATTTAAAATACTTGAAAATAGATCATAACTTATAATAAAGGGTTTTAGAGAATTTGTAATGCTTATTTGATGGTATTAAATATACCAGGTGAATCCTACTTGGTTGTAGATCTTTTGAATGGTACCTTGTGTCAGATTAGTCACAACAGATCCTGACGCGGGGGTAAGTTTATTCAAATATGCAGGTGTATGATCTGCTGCGTGTGTGGCAAGATGATCAGCATGAGGGAATGTGATGCTACAGATGCGGAGGTGTTGTTTAGGGATGTGGGAATGTGTGCAGGAATTGTGACACAACACATTTCCGCATGTGAACCCTCAAATATACACAAAAACTGAGTTTTGACATAAGTTGAGGTGTGAAACCTATACATAACAGTATGTGTGAAATATTGAGTTGGCCATAGTACCATAGTGGTGCTGTGACCTTTTGGGAGTTTTCATTTAATAATTTAAAAAATGAAGAATTCATAATTCAAGCTGTGAGTGAACCTACCTAATGTTGGGTGGGGTGTCAGTCTCCTGGATGCCAAGACCCTTGCTGTCCTTTAGCTACCAGAGGTGGTAGAATAAATAATGAATATATATTTCAATAAATGCAGCAAAAATCTGTAAAATATTTAGATAAAGCTATTGCAAGTTTGATTGGTTTGGTCATGGATTAATATTAAAAATCAATATTAATAAATTGATTATTAAATAAATTAATAGAGGGGCCACAACAAAATTGGGGATCTTTAACACCTCTCTTCAGGAAATTCACTCTGAAAAAATGTATACCTGGTTACTTTGGAACCTTTAATTTATATTCTGAAAGGATATATCGCCCAAAGATAATATATATATAAAATATATGGTGGTGTGACAGGGCCTTGTAGCCAATCTGCCACAACAGAAAAGGGATAATAAGACTCTTTGGTATATTATTAAATCCTTTGGGTACCTGTTTGGGACCTGTACTGATGGGTCAAACCGTTTACTGGGGGTAAAAAGGTTGTTCAGCAGTTTAAATTGATAAAAAGCGTTGAGGACGGATATTATTAATCAGACTAAAGCCATAAATCACTTACTTATCTTTTATAAGTATTTGATTACCTTGGCACGGTCTCTTGATGTAAATATAACTAGGTCTCTGGGTATCAATATCCTCAAAAGAGCTCCTTGTTTATAGCTTCTTGAGTCCCAATTCTGTCCTTCTGAGGGATACAGGGGCTCAAAAGGACGGATGGTAAGGCTAGCAGGGTAACCAGTGGTAGCCTTTCACGTTTTCTTGGTGCTGTAGGACGGGTACCATCAATTCCACAGGGTATGGGAATTATTCTACCTTTCAATTGATGTTTTTACGTGTGAATAACACTAATCCATCCACATGATCATTATTTAATGAATTATCCTTAGTAAATAATCCCAGGATGTTAATAATTTTTCTTGGTAGAAATTCCTACGGGTAATCTGATTTCAGATGGGTCCTCATTATGTATCAGCTGATGGGAGTAAAATCACAATATTGATTTTTCTCCTTGATTTTGAAATTCTGTTGATTTCCTTGAAATAATCAATTCAAAATATAAGATATGGGGATACATGTGATTTTTTTTAAATAATCATTTTCCTTAGTATGTCACAAAAATCCTGATGTCTTGAATTTCTCACAATTGTATACTCAAGTATTTTAATATATTTTTTACAAATATTAGGTATCTTATTTTCAACATTTTTGGTATTTTTAATTATATTTTATAAAAAAATATCTATAAAGGTTATTTAAGTATTTTTAGATTATGTACTATCCACGGGGAGAATTATTACATGTGTAGAATGTCCCTGTCTAGGTTGTAGTACATTTACATGGTACCTGATGCTTCTCAGGCTGCCTGTCACTCTGTCACCCCATAGTCCCACAGCTGCGTACTTGTCAGATGCCAGGGGCTGCGTACATGGCTTGTCAGGGTATGCTGCCAGGGTGGCATTGCTGCTGCTCAGCCATGTGCGGGTGTATTGGTTGCCGCTGCTGTGTGCGGGAATAGTGACAGCATGTATAACTCCTAAAATATACACAACACCTCAATTCTGACTGAATTTTAGGTGTGAAACTTATACGTGACAATGTGTGTGAAATATTCAATTGGCCAAAAAGTCCTTTAGTGGTGCCATGGTATTTTGGTCTTTTTTATCTTCAATTATTAAAAATATAAGGAGTTGGATTTCAAGGGTGGGGTCAGTGAGTGACCCTACATTATTTTGGGTGGAAAATTTATTTCTGCAATAATATTTACAGATTTCCTACTCCTTCTTAAGGTAAATGTAATATATTTATGTTATTTTTGTTACTTTTGCAGCTTTCTCTGCAATAGTAGCAAGCTGACATGGGGACTCCGTTTCTGTAATAATATCTACAGATTTCCGCTCCTTTTTTGTTCATATTAATATTTTCATTTATTTGTTTTATGTTCCTGGTGGGCATGGGTCAACCCACTCCATGAGGGTAATTACTGCCCACAGCCAGGACTGTAACCATGACAGCTCTAGGTAGGTTGGGGTCAACATGGGTACCTTTGAGATCCCTCAAACCCAAACCAGGATAGATACACACCAGATTGCCAGCCCATGAACACCCTGAGAATTTGGAGGGGCAATTGAAGAGGAGGAAGTATGTGGATTGTATTTAGTAACAAATCAGACCATAAAAATACTTCATACTGAAGATGTGTAACAAATCCGACCTTAATGGCCAATTCTAATGAAGACAGTTGGACTCGGGATCTTGTTCCTGATCCTTTAGCAGTAGGATGTTACTTTCATTCATAATAAGATGTGTTTTTTGTCAAATTGGGATTATCTGGAATTTTGAATGGACATATATTTCCCAGAAGTAGTAAACAAGTGTTTCACAGACAAGGATTGCAGATGCGGGCATGGCATCCTGTACAAGATCCTTCTCAAGTTTCCCTGCGCCTAGGGTGGAAACTGTATTCATACTATCCGTTATTAAACCCATATTTTAAGAATTCGAGCTGCCGCCGCCACCCGCGTGCACATTGCCACCGACGCCAACTATGCTACTACGCTCAGGTTGCCCCCTCCTTTCATGCATGATTGATCCCGAGCTAGCCAGGGAGAGGGCGCCATTGGCTCCGGGGAATGACCGTTCATGAAGCTGGGAGTTAGTGGGCCAAAGGAAGGTACAATCAGTAATGACTTCCTGTTATGGCTGCCAAGGCATAATGCAGTTGCAGAGCAGAGACAATGAAAGGAATACTTTAACTAACTGAAGAACCTTTGATTGCAATAAGGGCGGATTGGCCCAAGCTAGCTTGCAGAAAAGCAATCAAGACGGCAAGGGAGGTGGAGGAGCGCATGATTGGTCTTATTTAGTGCAGGCTTTAGATTCTTTTATTAAACGAAGGTTTAAGTGTTCTGGCTGTAGCTGGAAAGGATAGTGCCTTAAGATGAACGAAGGGTGAATGGTTGAGTAGAAGCTGGGAGGGAAGCAAACGCTCGCCTCTTTATATGCTTGGGGAACGACGCTCACTATTTGATACCCATGGAGAACAGCAAGTAGTTGGATTAAAGGTGAAACGATTGGTGGTAAGTCGTCTGTCGACAGAGCTAGCTTCCTACCCATGGCCCATCATGGGTTGTTCGGCCAATGTGCGACATCTTTTGTCCTGCGGTTGTTCTTGTAATTGCCAATTGGGCCAAGCCATCTTGGTTTGATTGGTGACCGGTAAGCTTGTTTTAGATTGTTGCGTCGCGCTGAGATGGTTGGTCCATACTCCGCTGCTCAGATGCTTATTTTCCTAGAGCGAGTATTCTTTCTCAGTTTTCTACGGTACACGTCGTTGACGTTTTGACTTTCTGCACTACTTACCCAATAGTAGGGGTTAATATTCTCAAGCTTCAGTTTGGTAATGATTTTTGGCTTCTTGGCGGCAAAAAGCACCAAAGCATTGGAGCATCCGTTTTGATAACCAGGGAGCCGTCGTATCATCAGATCAAAAATTTACAAGATCCTTCAATCTCAAATCACACCCTTACCTTCCATTTAACCAATTTTGAGTACGATTCTGGCAACTGTCAAACCGAGTCATCTTTTGACTTTTGGTCTTAGTGGCAATTACAAGAACGACCGCCGGACAACAGATGTTGCACATTGGCCAAACAACCCATGATTAGTACCCATGATTAGTGTTGTGTTTAATTTAGGATGAGATCTGCGCGAACACCCAGCGCCATGGTATCAGCTCAACCCGCTGTCGAATCTTGACCTTCAACTCTGATGATGCATCGATAACCTGCGCAAACACCCAATGCCACGGAATCAGCTCAACCCGCTGTCAAATCTTGACCTTCAACTCTGATGAGGAAAAGGTCTGTCTGATCAGCGGGTTGGACAAGTGTATATATATAAATGGAGGTTTTTATGTATGGTGTATCAAGCCCGTTTGGGCGGCAGGCCAAGTTATTGGTTTTTTTTGTAAAACGTGCGTGGCGCCCGCACAAGCCACCTTGGCACATAAGCAAGGGCTTTGGGCGCCTTGCCAAGCGCAACTTGGCACATAGCCAGCATCGACCAACTCTAAAAAAAAACTTTGGTAAAAGTTTCAATTGTAAAAATGATAAAAAATCATGTATATATTTCTTTTCCATAGATTTAAATGTATGTACAAAACAGAAGCAATGAATTCTTTCTTTTTTCTTTGAGCAATTTTTCTTTTTTTTTGGGGGGCAATTTTTTCAAATAAATAATTATACATAAAATAATGAAAAAAAAATTAGAAAAACTAAGGATTGGCCAAGAGAGGACCTGTAATAGGCTGCATCTCAAGGCAGTTTCTATAAAACTATTTAACATGAGAAAAAAAATGATGACTTTTTTCTTGAGTAATAGCCTTGTTGATCCCATTTTTAATATGTTGTACAAGTTCAGGTCAATTCTGGGGGATCATTCCACAGACATGTGATTTGATGGAATGAAAAGAATACTTGATGGGATTGAGGAAAGGGGAGTAGGGTGGAAAAAACTCAATGTTGGTCAATTTTGACCAGCTGAAATTGGCTTGTAATTCATCAAATCAAGTGCCGAAATGTATTGGTGCATTGTCCATAATGATAATGGGTTCTTGAGGCAATCTTGAAGCAAGAGAGGAAAGAAAAAGGCAAAATTCGTCACTTCCTATCCCTTTGGCCTTGGTGCCATTGGAATTGAGGAGTTTGTGATAAATGTAACCATCTTCTGAGAGGGGGCACCTATCAAGGTGACCTGCTTGACCTTGGGCACAATGCTCAAGACAGCAGGTAAGCCTTAGAGTTTCACAAAAAAAATTATTAATTTGGGTAAAAAAAAAGAAGGAGAAACAATTTACCTGAGGAAGCATAGCCATTGGCCCTGGTTGACTTCAAGTAAAAACCAGCTTCATCAACATAGACAATTTTTTGGTCTAGATCAATACCCCGGAAATTGACATTGTTTGCGCGCTCTTCAAGGAGCTCAGGTTGATTCCACAATGATGGGATTTTGGTGAATTGCTTCTTGGTTATATCCACATCCTTGAGGATGTTACTGATGGCTTGAGTATAGACAATCATCTCATGCTTGCTCTTGAGGAATTTGGCCATTTCCTTGAGGGTTGAAGTGGACTGATGATTGATAAACATGAGTAAGTTGGTTATTGATTCCTTGCTGAATTTTGATGGCTGTTGCTTATTGGTTTTGATAGAGTTTGGATCTTCTTCGATTATGCGTTGAACCTGATGCCATGAGATATCAAAAGTTGAAACAGCTTCTTTCTGGGTCATTCCTTTGGCCAACACATTCACTTGAACCAGATTGCAGACCTTGGGCTTGATTATTGCATTTGGTTTTCATTCTTTATGCCTAAGCCAGTTGTTTTGAGTATGTTTTTTTCTCCTCCAACCTTTGGTGAGCCTTGAGGATTTGCTCCTTCTGAAACATGTCTTGATTTAATTCTTAAATTTGATGAGCAATGTCTCTAGCCTCAGCCTTGCTTGCTTCAATTTTGAGGGTGACTGGATCAACCATATTCACATTTTTGGCCATCTGTAGGGAAAAAAAAAATACTAACAATATTTAAAGAACAACAATAAAAAAAATTAAGAGTTTAAAAAAAACCTTACCTTTGAAAAAAAAAAATCCAAACAATGAGATGTGGAAGGTCAAGAGGTTGAGGAAGGGGTGCAAACAGAGCTTTATGTGGGTCAAGACAAGCTTGGTTGGGCGCCAAGTTCAAACCGCCGCAAACCCTAACCAATCAAGCCCCCTGGGCGCCTTCCCAAGCCCTGCTAGGTGCATGCCAAGTCAAACTTGGACAGGCACCCAGATGCGCTTGATAAACCATAAATTGATATGCATAATTCATGCATATTTAATATTCTTGTATCTGTTCAGACTTGGTATGGAACATTGGTAAGGTTAAATTACCATGGGATGTGGAGCAGGTGTAAGTACCCTGCTCCAGGTCCATGTCAACCTTTGGGTGACAGTGACGCAGCCAAGAAGGCTATGGAACATAATTAGGTCACAACACCCACCCGCTCAGCAAGACACTGGCACTTCTACAAGAAGAAAAACAGACCCACCCCATTGGTCATATACCGGTAATGGGAGAAGCAATGCAGGAAGAAGATAAGGAACAAAATGACTATTAGTAGCCATAATCTAAGCTGCCGCCATGATTGTAGCCGCCAAAGTTATTGCTATAGTCATATGCACCTCCCCCATCATCAACCCCGCCCCCAACATCATAATCATAGCCCCCCCACCATCATGTTCATACCCTCCAGCAGCGCCATAGTCCATCCCATAACTGTAGGATTGAATTTGATCACCAAAGGTATTAGGGTACTTGTTGTATCCATGGTATGTCTGCCTTTGTTCAGGGGAATTATGATTGGTCCGGTAGGTGGTCCAGGTAGGGAGACAGGGCCGGAAGGGATGGAGGTGATACTGGGGGATCATTGGAGTAGCTACTCCAAGCTCTGAGAGGAGGTGCAGACTCTTCCTCATCATCCAAGTAGAGGTATGGCCGTGTGGGGGGAAGTGGTTCTTGCTTGTTACCCAAGTAGAGGTATGGCTGTCTTGGGGGTTGTGGTTCTTCCTCTTCATCCATATAGGGGTATGGCTGTTGAAGAGGTTGTGAATCTTGCTCTTTGGTGGGGAGAAATTGGTAGGAGACAAGGTGGGAGTGGCAAAGCTTGCAGGTTGCTGTAGTTGGGAGACACATTCTGGAGTGGATGTGGTGAATGATGGGGCTGAAAATCAGGTTGGTGGTAATCAGGTGCTCCTGACCAATCATATGGAAAGAAAGGGTTTTACTGTTGAAAAAGATCACTGGGGGGAAGGTCCACATTCTCTCCCAAAAAAACTCAACCAACAAGGCCCATTCCTCAGAGAATTCCAACATGAAATCCTTGGTTGATCCAAAAGCATTTATGGGATTGGATTCACCACAGTAATCAATGAGGCCGTCAAGGCATTGCTTTGATTTAGAGCATGATTGGTATTGTGCCCTTGGCCATTGCACTGGTACAACTCAGATGGATTTGCAATCCAGCTCCTGCCGGCCTTCTGGAGATGTTGCTTCCTCTAAGCCAGAAAAAAAGCAGTAGGCCCTTTCTGACAAGATTGGTGAACATGGCAAAAACTAAACTGACTGGATGTACCCCAAAATTGCTCAGAAAAACTTTCATGGCTTCTTGAGGCTGTGTCCGGTTTTTTGAGCTTGAGGAATATTTCCATGTCACTGACAAAGGCAAAGACCCCATTCACATCCGTGCAGTGAGTGGTTGAAATTGTGATAGTAGTGAGATAAAAAAGGGGGGGAACTAAAGCATTAAGGTTTTTTTGGAATCATGAATCATACATCAAAAAGAGGAAATCTTCAGTGAAGCTGGTAATGCAGGCTCATAACCTGTTGGGACTTGGTATGGAACATTGGTAAGTTATATGACTATGGGATATAGAGTAGGTATAAGTACACTGCTACAGATCCCAGTCAAACTGTGGGTGACAAGTAGGCTATGGGACCTGAGTTCACAACAGTATCTACTTTTGGTTGTTTATCTGATAGTTTTGAATCCATTTATACCCTATTCTTTACACCCTATCCACATGTTTTACAAATTGGGCCCGCTGCACCTTGAAGTTTTCCAGAGGAGGAGTCATCTTTGTTGGGCCTATGCATTTGGTAAGTATGTTGGCCTGCTGGTTGTGAGTGCTGTTCCAGCTCAATAAATGCCTTCTGGTGGCGTAAAAATTTTTTAACAAAAAAGAACGTGCAAGACAATTACTTGGTGTGTTCCTTGGAGAAGTTGTCTACAGCTATGATAATTTCCAGTTGATGGTTGCACAAGAGAGATATAAGTGGTCTCAAGTCATATTCTACCAGGATGTTCAGGAGGTAAGCAGTTTCTGAGTTCCTTCTGAGAGTGCCAGAGATTTGGAGGCACATGTAGATAGAGCCACAAACTTCTGCCTAGTCAAGCCCAATGCCACTGGATTTCCAAAATATTTGATGAGGTGGCCTGAGGTAGATTTTTCATGCTCACCACCCCAGTTGGCGTTGTTCCAGAGCTACAGGCCCAACCAATTCTTGTCAAAGACAATTTTCTTGTCCTTTTTCAATCTCAGATAGCCAATCAACCAGTCCAGGGCATCCCAATGTTCTTGTGATGGGAAATTAGCAAACCTCAAGAGCAGGTTTACTGGGTAAGAGAGATCAGGCCTGGTCCCTGCAGCCAGGTAAATTAGGGAGCCAATATAATTCTTCAATTTGTCTGGTTCAATGGCATTGGAGAAGTTGATTGACAGAGCTAACTCAGGCAGAGTTCTGTGCTTGGGGTGTGGAGTTCTTGGGTATTTTTTGAGGATCTGTTGGGTAAGGGTCTGCTGACTGAGTGAAATAGACTGGTTGCTGCATCAGAGGACTATTGCCACAATTTCTGTTGGACTTTCTTTCTGCTTAAAATTGATCTTGTGCTCCATTACGCTGCAAAGGGAAGGAAGGAGGGAAAAAAATGAGGCAAAAACAAATCCATTGTCTACATGCATCCAAACTATCATAAATCCTGCTTTGCTCCTCAAGAAATAGGGGGAAGTTTCAATTTCCTGAGTTTCAAAGTCAAGCCTTGATATGATTCCCTGAAAATACTTCCACCAGCACCAAGCAGCTTGTTTGGCGCCATATAAAGCCTGTTTGAACCTCATGAAAAGGAATTTTCACTCAGGCCAAACATCTACAGGAAATTGGGCGTATAGTTCCTGGTCAGTTGAGCTATAGAAGTATGCAGAGCTGACATCAAAAGACGCCATAGGCAGGTCCATGTTGAGGCCAAGCAAGATAAAGACACCAAGGATGTTCAGGCTTGCCGTTGGGGCGTATCTCTTGTTGCATTCCTCACCAATGTTCTGGTTGAAGCCCTTCACAACCAGTCTTTAGCGCCTTTGTCAGCCTCCTGGATGCCAAGATCCTTGCTATCTTTTAGCTACCAGAGGTGATAGAAGAAATAATAAATATATTATTCAATGAATGCAGCAAAAATCTGTAAAATATTTGGATAAAGCTTATTGCAAGGTTAATTGGTTTGGATATGTTTTAATTTTATAAATCAATATTAATAAATTGACTATTGAATAAATTAAAAGAGGGGCCACAATTGTATTGGGGATCTTTAACACCTCTCTCCAGGGAATTCACCTTGAAAACACATAGACCTGGTTACTTTGGAACCATTAATTTATATTCTTAAAGGATATATTGCCCAAAGATAATATTTATATGAAATACACGGTGGAGTGGCAGGGATTTTTAACCCAGCTTTCACGACAGAAAAAGGATAATGAGACTCACTGGTATATTATTAAATCCTTTGGGTACTTGTTTGGGAAGTGCACTGATGGTTCAAACCTGTTTACTGGGGTTATAAGGTTGTTCAGCAGTTCAAATTGATAAAAAGGGTTGGGGAAGGATATAATTAATCAGACTAAATCCATAAATCACTGAATTATCTCTTATAAGTATTTGATTACCTTGGAAAGGTGTCTGGATGTAAATATAACTGGGTCTCTGGGTATCAATATCCTCAAAAGAGCTCTTTATTTATATGTTTTTGAGTCCCAATATTGTCTTTCTGAGGGGTACAGGGGCTCATAGGGGCAAAAACTGAGGCTAGAAGGGTAAATAGTGGCAGCCTGTCACGTTTTCTTGGTGCTGTAGCACGGGTAACATCTAATTCCCCAGAGTATGGGAATTATTCTACTTTATAGTTGATGTTTGGACGTGTGAATAACACTAATCTGTCCATTTTATTTATTCTTCAAATAATTATCCTGAGTAAATGTTCCCAGTAAGTTGATAATTATTTTAATAGACATCCCCATGGATAGTCTGATGTCAGGTGAGTTCTCATTACGTATTAAATAATTTGAGTAAACTCATGAAATTGATTTTACTCTTTATATTTGAATTTTAGTTGATTTACCAAAATAATTATTTAAAAATATGACTCATGAGTATTTATGTAGTATTTTTAAATCATTAGTTTCCTTAGTATGTCACAATAATACTGATGTCTTGTATTTATCATAATTGCATATTGAAGTATCTTAATATATTTTCAGAAGTAGTCATTATCTCATTGTTGACGTTCTTGGTATTTTGAATTATATTTAATAAAGAATACATGTAAAGGTTATTTAGGTATTTTTATATACTTTTAGTTATTTTTAGAGTATTTACTATCCACAGAAACATTTATAACATATGTGGAATGTTCCCTTGTAGGTTGTAGCATGTTTACGCTGTACCTAGGTTTCTCAGGCCCCCTGTCACTTTGTCAACTTGTAGTCCCACGGCTGCGTGCTTTTCAGAGGCCCGGGGCTGCTTATATGGCTTTGAAATGGTGAGAGGGCTGTAGCTCAGCCGCATGGGGATGTATTGTCTGGGGCCGCTTCATGCGGGAATTGTGAGGGAACACATTTCTGTCTGTAACTCCTAAAACATACACAACACCTGAATTCTGACTAAATTTTAGGTGTGAAACCTCTACATGAAAATAAATGTGAAATATTTAATTGGCCAAAAGGTTCAACAGTGGTGCCTTGGTATTTTGGCCTTTCTTTCCTTAATTATTTAAAAATGTAAGGAGTTGGATTTCAAGGGTGGGGTCAGTGAGTGAACCTACCTAATTTTGGAAGAAACATCCATTTCTGCAATAATATGCAAGGATATTCTACTCCTTCTTAAGTTAATTTTGATATTAATATTTTTATGTTATTTTTGATACTTTTGCAGCTTTCTCTGCAATAGTAGCAAGCTGACAGCCTTTCTATAAGGTTGCCATTCTCACCAAGCTTGTGGGCTGGAATCCACCGCATCCCCATAACCCTCATGCCTGGATGTGGTTTGACAGGCTCCCAAAACTGAAGTTCATCAAACTTGTCAACTTGGTATGTTGCCAACACCAACCATTCCTTGCCAAACTGCGCTCTTGATGCCTTAGGAATAATCCACAGTAAGTGGTGGTTGGTCTTGATGGGCATCAATTGGATAATGCCTTCCTCAGGTTGTGCAATTTCATCCATGCATTCTTCACCAGTGAGATTTGATTGACAATGAAATCAATCACCCCTTTATTGGTTTCAGTTTGGCCGCCTGGAAGTCTGGGAATATAGCAGATGGGAATTGAATCACACGTTGCTCAGATGGGGACCACAAAAAAACCCTAAAACCTAAACCCTAAACCCTAAACCCTAAACCCTAAACCCTAAACCATAAACCCTGAACCCTAAACCCTAAACCCTAAACCCTAAGCCCTAAACACCTAAACCCTAAACCCTAAACCCCAACCCCCTAAACCCCAAACCCCCAAACCCTAAATCCTAAACCCTAAACCCTCTAAACCCTAAACCTTAAACCCTAAACCCTAAAACCTAAACCCTAAACCCTAACCCTAAACCCAGACCCTCCAAAATTCATTCTGGAGGGTTTTAGACCCTCCAAAATTCATTCTGGAGGGTTTTAGACCCTCCAAAATTCATTCTGGAGGGTTTTAGACCCTCCAAAATTCATTCTGGAGGGTTTTAGACCCTCCAAAATTCATTCTGGAGGGTTTTAGACCCTCCAAAATTCATTCTGGAGGGTTTTAGACCCTCCAAAATTCATTCTGGAGGGTTTTAGACCCTCCAAAATTCATTCTGGAGGGTTTTAGACCCTCCAAAATTCATTCTGGAGGGTTTTAGACCCTCCAAAATTCATTCTGGAGGGTTTTAGACCCTCCAAAATTCATTCTGGAGGGTTTTAGACCCTCCAAAATTCATTCTGGAGGGTTTTAGACCCTCCAAAATTCATTCTGGAGGGTTTTAGACCCTCCAAAATTCATTCTGGAGGGTTTTAGACCCTCCAAAATTCATTCTGGAGGGTTTTAGACCCTCCAAAATTCATTCTGGAGGGTTTTAGACCCTCCAAAATTCATTCTGGAGGGTTTTAGACCCTCCAAAATTCATTCTGGAGGGTTTTAGACCCTCCAAAATTCATTCTGGAGGGTTTTAGACCCTCCAAAATTCATTCTGGAGGGTTTTAGACCCTCCAAAATTCATTCTGGAGGGTTTTAGACCCTCCAAAATTCATTCTGGAGGGTTTTAGACCCTCCAAAATTCATTCTGGAGGGTTTTAGACCCTCCAAAATTCATTCTGGAGGGTTTTAGACCCTCCAAAATTCATTCTGGAGGGTTTTAGACCCTCCAAAATTCATTCTGGAGGGTTTTAGACCCTCCAAAATTCATTCTGGAGGGTTTTAGACCCTCCAAAATTCATTCTGGAGGGTTTTAGACCCTCCAAAATTCATTCTGGAGGGTTTTAGACCCTCCAAAATTCATTCTGGAGGGTTTTAGACCCTCCAAAATTCATTCTGGAGGGTTTTAGACCCTCCAAAATTCATTCTGGAGGGTTTTAGACCCTCCAAAATTCATTCTGGAGGGTTTTAGACCCTCCAAAATTCATTCTGGAGGGTTTTAGACCCTCCAAAATTCATTCTGGAGGGTTTTAGACCCTCCAAAATTCATTCTGGAGGTTTTTAGACCCTCCAAAATTCATTCTGGAGGGTTTTAGACCCTCCAAAATTCATTCTGGAGGGTTTTAGACCCTATGTCTTGTTTCCAGATTGTTGCTCCATGTAGCATCACTGTAGCAGTGGATTCAAGTCTTGGGATTCTTTACTGCAAGGAAAAGAGAGATTTCTTTGTTGGCCTTTAGATACTTCCAACATTGCTTGACCTCATGCCAGTGATTTATTCTGGGGTGTTTGCAGAATCGGGCAAGGATGGAGAGGGCTTAACTGATATCCACTTGAGTGAGACAGGCGATGTAGTTGATTAGGCAAACCTCGGACCTGTAGTTAATGTGAAAACAGATAAATCAACAAAAAAACTGGAAAAATGGGCCCTGCACCCTTTTTAAAACTATATCAAAGGTTTTCAGGGCCCCTGTAAAAGGACCTGTATGGTAGGTTTGGACCCAAAAGGGTAGTTTTTAGTTACTGTAACACCCTGAGAATGTGTAATAAGGATGAACAGAGGCCTATATTTTTCCTAGATGGCTCACAAGGTACCAAAAACCCATAAAACACCCC
Organism: Puccinia polysora; assembly: GCA_025617555.3. Classification (NCBI taxonomy): domain Eukaryota; kingdom Fungi; phylum Basidiomycota; class Pucciniomycetes; order Pucciniales; family Pucciniaceae; genus Puccinia; species Puccinia polysora. The sequence continues at coordinate 28,178,811 of CM062614.1, read as the reverse complement.
CCTTGTGTCCCTAGTAACTAAAACTGTATGTAACTAAACATTACTAGGAGTGTACTTTCCAATTAAGTCACTGTAAACTGTAGAAAAAACTATCTCTGCACTCCCTCAAGCTAGACACAACACGGTGCGGCTACTCCAGTTCCATGATCCCATAACTGCTCTGTCATCATCATTGCTTCACACATTGTCTTCTCCTTCCCATTCTTCCTATCCCGCTCCATCTCCTCAACCTTGACTCCTCACCATCATTCAATCTTGACTCCTCACCATAATTCATCCTTTTTCTCTCCGTTCCTGCTTCTCCAATCTCTCTTATTCCGCCAGCCCTTACTCCACAATCTCATTCATTTAGCACCTCTCAGCTTCTTTCATCCAATCTCCTTCTTCCTTTCTGTGCTCTTTTCCTTCCCTCAACCTTTACTCTCACTTTACAAAATATCTCCTCCTCAATCCGCCAAACACCTCAACCTTTATCAATCAGTTATCTACTTTCTGTCTAGTTGTGAGATCTCACATTTGTGCTCTTCCCAAGTTCATTCTCAAATTTCATGTTTCTGACCCCTGCTCTTGCAGTCTGCTGGTCCTGTTTTTGAATTCAATACATTTTATTCTTCACGGTTAAAAGCCAAAGCGCCCACCAACTCAACCAACCAGGCAACAAAAGGAACACCCCAGGAACAGCAGATTCTAATTCATCTCTCCTGAGAAACTTGACAGACTCCATTCCTAACCTCAACAAAAGCAACTTCTCCCCATGGCGATCAAAAATTGTCACAATCTTCTCCCTTAAAGGAATTGCTCAATGGATCTAATCAACCAAACCTGATAAATGCTTGGTCAAAGTCAACCTTGAAATAGTTGGATATATCCTGGCCAAACTGGATAAAAAGACCTATTTGAATTGCGTGAAAGAACACCATCTCTCCCACTGCATTGATCTATGGAACTCAATAAATGAATTCTTTGCCTCCTCCCAGACTGCTAATTGATCTAGGGTCTTCTTCAACTTCCTCAATCCCCAATTCTACCCCAGAAACATTGAGAAATTCATCACTGAAGCCAAATAGTACCTGATGCAAATAGCCAAAATTGGCATCAAGATGGAAGACAACATCGTAGCCTACCTCCTTCTGTACAAGTTACCTCCACAATTGAAACACCTGAAAACCGCAATAACTCACTCTCTGGGAGAAAGAAAGATAGACAGAGACTTGGTCCTAAGACATCTCAACCAAGTCAAACAAAAAGGTGCCCCAGGATCTCAAGCCTCTGCCATGACTATGCAACAAAATCTCCTAAGATGCAAGGAAAACTGGCAAAACCCACAACACAACCACCTCAAGGAGCAATGTTTCTGGTTATTTCCCCATCTGAGGCCCAATCCCTTGACCTACTCCGCTTCCTCCACTAAAGCCAATCCTTCCAGCACTAATAATACCGCATCCGCTCATCTTGCCTTCACATTTTCCATGACCCATTCACACCATCTTGACCAAAATCAAATAATTCTTGACTCTGGAGCCTCTCAAAGTATGTTCAACCATCCTTGATTCTTTGAAAACATTAGGTAAGATAATACTGTCATCCAGACTGGCAAAATTGGCTCCTCAATAGTAGCTTTGAGACAAGGGACTGCAAGCCTTATCACCTCCCACTCAGAACTTAACCTCAAAAATTACCTTCTTGTTCCTGAAATAGCCGTAAACCTGATTTCCCTGGGTCAACTCATTCTTGGAGGCTGTTCCCTGCAACTAAAAGCAGCCAATAAGTTTGTTATCACCTTCAAATCCAAGACCATCCTAGAAGGTTACATTCAGGACAATCTCATGTTCATTGAGGAATCCACTAATTCAATCACTCATACTGCTCACTCCTTCACTTCCTTTTCCACTCTCCATAAAAGATTTGGCCACTTCCACTATGACTCAGTCAAGCTAATTGCTAGAGAATTTCCAAAATTAAACTGGGATAATCTCAAATGCATCTTGTGTGCTTGAGGAAAAATCCACAAAACTCCCTTCAAAGGAACATTTGCCAAAAGCAATGCCAAATTTGAAAAAATTCACGCCAATCTCTGTGGCCCAATTTCTCCTCTGTCCAAATCTGGAAACAGATTTGTTCTGGTTCTCACCAACAACTTCTCCCGCTTTAAAACCTGCCTGCCCATCAAATTCAAATCCAATGCTGCCAGCAAAATAATCAAATTCATTCAACTCCAATCCGATCAATTCAACAAAAAACTGAAAAGATTTCACTCTGTTAACCGTGGAGAATTCCTCAACAATCAACTGGCTTTGTTCTTCTCCAAAAACGGTATCCTCCACTCCACCTCTGAACCCTGTACGCCTCAACATAACCCTGTTTCCAAAAGCGCCAACCGTACCTTGATCAAAGCCGCGAGGACTGTGATGCTTGACATGAAGATCCCTCTCACCATATGGGATGGAATCATATCCAGGTGCTTTCTCATCCTAAACCTCATTCCCTCCAACTCAACAAAATCTCTCCATTTGAACTCTGGAAATATTTGACTCCCAAGATTTCCCTCATCAAAATTCTTGGCTCTAAAACTATTGTGCTCAAACAACAAAAGAGTCTTTCCAAGTTTTCTGAAAATGGCTGGAGGGAATTTTGGTAGGATTTGATCTGGACTTGCACTCTTATTGAGTCTTCTGTCCCAAAGTTGGTGACTTCATCCACTCAAAACACGTTTAAATCTTTGAGAACACTCCATTCTCTTCCTCCTCTCCTCATCCCTCCAACTCTCCCTTTGATCCTCTTCTATGTCTAAACAAAACACTCACTGAACTTCTAAATTCTTCCACCCTTAAAAATCCATCCTCCTCACATGCACAATCTAATCATAATCCAGAATCCTCTACCTCTGACTCGCCCAAACCCATCCAAGACAACCATCCACTTTCCCCTTCATCTCACTCATCTGATCACACCTCTTCTGAATCCAAATTTGAAGAGATAGCACAACAACTCACCAATCCATCCTCCTGCACCCTGCACAATAGGTCCAACCTCAAAACCCCAAGTCGCTATGGCTTCCTGGCTTGCATTGTTCCAAGAAACTATCCAAAGGTCCTTAAATCCCCCGATAAACCTCACTGGCTGGACTCAATGAAAGTGGAGACCAAGGGGATTGAAAGCCATGACGTATGTGAAGGCTGCAACTCTTTTCCCCTTGGTAAATCGGTTCTCTCTACCACCTGGGTGTATCGCCTCAAAGACAACCCCAGCAGTAATGGAATCATATACAAATCTTGACTGTGCATCCAGGGATTCAAACAGCAGGATTTCCTCAACTATGGAAAAACCTATGCGCCCACTGGCCTCATACCCACTCTCTGCACTCTCCTCGTTTACTCCTTTCATCACAAACTGAAGACCATTCAGATGCACATCAAATCCGCCTTCTTGCATGCCCCTCGGGAGGAAGAAACCTACATTGAGAAAAAAAATGGCTATGACTTCCAATTCCCATACCTCAGACTCAAGAAAGCTCTTTATGGTCTCAAACAAGCTCCCAAAAGCTGGTGCAACACTCTGAAACAATGGTTCCACTCCCAGAACTTCAAATCATCTGTTGCGGATCCCTGCCTGTTTATCAACCACTCCAAATCCCTGTACCTTTTTGTCTACGTCAAAAATCTTCTGATTGTGGGAGAATCTGATTCCTTCAGGTCCAAACTCAAGGACGAATTCAACATCTCACATGAAGGGAAACTTTCCAAAATCCTTGGAAATCAAATTGTCACACACGGTGAAAATATTCTCCTTCACCAACCCAAACATATTTCCACTGCTCTCCAGGAGTTAGGCCTTAGAAAATCTAAACCCATCACCACTGCCATGACTCCTAATGTGAAACTATTTCCCGCCTTGGAAGAAGATAACAGCAATTTACTGCAACTCAAAATCAACTTCTGCTCAGAAACAGGCTACTTGAACTTCATTGCCAGTCGCACCAGACCCAACCTTTCCTATGCCGTCTCCAGCCTTTCCTGCTTCAACAATTGACCTGGAATGTCCCACTGGGAGCAATTCAAGCATGTCTGGAGATATTTCAACACCAACCCTGAGCTTGCTCTCTTCCTGACGCCCTCAGATTTCAAGTACAACATCAAGGGCTACAGCAACTCCAATGGCGGAGATGAACCAATCAACAGAAGAAGTCACACTGGCTTCATCATAATGCTTGATGGGTGCCCCATTGTGTGGCATAGAAAGCTGCAGTTTTCCATATCACTTTCCTCAACCAAAGGAGAGCTCAAGTCCTTGGTTCTCGCCACTCAAGAAAAAATATGGCTCCAAAATCTCATTCTCAATCTGAATCCCAACCTGAAATTGACTCACTGCGCCTACATCAATAACAAAGCCCTCAACAACCTGGTCAATATGGACTCCCATCAAAATGTGCTGAAACATGTTGAAATACATATTAAATGGGTACAAGAGAAGAAAAATGAAGTAAATCTGTTAACCACTCTAATCACGTCCGGAGAGAATCTTGCTGATTGACTTACCAAACCAGCTATTAATCCATCTGTGATAAATTTAACCTCCAAGCTTCTTTGATCTCCCTTCTAGACACAGTGGTGTGTAGAAATAACTGATCTCTGCACTCCCTCAAGCTTGAAACAACACGGTGGGGCTACTTCAATTGCATGATCCCATAACTGCTCTGTCATCATCATTGCTTCACACATTGTCTTCTCCTCCCCATTCTTCCTCTCCCGCTCCATCTCCTCACCCTTGAATCCTCACCATCATTCATCCTTGACTCCTCACCATCATTCATTCTTTTTCTCTCCATTCCCACTTCTCCAAACTCTGTTATTCCGCCAGCCCGTACTCCACCATCTCATTAATTCAACACCTCTCAGCTTCTTTCATTCAATCTTCTTCTTCCTCTCTTCACTCTCTTCCTTTCCTCAATCTTTACTCTCACTTGACCAAATATCTCATCCTCAATCCGCCAAACAAATCAACCTTTATCAATCAGTTATCTTCCTTTCTTTCTAGTTGTGAGATCTCACATTTGCCCTCTTCTCAATTTGTTCATTCTCAAATGTCATGTTTCTGACCCCTGCTCTTGCAGTCTTCTGGTCCTATTTTTGAATTGAATACATTTCATTCTTGATAAACCACTCCAATTGGAAAAAAAGAGCCTCAGACTCAAAATACTCATGCAGAATGGGGTCCCCAGAGCATGTGTTCAAACCCCTGGATTCAGGAAGCCATGACTTTTTCTGAAAAAATATTAATTGGATTTTCAGCCTCTTGTATTCCAAGACCCTTGCTTTCCTTTGGCTACCAGAGGTGATAGAATAAATGATAAATATATTATTCAATAAATGCAGCAAAAATCTGTAAAATATTTGCATAAAGCTATTCCAATGTTGATTGGTTTGGTTTATTGTTTAATAAATTTATTATTAGATAAATTAAAAGAGGGGCCACAATAATATTGGGGATCTTTAACACCTCTCTTCAGGGAATTCCCTTTGAAAACATGTAGACCTGGCTACTTTGGAACCTTCAATTCATATTCTTAAAGGATATATTGCCCAAAGATAATATTTATATAAAATACGCGGTGGAGTGGAAGGGCTTTGTAACCAGGCTGCCACAACAGAAAAAGGATAATAAACCTCACTGGTATATTATTGAATCCTTTTGGTACCTTTTTGGGATGTGCACTGGTGGGTTAAACCTGTTACTGGGGTTAAAAGGTTTTTCAGCAGTTTAAATTGATAAAAAGGGTTGGGGACAGAGATTAACAATCAGGCCATAAATAACATACTTATCTCTTATGATTATTTGATTATGTTGGCACGGTTTCTGGATGTAAATATAATTGTGTCTCTGGGTGTCAATATCCTCAAAAGAGCTCTTTATTTATAGCTCTTTAAGTACCAATATTGTCCTCCTGGGGGATATAGGGGCTCAAAGGGAGGGAAAATAAGGCTAGAAGGGTAACCAGTGGTTGCATGTCACATTTTCTATGTGCTATAGCATGGGTAATATTTAATTCCACAGGTTATGGGAATTATTCTAATTTTTAATTGATGTTTTGGAAGTGTGAATGAAACTAATCTGTACATATTATTTATTATTAATTAATTATCCTTTTTAAATGTTCCCAGTATGCTAATAATTCTTTTAAGACAAATTCCTACGGGTAATCTGATGTCAGGTGGGTTCTCATTATGTATTAACTGATTGGAGTCAAATTTTGATATTGATTTTACTCCTTATTTTCAAAATTCAGTTGATTTACTAGAAATAATAACTTAAAAATCCAAGTTATGGGAATTCATGTTATATTTTTACATAATGAGTTTTCTGAGTTTGTCACAAAAATATTGATGTCTAAAAGTTCTCACAACTGTATATTAAATTATTTTAATATATTTTTACAAATAATAGTTATCTTATTTTCGACATTTTTGGTATTTTTAATTATATTAATAAAAAAATACATACAAAGGTTATTTAGGTATTTTTATATACTTTCATGGATTTTTAGACTATCCACTATCCACAGGAACAATCATTACATATGTAGAATGTTCGTGTGTAGGTTGTAGCATGTTTAGGTGGTGCCTGAGCTTCTCAGGCCGCCTGACACTCTGTCAGCCCATAGTACCGAGGCTGTGTACTTGTCAGAGGCCCAGGGGTGTGTACATTGCTTTTCAGAGTATGCTGACAGGTGGAAGAGCTACTGCTCAGCCGACCGCGGGTGTATTGGTTGCCGAGGGTGCGTGCGGGAATTGTGACAAAACACATTTCCGTCTGTAACTCCTAAAATAGACAAAAAACCTCAATTCTGACTTAATTTTAGGTTTGAAACCTATAAATCACATTAAAAGTGAAATATTTAATTGGCCAAAAATTTCAATAGTGGTGCCGTGGTATTTTGGTCTTTCTTTCCTTAATTATTTAAGAATATAAGGAGTTGGATTTCAAGGGTGGGGTCAGTAAGTGACCCTACCTAAGTTTGGGTGGAGAATCCATTTTTGCAATAATATTCATGGTTTTCCCACTCCTTCTTACATTAATTTTCTTCTTATTATTTTTATTTTATTTCTGTTACTTTTGCAGCTTGCTCCGCAATAGTAGCAAGCTGACAGTCACGGCAACCAACACACCTGTGCGTGGCTGAGCAGTAGCTCTTCCAACTTTCAGCGTACTCCGAAAAGCCTTTTAAGCAGCCCTGGACCTCTGATAAGTATGCAGCCACGGGACTACAAGTTGACAAAGTGACAGGCGGCCTGAGAAAACTAGGTACCACGTAAACATGCTACAACCTACACAGGAACGTTCTACAAAATAATAAATGTTCCCGTGGACAGTACATAGCCTAAAAATACATAAAACTATTTAAAAATACTTAAATAAACTTTATACGTATGTTTTATTAAATGTAATTCAAAGTACCAAAAATGTCAAAAATAAGATAATGAATACTTCTAAAGATATATTCAAATACTTTAATATACAATCATGGGGAATTCTAGACATCAATAATTTTTTGACATACTAAGAAAACTGATGATGTAAAAATATTACATGAATACCCATGACTTATATTTTTAAGTAATTATTTTAGTAAATCAACTGAATTTCGAAAATAAGCAGTAAAATCAATATCATGACTTTACTCCAATTATTCAATACATAATGAGAACTCACCTGACATCAGAATATCCTTAAGAATTTCTATCAAAATAATTATTAACTTACTGGGAACATTTACTAAGGATAATTAATTAAATAATAAATAAAAAGGACAGATTAGTGTTATTCACACGTCCAAACATCAATTATAAAGTAGAATAATTCTCATACCCTGTGGAATCAGATTCAACCCCTTTTACAGCACCAAGAAAACGTGAAAGGCTACCATTGGTTACCCTGCTAGTCCCAGTTTCCATCCCTTTGAGCCCCTGTACCCCTCAGAAGGATGATATTGGGACTCAAAAACATATAGATAAAGAGCTCTTTTGAGGATATTGATACCCAGAGACCCAGTTATATTTACATCCAGACACCGTTCCAAAGTAATCAAGTACTTATAAGAGATAAGTAAGTGATTTATGGCTCTAGTCTGATTAATAATATCCTTCCCCAACCATTTTAAACAATTTAAACTGCTGAAAAACCTTATAACCCCAGTATACAGGTTTAACCCATCAGTGCATGTCCCAAACAGGTACCCAAAGTATTTAATATTATAACAGTGAATCATATTATCCTCTCTTTGTCGTGGCAGCTTGGTTAAAAAGACCTGAAACTCCACCGTGTATTTTATATACATATTATCTGTGGGTAAAATATCCTTTAAACTAAAGGGCCCCAAGTAACCAGGCCTACATGTTTTCATACTGAATTCTCTGAAGAGAGGTGTTAAAGATCCCCAATATAATTGTGGTCCCTCTATAAAAATATTAAATAATCAATTTATCTTTATTGCTTTATAAAAATAAACCATATTGAAACCAATTAACCTTGCAATAACTTTGTCCAAATATTTTACGGACTTTTGCTGCATTTATTGAATAATATATTTAACATTTAATCTATCACCTCTGGTAGCTAAAGGATAGAAAGGGTCTTGGCATCCAGGAGGCTGAAAGTGGCTGCATGCGGGAATTGTGACAGAACACATTTCTGTATGTAACCCCTAAAATATACCCAACAACTAAATCCTGACAAAATTTTGGGTTTGAAACCTATACCTGAAAATACATGTGAAATATTTAATCAGCCATAAAAGTACCATAGTGGTTCCATGGTATTTTAGTCTTTCCTTTCTTCATTATTTAAAAATATAAAGAGTTGGATTTCAAGGGTGGGGTCAGCAAGTGACCCTACCTAATTTTGGGTTAAGGATCCATTTCCACAATAGTATTCAAGGATTTTCTACTCCTTCATAAGTTAATTTTGATATTCTTATTTTTATTTTATTTTTGTTACTTTTGCAGCTTGCTCTACAATAGTAGCAAGCTGAAGTTCCCCCACTCCAAGATAAGGCCATATGTGAAAAAAAATCTGGAGTGTGTTTGAAAAAAAAGTAATTCCATATGTGTTTCAGTTCCTCTTACTGGCTCTGTAGTTTCTAAGATGTATTGGTCCATCAGGTATATTATTCTCTGGTAACCATTCATCTTTGTCTGCAGATTCTCCTTTGTATCTCACTAAGTATAGTCTAACATCTTTCCCTTGAACTCTCTATTTCTTGTCTCTCAATATCATGCTGACTTTCCATTTCTCTTTCACAGGGTTAGGTTCTATTGGGATCATTGCTGGAGGGAGTTTGATACCTTCTCTTGGTTGAAAGTGTTTCACTAGGCTAAGAGGTAATACTGGGTGATTTCTTGATAATTCTTCACTGAAGATTACTTCTACAGAATTTTTGCTGTTCATCTTCTTCATAATAAATGGCCCTAAAAAAGCTGGTTTGAGCTTTGTGGTCCCTGCTAAATTGTTGACGTTGGCAGTAGATATCAAGATCTGATCTCCTATTTTAAAGTCAGGTTCTCTATTTGATTTTTCCCATCTCTGTTTGATGTATTCTACTGCTTCATCTACACATTTCTGGGTATGAGTATTTGCCAGGTCTATCATTTTCTTGAAGTCAAGAGATGTTGGATGAATGGTGGCTAAGTTATAGTTCAAGTTATTCCTAGGGAGTTTTGGAATCCATCTCCTTTCTAGTATGTAAGGGGCCTCTTTGGTAGTAGACTGTTTTATTGCTATTATAAGCCATCTCCAGGGCTGGCAGTAGGCTTACCCAATCATGGAAATGACAAACTAAGTTTTGGTTTTCTAGACCAAAGCTAAAGCACCTCCTTAAGATATCTTCCAGGGTCTGTATCATTTGTTCAGCGAATCCATCAGTCTGGGGAAGTTATGCTGTGGAAAATGCTAAATTAGTACCCAGTATATCATGTATATTCCTCCATAATTCAGAGGTGAATTTGGGGTCTCTGTCACTGATTATAATATTAGGTCTACCAACATCAGCTATAATCCTGTTCCAAAATAGTAAAGCTACATCCATAGCACTGTATTCTTTGTGGGTAGTTAAGAATTTCTCCTTCTTAGAGTATCTGTAAACTATAACCAGGACAGAGTTATTTCAATGTGTTCGTCTAGGGGGGAGGCTGGTGACAAAATCCATATGAATGATTTCCCACCTTGGTTTGGGTTCAGAAATCTTTTGCAGGAGTCCAAACCTTTTTCCAGTAGTTTTATTAGTTTTTTGGCAAGTTTCAAAGCTAGTAACAAACTTAATAGTCATTTCTTTCCATTTCATTCACCAAGCAGTCTGTTTCACTTTCTCCAAGGTCCTTTCAGTTGATAGATGCCCTGATGAACAGTTGTCATGGCATTCCTGGAGTATGTGTTGTATATGTTCTTTTTTACTTATTACCAATACACTGGAATATTGGTGTCTGTATTAAAGGAGACCATCCCAAAAAGTAAACCTTCCTGCTTTATAGGGTTTGAGTACTGAGGCAGGTAAACTATTTATCAGGCCTGCTTCTGGGTATTCACATTCCATAATGGTAATCAGCAGCTTGATATCAGAGGAAGTGTACTCTCTTACTAGATTGAAGAAAGCAGTGTCTAATTCACATAAGTGTATCCCCATGATTGGAGCATCTAATGCAAAAAGATTGATATTTAACATAGGAGAGATATCCTGATCCTAAGGGTCATATGCTGGATTGCTAGAGTCATTAGGAAAATCATTCCTACTTAGACTATCAGCATTCAGGTGTTTAGCTCCAGCTTTATGCACTATAGTCATCTGGCCTCTATACCGTTGTATAGCAATTTGACACCTGAGCATATGTCTGCTGGGAGTCTTCATGTTCATGAGAGTTCTTTCAGCATTACAGTCTGTAATTACTTGGAAAGTGGTGCCTTCTAAGTAATAGTGTAGCTTCTATAGAGCCCATACTAGATTCAAGCATTAAATCTGGCTGGCTCCAGATCTTTTCTCAGTGTCTTTGATCTATCTAGATATGAAAATTACTGGTTTCTCCACTGGTTTGTCTTTTTCTATTCTTTCTTGGTGTAGAGCAGCTCCTAACCCTTCCATACAAGCATCAATGTACAATTTAAAGGGTTAAGAGTAGTCTGGTTGAATGAGTAGAGGAGTGGAGGTCATAGCTATTTTTAATTCCTCATAGTTTTTCAAACTCTCATGTGTCATTTCAAAGAGAGTATTATTGTTGCATATTTCAAACATAATTTGACTTAGCATAGCAAACTTTGGGATTTACTCTCTGTAGTAACTGCAAAAAATAATAAATGATAGAAACTCTGTTTTATTCTGAGGCATGGGTCTTTTCATTACAGAAGCTATCTTATTCTGGTTGGAAACTAGAGTTAGAACAGAGATAATATGTCATAGAGCTTTCAGTTCTCCATACCCAAAGTTACATTTCTTCATGGAAACTTTCAATCCTCCTTAGGAGAGGGTTTGGAGAACTAATCTTAATTGATTTATATTAGTCTCCCAATCATTAGAATATATGATAATCTCATCTATATAAAGCATCATCAATCCTTGTCTGACGTAAGTACCTAGAACTGTATCCATTGTTCTCTGGAAGTGTGATGGAGCATTCTTTACACCAAAGGGCATCCTGAGGTATTCATATATTCTTAAGTGAGAGATTATTCTCATAAATATTCTACTTTCAAGTCCTTTAGGTATTTGGTGGAACCCTTTAAGCATATCCACATTGGTGATGTATTTAGCTTTGGATAGGTTATGCAGAGCATGATCAATACTGGGTATAGGATAATAATCTGCTAGAGTATAGTTTTTCAGCATCCTGAAGTCTCCTACCATTCTTGAATTGTCATAATTCCAGGCTATGATTACAGGAGTAGTCACATCTAATTTTTCATTGGGCCCTACTTTATCAATACTTGGAGGTCTATGAGTTCTTGGATATGTTGCTCATGAGCTATCTTAGATTTAGGACTAGAGGGATAAGCTGGTCTTCTTAGGTTGGGAGGATAAGGAGGCTTAATAGTCAATTTTAATACCATGTCATGTCCTTTGATACCACCAATGGGGTGATCTCTAGTAAAAAAATCATTTTGATTCTCAAAGTAGACTGTCAATCTACATTTCTTCTGTTCTTCAGAATGTTTCTCATTTAGAGCTGCTTGAGAGAAGTATTCTGAATCAAATTCTTCCAAGTGATTTTGATAAGTAGAGGAGGGGAAGTTAGTTTGGCTAGTTCATATCTTAAACTTCTTGTCCCAGTCACCACCCACAGTGAAGTAGATTCCTTTACTCTGGAACACATCTATGCAATATAGACATAAAGCATCATTTCCTATTATAAATTAATCACATAATACGTTGAGCAATACTACAAATTCCAATTGTATTCTCAAAGATACTTTAGTATGGGGTAATATTATGGGAGCAGTTCATACTCCAATAGTATTTATGGTAGATTTGCAAGAGCTAAACTTGGCTTTTGGGATGGGCAAAAGGTGGTCTTTCCAATTGGGATCCCATTTGTTTAAGAATTCAGTGCAGACACATGAGAAAAAGGCCCCACTATCAAGTAATAACCTTATAGGCCTATCTTTATACCAAAATGTTGCATAGCAAGTCTGACCAGTAGTGTAACTCTTACCACTCATGGGCTTAAGAGTTATTGGTTTAACAGCAGTGATATTTCTAGGAATTAAGGTGGGGTCCCATTGTTGGGGCAAACAAGAGTCACCATGGATGTTATTGATTTCTATAGAAGTACCTATATCTGCTTCTATTACATTGACAGGGTTGGTCAGGATCAATTCACATTCAGAAAGAGAGACTTCATTATCAGCTATATCTTCATAGTTCCAATTCACTTCAATCTCATACTCTCCTTCCATGAATGCTACCTTTCTTTTTGGAAATGGCAAGTCTTGTCTCATATGCCCTGTCTTGTTACAGTTCCAAAAAGTTCCAGGAATTTTCTCTTTATCCCTGTTCTCATGAGGTTTTTTTTTTTGGTCAGGAATGTTTATCAGAGGGGGTTGTTCTCTGGTTTTGTTTATATTTAAGTTCTCTTTGGATCTGGAAGGAACCTTCTTGTCTAACCCATTCATGTCTATTACTTCCTCTAACACATTGATTAGATTTGGTAAGTCAGCATCCATAATCATTCTGCATCTTACACTATGCTTAAGATCTTCAGGACACAGGTTGAGGAGTCTTTCAATGACTTCCTCTTTATCAGTATCTGGATAGAAGAAGTCTAGTCTTCTCTTCTGTTCTAAGCACCATTTGTGAGGCTTATCCTTGGAGGGGTGAAATGTTGAATTTTCAAAATTTTCCATCATTTTTCTTTTCCACATTCTAGAACCAAATTTTTCTTTAATTAGAAGTTTCCAAGAATTCCATGGTAAGGATCCCACTTCTTCTCTTTTACTAATAAACCAGTCTAGGTCTAATCCTTCAAATAGTCTGGGAAGCCAAACTACAGCTATAGCTTCTGGTAGGTCATAAGAGTTTATGGTGTAGTAAATAAATTTAATGAAATTTATATGATTATATTCTCCTTCAACAAAGAACTTGAGCTATTCAGAAATTGGGGGTAAAATTTTGAGGGCTTGTTCCATTCAAGGGGTAGGACTAGGCCTGAAAGTGTCACTCCTATGCATTCCTAATAAGGGTGGTGCATAAGGAGTAGCTGTTTGTCTGGGAGGTTTTGGTTCCTCTGTGGTACTCCCCAAGGGGTTGGTCAGACGGAATTTTGAGTCTCTAAGATCATTTTTGATCAGATTAAGTTTCAGGTCCACTTTATTATTGACTAGATCTAATTTCTCACTAAGGGACAGAATGGAGCTGTTAGTAGTATTTACCAATTATTTTTTTAAATTCTGGAAGGACATTGGATACCTGATAACATATTCTCAATTGTTTGTGTCTGTCTAATTTTACCTTGGTTTATTGTCTCCAATAATTACTCTGTATGTTCCTTTATATCTTCTATCCCTACAGCTTTTGATTAATTATTAATTGATATGGCTACTACTGAAGCCAACTTATCCATTTGGGTGTAAACACCCTCCAAAATCTCCACAAAAATTTTTTAAATTATGGCGCATATAATTAGAAAAAGAAGTAATTACATCAGAGGTTGTTTTAGACAAGATGCTGGGTTCAGAATTAGAGGCAAATTGTTGCACACCTTTTTCCACTTTTTAGCTAAGGATATTATCTGATCCCAATCCTTCTTTCCCCTTGGCTTTGGATGGGAAGGAGATCTCTTCTTTCCTGATCCTCTGCCTTTCAGTCGGGCTGATTGATCCCAAGGATTCCACTTTTCTACGTAGGATTCTACCTCTTTCCTTGGAATCATTTTCTGAAGGGCTATCTAGGTAGCCTTTGCCTGCGAAGTTATCTTTTTCATAGATACCATTTCCTCCTTGGATTGGGCTTCTTTGAATTCTTCCCAATATTCCACGTGCTCTTTGACTAAGTCTCTGATCCTGGATTCCTTGGCCGGATTCTGCTGGGGTGGCGGCAGGGAACCTTCTTGTGATTGAAGGGGGCTTGATTCTACTACCTTCTCCGGATCTAGGTTGGGGAGGGAAACAGTACTTGGGGATGTTTCCTGTCCACTATCATTTGGTTCAAGGGTTACAGCCCCCTCATGGTGGTCATTATTGATGGTCTCATGGTTAATGGGGGCTCCTGGAAAAGATCCATAGGAGGGAATTGTCCCTGAGGCTCTTGTTATATGTCTTTTCATGTTTAATAAAATATTAATGTGTATTTTTCTTTAGAAAAATCCATGATAATAAGATTTATTTAAGCTTACTTAAGTTGATGTTTAAAGGTACTAAGACTTTATTTTAATTAAATTGGTCCTTAATACATAATCCTACGGGGTATTGGTGTGTTCCAATGAGGTCTTCTCCCGTCCAATCAATGTTTTCAGGGCTTCCAGAGATATCTGGGACTTCTTGATCCAATAAATTAACTTCAGTCATGGTGTTTTCTGGAATAGGAGGGTTCACTGATGGTAAAAAGATATTTTATTGGTGAATAAAATATATTAATAATATTTTAATAAAAATAATATGGTAATACAATTTTTGTACTTAATTGCATATTTCAAAAAGTAATTTATACAGTCTTTCTTCCAAGCTTTATGTTTCCCCAATGGGGCTTGAAAGTTGATATGCCTCTCAAGATCTTCTTTTTCAAGGAGTTTATCTAAGTGTTTACGTGCAGAAGAAAGATTAAGTTGCTCAGCTTGAGTTAAAGCTCCCCAAGCAGTTGGTTTAGAATTTTTAATGTATTCTTCTTTTCTTATCTTTAAAAGATTTAAATAATATATGATTAACTCTGAATTGTTTTTTAAATTCACTGAAAAAGAAATTCATGATAAATTAAGGTTAAAAAGTCAAACAAATTATCCTTGATTTAATTTTTACATGGAATGTCTGGTTGAAGGTATTAAATATTATAAAATGGAATATTTCCAAGCCAGACCCCCAGGTGTTAGCCTCCTGGATACCAAGACCCTTGCTTTCCTTTAGCTACCAGAGGTTATAGAATAAATAATAAATATATCATCAAATAAATGCAGCAAAAATCCACAATATATTTGGATAAATCTATTGCAAGGTTAATTGGTTTTGTCTTTGGTTTAATAAATTGATTATTAAATAAATTCATAGAGGGTCCACAATGAGATTGGGGATTCTTAACACCTCTCTTCAGGGAATTCACTTTGTAAACACGTAGAATTGGTTCATTTGGAACCTTTAATTTATATTCTTAAAGGATATATTTCCCAAAGATGATATGTATATAAAATACATGGTGGAGTGGCAGGGCTTTGTAACCAAGCTGCCATAGCAGAAAAAGGATAAAAAAACTCACTGGTATATTATTTAATACTTTGGTTACCTTTTTGGGACGTTGTCACAAGGGCTTCTGACGTCTAAGCAGGGCTTGGCACAAGGTCTACTCTACTCACAGTAGGATTGGGAGCAAGGTTACTGGAGGAGGATATGGAGCAGAGTAAGGTTAGAAGGGGTCAAGGTGCTGAATGAAACTTGCTTGGATAGATACCTCACAAGAAGTATTAAACTGATTTCTTGGGGGGACAATCAGTAAGAGAGAGGAGGTCTACTTAAATAGACAAGAGGTGGAAGACTACAAGAGAGGAACAACTGGTGAACAACTGGTTGGGGCTCAGACTACACATGAAATGACAAGGGAGCAATGAATGTACCAGAGAGGGCTGATACAGTGAGCAACTACATTGGGATAGACTAATTGCCACATTGGGTCTAGGCTACAGGTCTGGCTGTCTAAGTTGGGAGTGTACAGTAGAGAGGTGCACAGTGTATATAATGATCATGAAACTATGTGTACTAAGTAGAGAGAGTATGTAATACTGTCTACAGAGAGATGTAAATAAGGATTCCCAAAGGATAAACCATAGAGAGAGAGTATGGGATAGACAGGGTAAGCAAGGTTATAGGATATCCAGTACCTGAGAGAGTAACCATGTGAAAGTATGTGCAAGCACAGAGGAGTCTATGTATGTACTGCATGAGATCAGACCATATGTAGATATATGTATATGTAGTCATATGTATATGTAGTCATATGTGTATGTAGTCATAAGTATATGTATGTAGGTTGAATGGAGATATACCTATATAGTCTCCAGAGCCCTGAGGTTGAAGTTCCTGAGACAGTTGAGTTGACTGAGGGTAGACTTTAGATTGAGTTGAGCTGGTTTTCAGTATGACAGTTGCCCCTGGTGAAGAGGAGGGCATCCCCTGATGAGCATAAAAAGAGAGGTTGAAGAGGCCATCCAGTCTTGATCCTTCAGCTATGTCTGATTCCAGTTTGTCCCCACCCCACTCCACACCACCACCACATTACCATTCCCTTCACCCTACCTTCAACCATCACCACCACCTACCCCATTACCATTGCTAAGTACCTTTACCAGATCACGTACACCTACATATCCAATGGAGATGACCAACAATTACTACCCCTTCCAACAATATTACCCCAGCTGCAAACAATGTTTGAAGATGGATCAAATTTGTACCACCAGTATACGCTTTAATTCCACCAAGTGTGAAAGTTGTTGTCAATTTGGAAGGCCGTGTGATATGGATAGTAGAAAGAGGAAGGCCATGGGGCCAACCCTATGGGTCCAGGATAAGAGTCAACCCTTTGAAATAAAGGAAGCTCCAGATGATGAGGCAATGATTTTAGGTGGTTCATCCAGGTTGGATGAATCTTCAGGTAAGTGCAACTGAGTATTTGTTTATTTTTGTTGAGGTTTATTGAATGATGATTGGTTGATTTGGATAGTTTGTTTGATGCAGGAAAGATTAAAAAAGGTCCAAGCCAAAAGAGAGAAAATGCACAGAGAAGGTCGATTGGCATTGGATGGGACTTCAAGATTACGTGACAATGAGATGGGTGAGGCCTTCATACAATGGGGAGTTGCTGAACCAGAAACCAATGAAGAAGATCTTGAATCACCTTCAAAAAGAGTCCGCAGCAAAATATCTGAATTGGCCGTCAAACCTGTCAAAGAAGCACGTCAAAGCGTCAAAGGAAGCCATCAAAGCGTCAAAGGAGGCCGTCGAAGCGTCAAAGTAGGCGGTCGAGGCGTCAAAGTCAGCGGTCAAAGCGTTGAAGCAGGCCGTCGAAGCGTCGAAGTAAGCCGTCGAAGCGTCGAAGAAGGCCGTCAAAGCGTTGAAGTAGGCCGTCAAAGCGTCAAAGGGGGACGTCAAAGCGTCAAAGTAAATTGTTGAAGCGTTGAAGAAGATGAAGACGCCAAAGGGAGTTCTGAGATGGATTTAAGTGACGTAGAGGAGGAAGAAGAAAGACAAATAATGGACGTAGAAGTGAATAAGGGGAAGGGGAAAGAAGCTAGAGAATCTATTGTTGATGAAAGAAGGAGGTTGGATGATTCTTTGGAGTTGGAAGATTTAAGAAAGAGAATAAAGGAATTGGAGGTAAGAGCAAGGACAGTAGAAGATAGAAAAAATAAGAAAAAAGGAATTGTAATGAGGGAAGCCTCTGTGGCTATGTTGGAAGAAATTGAAAATGGAGAAATATTTGTCTAAATGATGGGAGGCGAAAAAGTAGGTGAAAGGTTTAGAGATGATTCAATTTTGGATGAAGATCAGGTGAATCAATCTTTTGAAGTTTATAATAGAAACGTAAGGATGTTAGATTCAAATTTTCAGGAAGGTTTAAAGAGAGGTTGGGGAACTGAAAAAAGAAAGGAAAAGTATGGTTATTTTGAAAACAGAAGAAGGAAAATTTTGGAGATCAAGAAGAAAATATCAGATATCTTAGCTTTTGCAGGCCATACGTTTGAGATGGGAACTACTGTTAGAGGACCTATTTCTTATCAGGCTAAAAAATTAGAATTAGTTAATTCTTGGATGAATAGAGTAAAAGAGTTGGAAGAACTTATGTGCGAAAACGTTTGAATTTTATTTGTAAAGGCTTGATATTTTTATTTTATTTTATTTTTATTTTAAGAGTGAATTTTTTGAGATGGATTATTTCTTTTTACTATTATTATTTTTTATATATATATATATTATTATGTTTATATATATATATATATTATTATGTTTATATATATATATATATTATTATGTTTATATATATATATATATTATTATGTTTATATATATATATATATATTATTATGTTTATATATATATATATATTATTATGTTTATATATATATATATATATATATATATATATTTTTGATTTGAAAAGATATCTATTTTTCTTTACTTTAAGGGAGCTTTTGGTTTTGATGGATAGAGTCTATGGAAATCTTGAAGTAAGGCAGGGCAGTTGGTAAGATTGGATTGAGGTTCCCAAGTAGTGCGTTCCTCATTGTTTTGAAAGCCTTTCCATTCAAATAAGTAGAATAGTTTCCCCCTCTTGAGTTTTGAGTCAAGTATTTGAGACACTTCCCATTCTTCCTCTCCATTGATTTGAACTGGCTTGATAGGTGGTTGATGTCTGGAAGATAATGAGTTGTCTTGATAAGATTTGAGTAAGGAGGAGTGGAACACAGGGTGAATGGTGGACCATTGTTGAGGAAGTTGAAGCTTGAAAAAATTTTTTACAATCTGTTCTTTAATCAAAAAAAGGACCTCACCATTGCTCTGAAAGCTTATGAGTTGTACAATTAGTTTTGATGTTTTTTGAAGAAAGCCAAACTTTGTTTCCAACAGCAAATGAGTCAGGAAAATCACTTATTTTAAGGTCAGCATATCTCTTATAGGTTTTAATGGCTTTTTCCAATTCATCTGTCAGCTGCGTCTGATTTTGTTGAATCTGAGTTATGTAGTGACTGGCAGGTTGGTCATCTACTACATGCAGACTGTCAAAGTTGGGATGTTGACCATAAATGGTAAAGAAGGGAGATTGCTTTGTTGAAGTATGAGTTGAGTTGTTGTAGGCAAATTCAGCAAGAGGGATCCAGGTATCCCAGTCGTCTTGGTGATAACTGACATACAGCCTAAGAAATTGTTCTGGAATCTGATTTACGCTTTCCGTCTGACCGTCTGTTTCAGGGTGATAAGCTGTGGAGAGATTTCTTTTTATCTGTAATTTTTCACATACATTTTTCCAAAAGGAAGAAACAAATAAATATCCTCTGTCACTGACAATGTCAGCAGGTAGTCCATGTTTGGAGAAGATGTTGGAGATTAGTAAGTTAGCTAATTCCACAGAGGAGATATCAGTTCTGTTTTTCATAAAGATAGACATTTTTGAGAAACAATTGAAAACCACTAGGATTGAGTCAAAACAATTTGATAATGGTAGTTTTGAAATAAAATACACAGAGAGTGAAGTCCAGGGAGAATCTGGAATTGGTAAGGGTTGGAGGAGTCAAAACTTCTTGTGGTGACTGGACTTATTTCTGCTGCAAAGGTAACAAGAAGAAACATAATCTTTGATAAAGGAGTTCATATTTTCCCAATGAATATCTCTTTTGACTAGATCAATAGTCTTGTCTTGACCAGGGTGACCAGAAAGTGGAGAATCATTTTTTTGTTGTAAAATTTCTCATTGGAGCTGTTCATCTTCCTTAGGGATTGCTATCCTATCTTGAAAAATAAGAAGACCAGTGTCTGGATCTATTAAGTAATTCTTGAATGTTTCTTTTTTGTGTAGCTTCTGAATAATCTGTTGAGTTGATTTGTTGGAAAGCTGGGAGTTTATTAAGTGGTCCAAGTATCCATCAACCTTTTTAGTGGAAATGAAGAAAATTCTGGAAGTTTCAAAGTCAGTCTGTTTCAAGGGTTGTTTGACATTTTCTGGGTTCTTTTCTGCATAGGGTACTCCCCCCTTGGGATAAATGTTGTCTTGACGTGACAAGATATCAGGCTCAATAGAGTGCTTTCCAGGTCTATAAACAATTGTGAAGTCAAATTCAGAAAGGAATTCTGCCCACCGCGCTTGGCAACAAGTCAGTACTTTTGAAATCATAAAATATTTCAAAGATAAATGATCAGTGAGAACTTCAAAAGGAGAAGAGAGGCTAAGGAAATAAGCTCTCCAAATCTTGATAGAACATACAATGGCTAGGAGTTCTTTATCATGGATTTTGTAATTCAGTTCAGCACTACCCAATTTCCTGCTATCAAAAGCAACTTGGTGTTTGGATCCATCAGGAGAAATTTGATTGAGCACAGCCCCTAGGGCATAGTCACTAGCGTCAGTTTCTAAAACGGTTCTTAAGGAAAGATTGAAATGGTTAAGGACAGGTGCTTTGGTAAAAGCCTGTTTGAGGTTGTTAAACTGCTGAAGAGCATCTGGTGACAAAGGAAAAATGGGGTTGGCACCAGTGAGAGCAGTAAGGAGGTGAACCTTTCTGGACTAGTTAATGATAAACCTGCGATAAAAGTTAGAAAAACCCAAAAACTGTTGCAAAGCCTTTTTATTCATTGGTGTTGGCCAATCCCAGATTTTTCAAACCTTGGAGTTGTCCATTTCAATACCTTTCCTTGAGATCACATAACCTAGATAGTCCACAGAACAGGTATGAAATTCACATTTAGAAGCTTTTGCATATAAGTTGTTCTTCCAAAGTCTGTTCAAGACTTCACACACATGAGCGGTGTGTTGTTCTAAGTATTTGGAAAAAACAAGAATATTGTCAAGGTAAACCACCACATAGATGGTTAGAAGGTCACTGAAGATCTCATTAACAAGAGATTGAAAAGAGGCAGGAGCATTAGTCAGTCCAAAAGGCATGACCAAATATTCAAAAATTACAAATTGGGCTCTGAATGATGTAAGATGTTCATCTCCTTCTTTGATACAAAGAATATTGTAAGCACCCCTGAGGTCAACTTTAGAGAAGATAGTAGAACCTGAGAAGACTGTTAGTAAGTGAGTCATTGGAGGAATAGGATATTGGTTCTTGCAAGTCACAGTGTTAAGTTTGCAATATTCAACACACAATTGTAAACTACCATCCTTCTTTTTCACAAAGAGGAGAGGTGCACCAGTGCTGGAGGAACTGGAGAAAATGAAACCTTTCTCTATATTCTCCACTATATAGGCTTGTAGGGCAGTTTTTTCATGATGTCTCAGAGAGTAGATAGGCCCAACTGGAGGCAAAGGTCCTTCCAGTTGGATATGGTGATTGTAAGCACGGTGAGGAGGCAGTTTATCAGCTTTGACCTTGGAAAAAACATCTAAAAAGTCATGATAAGCTTGAGGAACTTTTTCCATCATGGTTTTGATTTCTTCAGCTTCTTCATCTTCATCCAAACCTTCAGGAGGGTTCTGCTTGGGTTCAGAGTCAGCATGAGAAATAATCATATGCATAAGTTGAATGGATAGATCATTCTCCATATCCTCCAAGAATTTCAGAGAATGTCAAAAGAATATCCAATTTGTAGAAGTGGTTGTTGAACTTGAAGAAGCGTGTTGTGATGACTTAGATTCTGAAGTAGGGGCAGGGACAGTGATCTGCAGGTTCAATGGCGGATAGGAAATAATGGACAAAGAGAGTTCAACAGGAAGGGAACTACCTAAAGTTGGTTGGTGTCTTGGGGTGATAAATCCCAGTTGCCAATTTACCTCCAGGTTCCAGAAACAAAGAAAGTCAATACCCAGAATAATATCTTCCTTTGGAGGAGTATTGACAATCAAGAAGTCCCATATTAAGTTGGGAATTTAGGGTAAGGAAAACCTGAAGTTTACCTTATGAGTTATCTCCTGGGTTGGCGTGTTAGTAGGAGTAAATGGAATGAGAAAGATAGGCACAGATAGAGGAGTAGGAGATAAAGAGAACTTAGAAACCATAGATTTGGAAATGACGTATTTGGTTGCTCCTGAGTCCACAAGTATGCTGAAAGCTTGGTTATTAAGGAAACAAATGAAATGTAAGTCTTTATTATGGGAGTCAGAAGTTTTCTGTCCCAAAGCATGTACTTGGATATTGGAGGGGTGATGGTCATGGAGTACCACATGCTCATCACCTAGTCTTTTCCCTGTTTAGGTCTTTCCGAGTCAACCTTTTGGAAAGGTTTGTAGTCTGGTTGTTTTCTGCAAAGGTTGAACTTGTGAGGCCCTCCACAGTAACTGCACAATAATTCCTTTTCCCTTCTAGCTTTCTCTTCAGCCTTGAGGTGTCCATCTTTACCTATTTTGGGATTTGGACAATAAGTTGGTTCAGGTGGGGTAGCCTTAGCCTTTCCCTTAAACCTAACTTGGTGACTTGGTTGAGGAGCTTTGGAGGAATTGGATGAACTGGGACCAGGTCTTGGAACTGAATGAGAACTATGGGATTTCTCCCTCATCCTTTCATGGTAACGTATTTCATACTTAAGCACAATGTCCATTAACTCTTGAAGGGTTTCTTGAGGTCCGTTGTATCCCACTATCTGATCCAGTAATCTGGAAGCTATTCCCTGTCTAAAAATAAAAGTGAAAGCTTTATCACCCCAGGCAGAAACCTTAGTCATTAAGGTCCTGAATTCAGTGATATATTTAGAAGCATATCCTGTATCTTTCATTTTAAGAAGGGTTAGGTCTTTTTCAGCGCATTGGATCTCAAGTCTGTCTCCAAACAAAGTATGAAGTTTTTGAGTAAAATGAAACCATGAGTTAAGCAGAAATTCAGGTTCTGGGTTACCAAGGTGAGCAAGGTATGGTTGAATCCATTGACTAGAATTTCCGGATAGGTATGAGACTGTAAAAAGAACTTTCTTCCTGTCATTAGAAAATACCCTCTCATCATTAGAAAAGATGAGTTCACAGGATTGAAGAAAAGGTTGGAGCTTGGTTGGGTTAGTACCATCAAATCTTTCTGGAGCATTTATGGATGGTGATTTAAAGTTGGAAGAAGGAAAATTATCAGCAGGTTTAGAAAGGTGAGTCATTGCTAAGGTCATTTTCTGAAGAATGGCCAGCAGGGAAGGGTCAGTAGAAGTACCCTGAGAAGGAGGAAGATTAGTAACCCCTTGAGAATTGGTTGGGAACGCAGTGTCATTAGAGGAAATACTTGGATTACCTCCTGGGGAAGGTGAATTCAAGCCACTCAAGATTCTTGAGTCAAATCCTGAGTCCTCATCTTCTTTGTAACCCTCATACTCATCCTCTTCTGGAAGTGGGACCAAGCTTGGGTCAAACGCAGGGGAGTCCAGTCCATGGTAACCTGGTACTGGATATTGACCTGCAATTCTGTGAAGACTAGAATTTTCAGAGGACAGAATGGAAGCAAGGGAAGCTTGTGGAATAGGTTCCAATAACCTAGTATCCATGGGGGTTGAAGTAAAAACCTCCAGGATTGGTAAGTTATAGAACATTCTTCCTCTTCCACGTGCTGCTGGTGTTGAAGGGTTAGCAGGTTCAGTGGTACCTCTACCTATGAAACTGCAATTAACAGCTGGGCTGGTGATGTGAGTGAATCAAGAACATCAAGGAGGCATTCTATTGCTTTGAAGAAGTTACCCAAAATTTGTCTTCATTGTAGAAAAAGTAAAAAAGAAATATACCCAAATTTATTGCAGAAATTGGCCCAAAAGAAGCAGAGGGTTGAAGCCCATTGAAGCCCGTCAAAGCCTGTCAAAGCCCGTCGAAGCCCGTCGAAGCCCAAGCACGTAAAAGCCCGTCGAAGCCCGTCGAAGCCCATCAAAGCCTGTCGAAGCCCGTCAAAGCCTGTCAAAGCCCGTCAAAGCAGAGGTAAAAATGGGTGAGTTTTTGCGATTATAAAGAGGGTTTATGGATTTAAAAGGTTTATTGGAAAGGCCACAAATTCAATAGCCAGTCCAAGGATTGAAGGAAAGATGGGGGTTTATGAAAAGGCCACAAATTCAATAGCCAATTCAAGGAAGGTGATACAATGAAATGACCACAAATTCAATAGTCAAGTCAAGGGTGGTAGGAAGGATGGGATACAATGAAATGAACACAAATTCAATAGTCAAGTCAAGGGTGGTAGGAAGGATGGGATACAACAAAATGACCACAAATTCAATAGTCAAGTCAAGGGTGACAGGTGGAAGGGTAAACAAACAGTGCCACAAATTCAATAGCAAAGTTTGGTGAGGTTAAATAAGGTAAGGAGTGTTTGGTTGGTGAAGATGGGGTTATTGGGGAAGAAATCAGTTTAATGTCAGAAGGGCTGCTGACGTCTAAGCAGGGCTTGGCACAAGGGCTACTCTACTCACAGTAGGCTTGGGAGAAAGTTTACTGGAGGAGGCTAAGGAGCAGAGTAAGGTTAGAAGGGGTCAAGGTGCTGAATGACACTTGCTTGGATAGATACCTCACAAGAAGTATTAAACTGATTTCTTGGGGGGACAATCAGTAAGAGAGAGGAGGTCTAATTAAATAGAAAAGATGTGGAAGACTAAAAGAGAGGAACAACTGGTGAATAACTGGTTGGGGCTCAGACTACACATGAAATGACAAGGGAGAAATGAATGTACCAGAGAGGGCTGATACAGTGAGCAACTACATTGGGATAGACTAATTGCCACATTGGGTCTAGGCTAAAGGTCTGGCTGTCTAAGTTGGGAGTGTACAGTAGAGAGGTGCACAGTGTATGTAATGATCATGACACTATTTCTACTAAGTAGAGAGAGTATGTAATACTGTCTACAGAGAGATGTACATAAGGATTCCCAAAGGATAAACCATAGAGAGAGAGTATGGGAAAGACAGGGTAAGCAAGGTTATAGGATATCCAGTACCTGAGAGAGTAACCATGTGAAAGTATGTGCAAGCACAGAGGAGTCTATGTATGTACTGCATGAGATCAGACCATATGTAGATATATGTATATGTAGTCATATGTGTATGTAGTCATAAGTATATGAATGTAGGTTGAATGGAGATATACCTATATAGTCTCCATAGCCCTGAGGTTGAAGTTTCTGAGAAATTTGAGTTGACTGAGGGTAGACTGTAGATTGAGTTGAGCTGGGTGTCAGTATGACAGACGTGCACTGGTGGTTTAAACCTGTTTAATGGGGTTAAATGGTTCTTCAGCAGTGGAAATTGATAAAAAGGGTTTGGGATGGATATTATTAATCAGACTAAAGCCATAAATCACTTACTTATCTGTTATAAGTATTTGTTTATCTTGGAACGGTGTCTTGATGTAAATATAACTGGGTCTCTGGGTATCAATATCCTCAAAAGAGCTCTTTATTTATAGCTCTTTGAGTCCCAATATTGTCCTTCTGAGAGGTACAGGGGCTCAAAGGGACGGACACTAAGGCTAGAAAGGTAACCAGTGGTAGCATGTCACATTTTCTATGTGCTATATCAGGGGTAATATTTAATTCCACAGGTTATGGGAATTATTCTACTTTTTAATTGATGTTTTTGACGTCTGAATAACACTAATCTGTCCACATCATTTTTTATTAATTAATTATCCTTATTAAATATTTCCAGTATGCTTATAGTTTTTTTAATAGACATTTCTACGGGTAATCTGATGTCAGGTGGGTTCTCATTATGTATTAACTGATTGGATTAAAATTTTGATATTGATTTTACTCCTTTTTTCAAAATTCAGTTGATTTACTAAAAATATTTACTTAAAAATACAAGTTACAAGTATCTAGGTAATATTTTTACATCATTAGTTTCCTTATTATGTCAAAAGACTATTTATTTCTTAAATTTGTCGCAACTGTATATTAAAGTATCTTAATATATTTTTACAAATAGTAGTTATCTTATTTTCAACATTTTTGGTATTTTTAATTATATTTATAAAAAAACATGTATAAAGTTTATTTGGGTATTTTTATATACTTTTATGTATTTGTAGACTATCTAATATCCACAGGAACATTTATTACATATGTAGAATGTTTCAGTGTAGGTGGTAGCATGTTTACATCATACCTGAGCTTCTCAGGCCACCTGTCACTCTGTCAGCCCGTAGTGCCACGGCTGTGTACTTGTCCAAGGCCTGGGGCTGCTTACACTGCTTGTCATAGTATGCTGACAGGGTTGCAGAGCTACTGCTCAGCCGCGCGCAGCTGTATTGGTTTCCCTGGCTGCATGCAGGAATTGTGACAGAACACATTTCCATATGTAACTCCAAAATTATACAAAAAACCTCAATTCTGACTGAATTTAAGGTGTGAAACCTATACCTGACAATACATGTGAAATATCTAATTTTCCACAAATTCCTAAAGTGGTGTCATGGTATTTTGCTCTTTCCTTTCTTTAATTATGAAAATTATAAGGGGTTGGATTTCAAGGGTGGGGTCAGTGAGTGACCCTGCCTAATTTTGGGTGGAGGATCCATTTCTACAATAATATTCAATAGTCATTATTTCTTCAGATATTTTCTTCCTAAAGCCATCAAACCCTTATAAGAAATAAGTGTGTGATTGTGGACCACTTTCTGATAAAAGTATAGACAAAACTCTTGAATCCTTACCTTTTGGCCAAAATCAATTTCCAACCATTAAGCCTCCCTCAGAACTATCTTCCAGCACCCTGAATCCCTGCATATTGGTCCATCCATCAAGCATAAGTCTGGATCTAGACCTAGTAAGTGATCCTGCTGACTTTTACTCTTTTTTTTAGATTCTGCATAACCCAAACCCCAAGGAAATTACACACACCCTTCTTGGAAGGAGTCCTTGTAAACCCCACAGGCACCCGAATTGCACCTATATTGTCTTAAAAGACATATACATGTTTTCCGGAGGGCTCAACAACCCCATTAAGGTGTTGGCCCCTCCTTTTAAATTTATTTCTAAAAATATATAAATAAATTTAACCCTTTAAGACAAAATATATCTCTGGCATTTTTTTCACATTTTTACTCTCAATTTTTCATCACCTCTAGCAGCTAGAAGGATTTAGGTCCTGGGCATCTATTAGGCTGAGAGTATCTACTTGTGGCTGTTTATCTGATAATTTGTAATCCATGTTTACCCTATTCTTTAAACCCCCTCCACACAATTTATGAATTGGGCCCGCTGCACCGTTAAGATTTCCAGGTCAGGAGTCATCTTGTTTGGGCCTATGAGTTTGTTGAGTATGTTTTCCTTCTGTTTGTGAGTTCTGGTGCAACTAAACGGGGTCTTCTGTTGGCTTGCAAAGTTTTTAACAAAAAATACCATGCAAGAAAAATACTTTTGCGCTTCTTGGAGGATTTGTATCCAGCTATGAGAATTGTCAATTCATTGTTGCAGAAGAGAGATATCAGTGGTTTCAATTCAAATTCTAACAGGATTTTCAGGAGGTCAGACATTTTCTGCATTGCTTCTGAGAGTGCAAGAGATTTGGTGGCACATGTAGATAGAGCCACAACCTTCTGCCTAGTCAAGCCCAATGCCACTGGGTTGCCAAAATATTTGATGAGGTGGCCTAAGGTAGATAGTTCATGCTCACCACCCCAGTTGGCATTTCTCCATAGCTCCAGGCCTGGCCAATTCCTGTCAAAGAAAATTTGCTTGTCCATTTTCAATCTCAGATAGGCAATCAACCAGTCCAGGGCATCCCAATGTTCATGTGATGGGCAATTAACAAACATCAAGAGCAGTTTTACCGGTTAAGAGAGATCAGGCCTGGTACCCTCAGCCAGGCAAATCAGGGAGCCAATATAATGCTTGAATTTTTCTCGTTCAATGGCATTGGAGCAGTTGATTGACAGAGCTAACTCAGGCAGAGTGCTGCGCTTGGGTTGTGGAGTTCTTGGTTATTTGTTGAAGATCTTGTTGGTAAGGGTCTGCTGACTGAGTTAAAGAGACTGGTTGCTGCATCAGACGACTATCCCCACAATTTGTTTTGTACTTTCTTTCCACTTAAACTTTATCTTGTGCTCCATTAAGCTGAAATGGGAAGAAAGGAGGGAAAACAATGAGGAAAGAAAAAAGGCATTTTGTCTACATGCATCCAAACTATCATAAATCCTGCTTTTCTCCCCAAGAAATAGAGGCAAGTTTTGATTTCCCGACTTTAAAAGCCAAACCGTGACATGATTCCCTCAAAAATCTTCCACCAGCACCTAGCAGCTTTCTTGGCACTGTATACAGCCTTTTTTAACCTCATGACAAGGACTTTCCCCTTTGGCCAAACAGAAACAGGTGGTTGGGCTTATAGTTCATTGTCAATTGGGATATACAAGTACACAGAGCTGACATCAAAAGAGGCCATAGGAAGGTCTATGTTGAGGCCAATCAAGATAAGGACACAGAGGATGTTCAGGCTTTCCATTGGGGTGTATGTCTTGTTGCATTCCTCACCCAATTTATGGTTGAGGACTTTCACAACCTGTCTTGAGGGCCTTTCTATAAGGTTGCCATTCTCATCCAGCTTGTGGGCTGGAACCCACCGCATCCCCAGAACCCTCATGCCTGTGTGGTTTGAAAGGCTCCCACAAGTCAAGTTCATCAAACTTTTGAACTTGGTACGTTACCAAGGCCAACCATTCCTTGCAGAAACCCCTTTTAATGCCTCAGGAAGAGACCAAAGTAAGTTTGGTATATGGTTGTGGAGGTATGTGGCTGTCAAATACACATAGCTCCAATACTTGTTGGCCATCTGGTTTCTTTTGAGCATTGTCTGCGCGGCGTTGCCAGTGGCCCTGTTGACTCTTTTTTCTTTGGCATTTTGCTGAGGGTGGAAAGGTGCAACTGGGGAAAGACATATACCAAGTCTCTCCAGCTTTGTACATAAGGTCCAAATGTATTTTGCCGCATTATCCAACCTGACATAGGACAGCAACCTTCCCACAGTGTTTCAAAGTGTCAGCTTGCTACTATTGCAGAGAAAGCTGCAAAAATTATTAATTATAAATTGAAAATAAAAATATCTAATTTAATTAAGAAAGAGTAAGAAATCCTTGAAAATTCTTTCAGAAATGGATTCTCCACCCAAAATCAGGGAGGGTAACTCACTGACCCCACTCTTGAAATCCAACTCCTTATAATTTTCATAATTAAAGAAATGAAAGACCAAAATACCACAACACCACTATGGGAATTTTTGGCCAACTAAAAATTTCACATGCATTGTCAGGTATAGGTTACACACCTAAAATTCAGTCAGAATTGAGGTGTTGTGTATATTTTAGGAGTTACACAAAAATGTGTTCTGTTGCAATTCCGGCATGCAGCTGTGGCTACCAATGCACCTGCGCGGGGCTGAGCTGCAGCACTGCCACCCTTTCAACATACCCTAAAAATCTGTTTACGCAGCCTGGGGCCTCTGAAAATTATGCAGCCGCGGGGCTAAAAGTCAACAAAGTGACAGGCTGCCTGAGAAACCTAGGTACCCCATAAATATGCTACAACCTACACAGGAACATTCTGCATATGTAAAAAATGGTCCCATGGATAGTGAATAGTCTAGAAATACATAAAAGTATATAAAGATACCTAAAGAAACTTTATATGTATTTTTTTATTAATATAATTAAGCATACCAAAAAGTGTGAAAATAAGATAACTACTATTTCTAAAAATATATTAAAGTTCTTTAATATACCATTATGAGAACTTTAAGGCAACAGTATTTTTTTGACATACTAAGCAAACTAATTATGTCAGAATATTACATCAATTCTCATAATGTTTATTTTTAAGTAATTATTTTTAGTAAATCAACTGAACTTCAAAAGTAAGGAGTAAAATAAATATCACAATTTTACTCCAAAAGGTTAATACATAATGAGAACCAACCTGACATCAGATTACCCGTAGGAGTTTCTATTGGAAGAATTATTAACATACTGGGAACATTTACCAAGGATAATTAATTAATGATAGATAGTATGGACAGATTATTGTTATTCACACCTCCAAAAGATCAACTAAAAGGCAAAATAATTCCCATACCCTGTTGAATTAGATACTAACTGCGGTATAGCACATAGAACATGTGATAGACTACCACTGGTTACCCTGCTGGCCTTAGTGTCCATCTCTTTGAACCCCTGTATCCCTCAGAAGGAAAATATTGGGACTCAAAGAGCTATAAATAAGGAGCTCTTTTGAGTATATTGATACCCAGTGTCAGCTCTCTGATAACAGGAATCTTGCAGTCCTTTAGCGTCAGCTCTCTGATACCAGGAACCTTTCAGTCCCTTAGCTACAGAGAGTGATAAAAATGCTGGAATGATAATAATAATCATTATTCCAATAAAAAACACTTAGAAGCTCAAATAAATGATTTAATAAGAGCAGTTGCAACGTTTAATTGGTTTGTTAATAAAGGGTTTTCAATATAATATAACGGAGGGGCCACAGTATTATACTACTGGGGATCTTTACAGACTAGCAACCTCTGTTCAAGGGGCCTCCTTAGGCATTTTAAGAACCTTGGAATGAAGATGGGTGCCTTAGAAAGGACTTATTCCACTGATGACTGGGCTTAACAGCTCAAATGGCCAAGACAAGAAGGGTAACACTCACTCTGAGCACTTTACCACGAAAATCCTGGAATAATTGGAAGGGTTTCAGAGCAGATGGGGTAGATTGCTTGACTAAAATTCAATAGTTGATTTGTTAATAAAGGTAAATAATACTACTACAGACTAAGTCATAAATCACTTGCTTATGTTAATATAGGCATTTGATCAACAATGACACGGTGTCTGATTGGTAATAAATAATTCCTGGTAACTGATGATTGAATAATGGATCCCAAGAGGTCTGTATAAATACCTTTTTGGGGTGATTTTGGTCTCCTCAGGGCACGTAGAGAGGGTTCTGCTCGTGGGCTGAGGCTGGCAAGCCAGTCAGGGCAGATATAGTACGTCCACTAGATTCTGTAAATCAGCTGTCCTTAGATCTGCTGGATTTCTGTATTATTTTAGCCACCAGATCTGTTAATCTGTTATGGCGTCAATTTGATCATTCTTTACTCATCCTTCATTTTTCTATTGATATTGCTTCAAAGCGTGCAGATGTGGATGTTTAATGATTTTCCATCACCTGCTGATCATGTAGATAATTTTTAATAATTTTTATGTACACTCCTTGTGGTGTTTTGTGGTCTTCAAAGATCAGGATCAGTGATTTACGTGATAATCCTTGATCTTTGATTTATTATTAAAAAATGTTTTAAACTTAATTTTCATTAATTTTATTTAAGTTTTGATATTTTTAGATCATTGGTAATGCATATGTACGTTCGTTCCATATACTAGGCAACCCTAACTAGGTTGTAGCTCCTCTGAGCGGTACCTGGTTGTCAGATTAGTCACGACTGATCCAGACGCGGGGATCAATTATTACAGATGCGCGCAGGGTAGGATCCGCTGCGTGCGTGGCAGAATCAGCTGCGCGCGGGTCTCTAGTACGCGGTAAACTGCTGCTAATAGTACGTAGGGATATTTAATGATGCAGGGCTGCGCGCAGGAATTGTGACATAACACATTTCCGCGTATAACTCCTAAAATATACACAAAACCGCAATTCTGAGTGAATTTTAGGTGTAAACCCTATACGTGACAATACGTGTGACATATCAAAATGGCCAAAAAGTGCCATACTGGTGTTTTAATTTTTAGTACTTTTTTTTAATTATTTTAAAAATATAAGGACTTGGAATTCAAGGGTGGGGTCAGTGAGTGACCCTACCTAATTTCGAGTGAGGAATTCATTCCTGTAATAATATTTATTGATTTCTCACTCCTTATCTTGTTAATTGAGATATTCTTATTTTTCACAGTTTTTGTGTTACTATTTGACAGTTTTGCTCTGTACATGGTAGCAAGCTGACATTTAGCTACAGAGAGTGATGAAAATACTGGAATAATAATAATAATAATAATAATTCCAAAAATAAACACTTAGAGGCTCAAATAAATAATATAATAAGAGAAGTTGAAAGGTTTAATTGGTTTGGTAATAAAAGGTTTTCAACATATATATAAAAGAGTGGCCACAGTATTATACTACTGTTAATCTTTACAGACAAACAACCTCTCTTCAAGGGGCCTCCTGAGGCATTTTAAGAACCTTGGAATGAAGTTTGTTGCCTTAGAAAGGGCTTATTCCACTGATGGCCAGGCATAACAGCACAATGGCCAAGACATGAAGGGAAAAACTCACTCCAAGCACTTTATCACTAAAATCTTGCAATAATAGGAAGGGTTTCAGAGCAGATTGGGTGGATTGCTTGACTAAACATCAGGGGTTGATTGGTTAATAAGAATAAATAATAATACTACAGACTAAGTCATAAACCAATTGCTTATCTTCCTATAAGCACTTGATCAAAAATTACACGGTTTCTGACTGATAATAATAATTCCTGGTAAACTGATAATCATGGGGAAGAATGCATCCAAAGAGGTCTGTATAAGTACCTTTTTGGCGTGATTTTGAGCTTCTCAGGGCACGTAGAGAGGGTTCTGCTCATTGGCTGAGGCTGACAAGCCAGTCAGGGCAAGATTAGAATTTCCACTTGGTGCTGTAAATCAGATGACCTTAGATCTGCTGGATTTCTGTACTATTATAGCCACAGTATCTGTTCATCTGTCATGGCGTAAATTTGATCATTCTGCACTCATCCTTCATTTGTACCATTAGTATTGCTTTAAAGCCGACAGATGTGGATGTTTAATGATTTTCCATTATCTTCTGATCACTTGGATAAGTTTTAATAATTTTTATGAACACTTCTTGTAGTTTTTTGTGGTCTTCAAACATCAGAGTCAATGATTTACGTGGTAATCCTTGATCTTTGATTTATTATTAAAAAATGTTCTCAAGTAATTGTTATTGATTTTATTAAAGTTTTAATCTTTTTAGACTATTAATAATGCATATGTCAACTTGTTACATATGCAAAGCAACCCTATCTAGGTTGTAGCTCTTCTGAGAGGTACCTGGTTTCAGATTAGTCACAACAGATCCAGACGCGGGGACCAGGCTTTACAGATGAGCGCAGGGTAGGATCTTCTGCGTGCGTGGCAGAATTAGCTGCGCGCAGGTCTCTAGTACGCGGAAATTTGCTACTACGAGTACGTAGGGATATGTAATGATGTGGGGCTGCGCGGGGGAATTGTGAAATAACACATTTCCGCGTTTAAATCCTAAAATATACACAAAACCTCAATTCTGAGTGAATTTTAGGTGTAAACCCTATACGTGATAACACGTGTGAAATGTTAGAATGGCCAAAAGATGCAATACTGGTGTTGTAATTTTTAGTACTTTTATTTTTAATTATTTTAAAGATATAAGGACTTGGATTTCAAGGGTGGGGTCAGTAAGTGACCCTACATAATTTTTGGTGAGGAATCCGTTTATTCAATAACATTTATGGATTTCTCATCACTTCTTTTGTTAATTTATATATTCTTGTTTGATTTGTTTTGTATAGTTTTGTGTTACTATGACAAGTTGCTCTGTACATTGTAGCAAGCTGACAAAGGTGCTACAACCAAGACAGGGACATACTACATATTTAATAAATGTCCCTGTGAATAGTAGATAGTCTAAAAAACATAAAAGTATTAAAAAATAATTAAAAAAACTTTCTACGTATTTTTTATAAAATATAATAAAAGATACAATATAGGTCAAAAATAAGATAACTACAGTTTGTAAAATACCTTAAAATGATTGAAATAGACAATTATGAGAACTTTCAGACATCAGTAGGTTTGTGAAATACTAGGAAAACTGATTATGTAAAAAAATTACATTTATTCCCATACCCTATATTTTTAATTAATTATTTCAAGTAAATCAACAGTATTTCAAAAATCAGGAGCAAAATCAATATTATGATTTTACTCCCATCAGCTAATACATAATGAGGAACCATCTGACATCAGATTACCCATGGGAATTTCTAATGAGAAAAATTATTAACATCCTGAGAATATTTCCTCAGGATAATTAATTAAATTATGATCATGTGGATAGATTAGTGTTATTCAAATGTCAAAACAACAATTAAAAGGTAGAAAAATTCCCATAACCCCAGGAATTATATTTTATCCATGCTACAGCACCAAGAAAACGTGAATGGCTACCACTGGCTACCCTTCTAGCATTAGCCCCTGTCCCTTTGAGCCCCTGTATCCCTCAGAAGGATAGAATTGGAACTCAAAAAGCTATGAAATGGAGCTCTTTTTGAGGATATTGATACCCAGAGGACCAGTTCTATTTGAATCCAGACACCGTTCCAAGTTAATCCATTACTTATAAGAGACAAGTGAGTGATTTATGGCTTTAGTCTGATTAACAATGTCCGTCCCAAAACCCTTTTTATCAATTTAAACTGCTGAACAACCTTTTAATCCCCAGTAACAGGTTTAACCCATCAGTGCATGTCCCAAACAGGTACCTAAAGCATCCAATGATATACCAGTGAGTTTTATTATCTTTTTTCTGTTGTGGAAGCTTGGTTACAAGGCCCTGCCACTCCATCATATAAATTATATATACTATCTTGGGTCAATATCTCCTTTGAGAATATAAATTGAAGGTTCCATAGTCAAAGTAACCAGGACTATGCATTTTCAAATTGAATTCCCTGAAGAGAGGTGTTAAAGATACCCAATATCATTGTGGCCCTTCTATTAATTTCTTCAATAATCAATTTATAAATATTGATTTATCATATTGAAAATAACCAAACCAATCAATCTTGAAATAGCTTTATTGAAATATTTTACAGATTTTTGCTTCATTTATTGAATAATAAATCAATTATTTATCCCATCACCTCTGGTATCTAAATGATAGAAAGGGTCTTGGGATCCAGGAGGCTGACAACATCCATGCATGAGGGTTCTGTCCCACAAGGTGGATGAGAATGGCAACCTTATAGAAAGGCGCTCAATACTGGTTGTGAAGGGCTTCAACCAGAAATTGGGTGAGGATGGCAACAAGACATACGCCCCAAGGGAAGCCTAAACATCATTCTTATCCTTATCTCACTTGTCCTCAACATGGACCTGCCATGGGCTCTTTTGATGTCATGTCTGTGTACTTGTATAGCCCAATTGACAAGGAGCTATATGCCCAACTGTCTGTTTCTGTTTGGCCTGAGTGCAAAGTCCTTTTCATGAGGTTAACAAAGGCTGTATACAGCGCCAAGCAAGCTGCTAGGTGCTGGTTGAAGTTGTTTCAGGGAATCATGCCATGGCTTGGCTTTGAAACTCAGGAAATTGAAACTTCCCTCCATTTCTTGAGGAGCAAAGGAGGATTTATGATAGTTTGGATGTATGTAGACAATGGTTTTGTTGTTGACTCATTGACTGCCCTCCTTGCTTACATTTTCAGCATAATGGAGCACAAGATCAAGTTGAAGTGGAAAGACAGCCCAAAAAAAATTCTGGGGATAGTCCTCCAATGCAGAAACCCAACTTCAAGCATTATATTGGCACCCTTGTGTACCTGGCTGTGGGGACCACCATGATCTCTCTTAACAGGTAAGCCTGATCTTGAGGTTTGCTAATTGCCCATCAAAAGAAAATTGGGATGCCCTGAAATGGTTGATTGGCTATCTGAGATTGACAATGGACAAGCAACTTGTCTTTGACAAGCATTGGCTGGGCCTGGAGCTATGGAGCAACGGCAACTGGGGTGGTGAGCATGAACAATCTACTGCCTCACCTTCACCTACAGGTTGATAGGGACCTGGAGCAGGGTACTTATACCTACTCTATATCCCCTAGTATTCTAACCTTACCAACGTTACATACAAATTTCCAACAGGTTATGAGCCTGGGTTACCAGCTTTGCTTAAGATCTCCTCCTTTCAACGTACAATTCACAATTCAAAAAAGTTCCTTATCTTCTTCCTGCATTGCTTCTCCCATTACCAGCATATGACCAACAGGGTTGGTTTTTTTTTCTTCTTGTAGGATTGCCAGTGTCTTTCCGAGGGGGTGGGTATTGTGACCTAATTAGGTCCCATAGCCTACTGGGCTGCATCACTGTCACCCACAGGTTGACAGGGACCTGGAGCAGGGTACTTACACCTGCTCCATATCCCGCAGAAAACTAACCTCACCAATGTTCCATACCAAGTCCCAAAAGATACAAGAATATTAAATATGCATAAATTATGCATATAAAGTTACGGAAAAAACTCCATGTATATATACACTTGTCCAACCCACTGATCAGACAGACCTTTTTTTTTCAAAAGTGCATTTTTGCATATTGCATTGCGCACTATAACTGAATAAATTGTATATAAAAGACACCCTGCAGACCAGAGGGAGCACATGAGATTGTGGTTCACCCACAGAAGGGCTTTACAACTAGCAGTTTTGACAAGGCCACAAGAAAAGGAACAGAAAAATGAGCAAAAAGGAAAAGGAAGATGAAAAAGGAGATTATGTAGTCAGGGGGAGAACACCGGGGGAGGAACCAAGGTTGAGGGCTGAGTGAGGGGGTCTTGCAGAAAAAAAAGGAAAGGGTAAAATTAAGTTAACCGGCCCGTCCCTGGGAGGAAAGCGGCCAAGGAGGAGTATGACTTGGGGCGCCTTGGTATTTCATCCAGGTGATTGGCTCTGAATTAGATCTAGCTCTTGCAAAGCGCCCTCCAAAGAGAAGCTCAATGAGGTTGTTGTTTTTTGCTGTGATTCATGAGATGAGCAACAGTCTCCTTGCTACTACAATAGGGACAGAGGGGGTCAGTACTTTTCTGTATGCGGAACAGGTAGGAGTTTAAGGGGAAATTCCCTGAGTGGAGCTGATTAATTAGGGAGCTCAACAAAATCTTTATCTCTTTCTCTGAGGGCTTTATTTTGGGACAAGGGCCTGCAATTAGGCTCCTAGTCTTGAGGGCGCTGTTGGCAATGGGCAGAATGGGGGCATTGGGACACCCCACTGCCTGGCTGGCCAGTTGATCCGCCACCTTATTGCCCTGGATCTCTGAGTGACCAGGGCACCACACCAGGGAGACAAAGACATTTTGGGGGAGGGAAGATATTTCCGGCGCAACCATGATGAGAAGGGATTGGCCGGGCTTGGGGGAATGGGGGTCCCTCATTTGTTGGAATACCCCCTGATTGTCAATGAATATGAAGAGGGAGAGGAAGGGAGTTGATAGCAGGGTTTGAGAAGCCAAGCATAGGAGGAAAATTATTTCAAAATCATGGTTAGAGGTAATGGCATTAGGGGGGGTCTTGTAAGCCAGGAAGGAGTTATTTTTGAAGCAGAAGGCCGCTCCTGTGCCCCCTTTCTTCTCATCAAAAGAACAATCACAGTAAATTGGAAGATAGGACTCATCATAGGACAGGGTTTGGATCAAGGACAGCAACTTAGACTTAGCTTGTGCTTTTGGGCCCTCAAAGATGTCAAAGGAGAGGTTGGGAGGACAGCAATCCCGGAAGTTGATATTAAGTTTTAGGCATTTTACGCCCTTTGCTAAAAGCTGGAAGACCATCCAGGAGACAGACTGATCTAATTTGGAGGGTACCGCACCCTTTGTGGATGGGTAAAACATCTGTAGAACCAGTTGCCTGACACGGTTGTTGGGCTTCAAGAGGGAAATTTTGCAGTGGTAGAAAGAGAAGATGGAGCGCTGGAAGTGAGTCAAGGAGCACATTGGGGAGATTCTGGAGGGTATAAAGGAGAGTGAGATAGTTTTCTATACTCCCAGGATAAAAAAACCTACCAGAAAGTCTGTTTTGGCTGCCAGCTGTGAAACAGATGGCTTCTGGGCCCATGAGGACCAGATATGGGAACCATATGCAAACCTTGGGAATAAAACCGTGTATAACATGGAACTTCTGCACAATTCAGGTGAGCCTGACTTGGAGGAGCCAAAAATTCTCAGCTGATGGATACTCAACCCAACTTTCAAATCTAGGAAGTTCAGATGGACTTCATATGTCAGTTTGGATTCTAAAGAAAAGCCAAGCCACCTAACAACCCACTCCAGGAGAGGAGTCACAGGCCACAGCGTATGTCCAACTGGGAAATTGGGTGCAGCAAGAGCTAAATGGTCTGGGACTTGACAGCATCAAAGATAGTGCCATGGTGAAGTCCCAAATGTAAGCAGTGGGCGCCTTGTTCTTCAATTAGGGATTTGGCATCAGCGGGGGAGTTGGCACCACAAGGTGGACAACATCATTGACATAGCCAATAGAGATCTTATTACTACTAGGGAAGCAGGAGGGGATGAGCAGACTTTTATTGTAAAAAATATAGAGAATAAACAAGAGGGGGGAGCCCTGGGGGGGAAGATTGAGATATTGAAGCTGGGGGACTCATAGTCCTGATATCCTTGCAAACATGGACCAGATAAAGGAAGAAGTTAAAAAAAACTAATCCTAATCGTTCATCTCATCTGATTAACAAAAGTGATTTATTAAACAACAAGCTTGATTTGAAATTATGTATGATTAAGAATGATCTCATAGAGCTTAAAGTAAATTC
Organism: Puccinia polysora; assembly: GCA_025617555.3. NCBI lineage: Eukaryota > Fungi > Basidiomycota > Pucciniomycetes > Pucciniales > Pucciniaceae > Puccinia > Puccinia polysora. The sequence continues at coordinate 28,139,886 of CM062614.1, read as the reverse complement.
TACTAACTCTCCTGTCATTGACCTGGAAGAAACTAGACCAGCTAGGTAGAACAGTACTCCTAGTGTTCCTCTCAGAACAAGGAAAACTAGCAATAAAGCTTTTTGACCCAGTCCTACTCCTGAAGTGGAACAGGCTTTGAAGTTACTTCCTCCCATTACTGAATGGCCTAAAATCTCCGGAGAAGTACAATACAACCATGTCATTTTCATTAAATTTATTGATTATACCCTTGCTTCTCATGAACTCCCTGATGCAATAGCTGTGGTAAGATTGCCCAGACTGTTTGAAGGAGTGGCTCTTGATTGGTTTATCAAGAAAAGGGAAGAAGTTGGATCTTTATCCTGGAGTTCTTGGAAAGAATTGATCAAAGTACAATTTGGTGCTAGGATCTGGAAAAGAAAGATGATGAAAACTTTTGAAACCTCCCAGTTTTATCTATCTAAGGACAAACCTCATGAGTGGTGTTTAGACCAGAAAAAGAGGTTAGACTATTTTTATGCGGATGCTGATAAAGAAGAAGTCAATGAAAGGCTTCTCAATTTATTTCCTGGACAAATCAACCACAGTGTAAGGTACAGGATGCCTATGTATTCTGATCTTTCTACCTTGATAGGTGTGTTGGAAGAGACTATTGATATGAATGGTCTCAATAAGAGAGTCAACAGACTCCCCAGGGAACAAAATACTATGAACAGGGAAGAGTATACTGCCAAAACTAAGGAGTCCCCTTCCACTAATCCAACCCCTTAGAAGTCAAGAAGACTCCAGAGTCAAAGGAAAAAGTATGTTGAAACTGTAACCAAACAGGACATGTAAAAACTGATTTTCCTCTACCTAGGAAAAGGTTAATCCTATTGAAAGGGAAGAGTATGATAATCCTGACCCTCAGCTTGATGATACTGATGGATCACTTTCTGATTATGATTTAATGATCACGAACCCTAAAAAGTTTATTGAAGGGAGTATTGAGTCTTATTTGGACATAAATTTTTTTGATGAGGATTTGAACTTAACTCAAAAATGGAATCCCAAAATGAAGATTCACCAAATGTCTGAGGCTAAGGCCTTGTCTCTAAAAACTTCTGCAGGTAAAAGTTAAACTTCAGGAAAAAAATGCTATGCTACTGGTTTAATCCAACAATCCTCTGTTAAGTTACTCTTGTACAGTGGAGCCTTTTGCTCATGTGTTGGTTCAACTTATTTAGAGAAACAAGAACCAAACTGAAAACTGAACTTATTACCAGTACTTCAGGCTATGTTCAGCCATTGTAATTCTTCTCTCAATGCTGTTGGAGTATGGTCTTCTGATATCATACTCCCTCACTCTAAAGGATCACTCAAGCTGAATATTGAATTTGTAGTGCTCCAAAATGGAGTATGTGATTACTTTATCCTTGGAAATGATTCTCTTTGCTTGTATGGTATAGATGTATTCCAAAGCAAGGGTAGATACTTCACTACAGAGGGAGACTGGAACAAGAAGTTCCAAATACACCATTTCAATTCTCAAACTTCTGATTCAACATATGAGAAACACTTAGAGAGTTTAAATCAGGAATACTGCTCTCAAGCAGCTTTGAATTCCCTGCTCAATGAAGAAAAAAAACGGGACATCCTACAAGTATGCTTTAAAAATCAGAATGCTTTCTGTACCAAGGATCACCCCGTTGTTAACATCAAATGACATGATATGATCCTAACTCTGATCATTAAGCCTCCTTACCCACCTAACCTCAGGAGGCCTACTTACCCTTCTAGTCCAAAATGTAGAGCTTCTCTGGAAACTCATATTCAAGAGTTGGTTGACTTACAAGTCTTAAGTAAAGTAGGACACAATGAACAAGTGGATATCACTACCTCAGTAATTATAGCTTGGCATAATGATAAGTAAAGGATGGTTGGAGATTTCAGAATGCTGAAAAACTATCCCCAAGCTGATTATTATCCAATTCCATGGATTGACCATGCTCTGTATAACCTGTCAAAAGCCAAGTACATCACTACCATGGACATGCTGAAAGGTTTTCACCAAATACCTATCAGCCCTGATAGCCGGAAATTGATGAGAATTATTTGTCATTTGGGAATTTATGAGTATCTTACAATGCCTTTTGGTATTTAAAATGCTAATTCTCATTTTCAAAGGATGATGGACATAGTCCTAGGATTATTCATCAGACAAGGATTGATGATGGTGTACATTGATGATGTTATCATTTACTCTGATCATTGGGATACTCACATGGAGAAATTAAGGCTAGTCCTCAAAACCATCTCTGCCGTGGGATTAAATTAATCAATGAAAAAGTGAAACTTTGGCTATGGAGAACTAAAGGCCTGTCAGCTTGCTGATATGTACAGAGCAACCGGTCATAGCAACACAAAACTATAAAAAATAAGAATATCTAAATTAACAAAAGAATTATTGAGAAATCCATCAATATTTATATGGAAATGGATTCCTCACCCAAAATTAGGAGGGGTCACTCACAGACCCCTCCCTTGAAATCAAAGTCCTTACATTTTTAAAATAATTTAAGAGAAAAGTAATAAAAATTACAAAACCAGTATGGCACCTTTTGGCCATTTTTAAAATTTCACAGGTGTTGTCACGTATAGGGTTTACACCTAAAATTCACTCAGAATTGAGGTGTTGTGTATATTTTAGGAGTTACTTGTGGAAATGTGTTATGTCACAATTCCCGCGCGCAGCCCTGCATCATTACTTACCCCTACGTACTAGTAGTAGAAGTTTCCCGCGTACTAGAGACCCGCGCGCAGCTAATCCTGTCAGGCACGTAGAGGATCCTACCCCGCGCGCATCTGTACTGACTGATCCCCGCGTCTGGATCCATTATGACTAATCTGACAACCAGGTACCACTCAGAAGAGCTACAACCTAGTTTGGGTTTCCTGGAATAAGTAAAAAGTTGACATATGCATTATTAATAGTCTAAAAAGATCTAAACTTAAATAAAATTAATAAAAATTAAGTTTAGAAAATTTTTCAATAATAAATCAAAGATCAAGGATTACCACGTAAATCATTGACTCTGATCTTTGAAGACCACAAAACACCACAAGGAGTGTTCATAAAAATTATTGGAAATTATCTTTGTGATCAGCAGATGATGATAAATCAGTAAACATCCAAATCTGTCCACATTAAAACAATACTAGTAGTACAAATGAAGGATGATGCAGAATGATCAAATTCACGCCATAACAGATTAACAGATCCTGTGGCTAAAATAGTACAGAAATCCAGAAGATCTAAGGTCAGATGATTAAAAGCACAAAGTGGACGTGCTGATATGGCTCTGACTGGATTGCCAGCCTCAGCTCATGTGCAGAACCCTCTCTATGTGCCCTGAGCAGCTCAAAATCACCCCAAAAAGGTCTTTATACAGTCCTCTTTGGATCTGTTATTCCATTATCAGTTTACCAGGAATTATTATCATCAATCAGAAACTGTGTCATTGTTAGTCAAGTGCTTATGAAAAATCTAAGCAAGTGATTTATGACCAGGTCTGTAGTATTATTATTTATTTCTTAAAACCAATCAACCCTTGAAGTTTAGTCAAGCAAACCACCCCATCTGCTCTGAAACCCTTCCTATTATTGCAGGATTTTTGTGGTAAAGTGCTCAGTGTGAGTGTTTCCCTTCCTGTATTGGCCATTGTGCTGTTATGCCTGGCCATTAGTGGAATAAGCCCTATCTAAGGCACCCATCTTCATTCCAAGGTTCTTAAACTGCCTACGGAGGCCCCTTGAAGAGAGGTTGCTAGTCTGCTTGAAGAGAGAGTGCTAGTCTGCAAAGATCCCCAGTAGTATAATATTGTGGCCCCTCTTTTATATTATATTGAAAAAATTTAATTACCAAACCAGTTAAACCTTGCAACTGCTGTTATTATTTCATTCATTTAATCCTCTAAGTTTTTATTTTTGGAATGATAATTATTATTATTATTCCAGTATTTTTTTCACTATCTGTAGCTAAAGGACTGCAAGGTTCCTGATATCAGAGAGCTGACAAGGCCTTAGGGAATATTTTCTCTGGAATAATGTTAGCTGGTGACCAAAACAAGATAGCAGCAGTAATTAATAGGCCAATGCCTCAGAATAAAACTGAACTCCTATCTTTTATTAGCTTCTGCAGCTATTATAGGAATTACTTACCAATGTTCGCTCTTCTAACCAAGTGTCTGTATGAAATCTACAACAACACCACCATGTTCCAAATGATTCATGAGAGAGTCAAGAACTATGAGGAACTCAAGATGGCAATGACCTCAGCTCCAGTGCTGATTCAGCCAGATTATTCTAAACCTTTCAAGCTCTATTTTGATGCCAGCATGGACGGGCTAGGAGTTGAATCTTTATCCTGGAGTTCTTGGAAAAAATTGATCCAAGTACAATTTGGTACCAAAATTCGGAAAAGAAAGATGATGAAAACTTTTGAAACCTCCAAGTTTGATCCATCCAAGAACAAGCCTCATAAATGGTGTTTAGACCAGAAAAAGAGGTTAGACTGTTTTTACCCTAATGCTGATAAAGAAGAACTCAATGGAAGACTTCTCACCTTATATCCTGGATAAATCAACCACCACGTTAGGTGCAGGATGCCTATGGATTCTGATCTTTCTACCTTGATAGGTGTGTTGGAAGAGACTATTGATATGAATGGTCTTGATAAGAGAGTCAACAGACTCCCCAGGGAACAAAATACTAGGAACAGGCAAGATTATACTGCCAAATCTAAGGAGTCCCCTGCCACTAATCCAACCACTTTGGAGGTCAAGAAGACTCCAGAGTCAAAGGAAAAAGTATGTTGGAACTGTAACCAAACAGGACATGTAAAACATGATTTTCCTCTACCTAGGAAAACAAGTAACCCTATTGAAGGAGAAGAGTACAATAATCCTGACCCTCACATTGATTATACTGATGGATCACTTTCTGAGTGTGATTTAATGATCACCAACCCCATCAATGTTATTGAAGGAATTATTGAGTCTTCTCTGGACATAAATTCTGTTAATGAGGATTCTAACTTACCCCAAAAATGGAATCCCAACATGAAGATTCACCAAATCTCTGAGTGTAAGGCCTTGACTCTAAAACCTTCTGCCAGTAAAAGTTAAACTTCAGGCAAAACATGCTATGCTCCTGGTTTAATCCGAGGATCCCCTGTTAAGTTAATTCTAGACAGTGGAGCCTTTTGCTCTTGTGTTGGTCCAACTTATTTGGAGAAACAAGACCCAAACTGGAAACTGGACTTATTACCAGTAAATCAGGCTAGGTTCAGCAGTTGTAACTCTTCTCTCAATGCTTTTGGAGTATGGTCTTCTGTTATCATACTCCCTCACTCTAAAGGATCACTCAAGTTGAACATTGAATTTGTAGTGCTCCAAAATGGAGTATGTGATTACTTAATCCTTGGGAATGATTTTCTTTGCTTGTATGGTATAGATGTATTCCAAAGAAAGGGTAGATACTTCACGAAAGAGGGAGACTGGAACAAGAAATTCCAAATATGCCATGTCAATTCTCAAACTTCTGATTCAACTTATGAAAAACACTTAGAGAGTTTTAATCAGGAATACCTCCCTCAAGCAGCTTTGAATTCCCTGCTCAATGAAGAAAAAAAAACGGGACATCCTACAAGTATCCTTTAAAAATCAGAATGCTTTCTGTACCAAGGATCACCCCATTGGTAACATCAAAGGACATGATATGATCATAAATCTGACCATTAAGCGTCCTTACCCACCTAACCTCAGGAGACCTGCTTACCCTTCTAGTCCAAAATCTAGAGCTGCTCTGGAAACTCATATTCAAGAGTTGGTTGACTTAAAAGTCTTAAGGAAAGTAGGAAACAATGAACAAGTGGATATCACTACCCCAGGAATTATAGCTTGGCATAATGATAAGTAAAGGATGGTTGGAGATTTCACAATGCTGAACAACTACAACCACGCTGATTATTACCCAATTCCAAGGATTGGCTATGCTCTGCATAACCTTTCAAAATCTAAGCAAATCACTACCATGGACATGCTGAAAGTTTTTCACCATATAACTATCAGCCCTGATAGCAGGAAATTTATGAGAATTATCTTTCATTTGGTAATTTATGAGTATCTTAGGATGCCTTTTGGTATAAAAAATTTGCCTTCTCATTTTCAAAGGATTATGGACATAGTCCTAGGATTACTCATTGGACAAGGATGGATGATGGTGTACATTGATCATGTTATAATTTACTCTGATCATTGGGATACTCACATGGATAAATTAAGGCTAGTCCGCAAAACCATCTCTGCCGTTGGATTGAAGGTATCAATGAAAAAGTGCAACTTTGGCTACAGAGAACTCAAGGCCTTAGGGAACGTTTTCTCTGGACTAACCTTAGATGCTGACCAAAACAAGATAGCAGAAGTAATGAATAGGTCAATGCCTCAGAATAAAACTGAACTCCTATCTTTTATTAGCTTTGGAAGCTACTATAGGAAGTACTTCCCAACTTGGCTCTTCTAACCAAGTGTCTGTATGAAATCTGCAACAACACCACTGTGTTTCAAATGACTCATGACAGAGTCAAGAAATATGAGGAACTCAAGGTGGCAATGACCTCAGCTCCAGTACTGATTCAGCCAGATTATTCTAAACCTTTCAAGCTCTATATAGATGCCACCATGGACGGGCTAGGAGCTGCTTTACACCAAGAAGTCATAGAGGATGACAAACCAGAGGAAAAACCTATATTCTTCATATCCAGACAAATTAAAGACACTGTGAAAAGGTATGGTGCAAGTCCAATGGAATGTCTTGCCTTAGTATGGGCTCTGGAGAAACTCCATTATTGGTTGGAAGGCACCAAAACACTGTGATAACTGAATCCAATGCTTTCAGGACATTGATGAACTTGAAGACTCCTAGTAAGCACATGTTAAGGTGGCGGATATTCATACAAAAGTACAGAGGTCAGATGACCATAGTTCATCAAGCTGGTACTAAACACCAGAATTCAGATAGTTTAAGCAGTTATTCTTTACCCAATGACCCAAGTAACCCTGCTTATCATCCAGAAGATAATAATATCTTCCCTATCCTTGAAATTAACATTTTGGACTTTAAAATAATCGCAATCAACACTTGTGAACTGGATGAATTGTTGTTCAACTCAAACAAAGAATCTTACAGTTCTGGCATGAAGACTCTAATCACCATTATGGAAATTACTTCTCCACCATCTGAATTGATCAATAGCCTACCTGAACCCAATCGGAATCCACACTTGTGAACTGGATGAATCCTTGTTCAACTCAATTAAAGAATCTTACAGTTCTGGAATGAAGAATCTAGTCACCATTATGAAAAGTACTTATCCACAATCTGAATTGATCAATAGCCTACCTGAACCCCTCTTGAAACCATACAAAGCTGGAAGGTTCACCATATGGGATGGTCTAGTATACTACAGGCATCAACATTCAAGTTTTATACTCTTAACTAAGGATGTCTATATCAAAAATGTCCTGGCTGAATGCCATGATCACTGCTCATCTGGTCATTTATTTACTGATAGAACCTTAGATAAGGTTAAACAAACTGCTTGGTGGATCAATTGAAGAGACTCCACTATGCCCCATATTACTAGTTGTGAAACTTGTCAAAAGTCCAACAGGACCAATGGGAAAAGTTTTGGTCTACTGAAAAAGATTTCTGAACCCAAGAAAAGATGGGAGATCATCAACATGGACTTTGTAACTAGACTACCACCAGGGGGAGCCTATTCATACAACTCAGTCCTAGTCATAGTGGATAGGTTCTCCAAGAAATCAAAGTTTCTACCTAATCACACGGAAGACACTGCTAAGGAATTTTACCTGTTATTTTGGAATAGAATCATTGCTGATGTTGGAGTTCCCAAGATCATTATCAGTGACAGAGATCATAAATTCACCTCTGAGTTCTGGATAAATCATCATGACATGCTGGGAACTAACCCAGCTTTCTTTAAGGCTTATCACCCTCAGACAGATGGTTTATCTGAAAGAATGATTCAGACTCTGGAAGACATGCTCAGGAGATTCTGTTGCTTTGGTCTAGAATACAAGAATTCTGAAGGTTATTGCCATGATTGGGTTAGCCTTTTACCTGCACTGGAGATGGCCTACAACGGTAGCAAGCACTCTACCACTAAGGAAGCACCCTACATACTGGAAAGAGGATGCATACCTAAATTACACAAGGATAGCCTTAACCACCAGCTAACAAATATTCACCCTACATCACTTGATTTAAAAAACATGATAGATTTAGCTAATAAAGATGCTGTTAAGTTTGTCCAAGATGCTGTGGAGTATAACAAACAAAGGTGGGATAAAACCCATAAGGAGCCTGATTTCAAAATTGGTTCTCAAGTCTTGATCTCTACCACCAACTTCACCAACTTAGATGGAAATAGAAAGCTTAGACCAGCTTTTGTTGGACCTTTCACCATTAATAAATTTCATGGTAAGAATTCTGTAGAAGTAATACTTAGTTATGAGCTTTCTAGAAAACACCCAGTCTTCCCAGTAAGTCTCATCTTAAACTACCAACCAAGGAAAGGAGAACATACTCCTTCACCGGGAATACCTGCTGCAGAAGAGCCTGAAAAAGACAAAGTAAAAGCTAGCAAGATCCTTAAAGATAAAAAAGACAAGATCAATGGAAAGGACGTCAGACTCTACCTAGTTAGATACAAGGGAGAATCAGCTGATAAAGATGAATGGTTGACTAAAAAAAATATCCCTGATGGACCCATACACCTGAGGAACTTCAGAGCCAGCAGAAGGAATTGACCCAGAAAATTCTTTTTTCAGATATAGACATGTCTTGGAGTGGGGGAATTTCAGCTTGCTACTATGTACAGAGCAACCTGTCATAGCAACACAAAACTATCAAAACCAAATCAAACAAGAATATCTAAATTAACAAAAGAAGGAGTGAGAAATTCATAAATATTATTAAAAAAATGGATTCCTCACCAAAAATTAGGTATGGTCACTCACTGACCCCACCCTTGAAATCCAAGTCCTTATATTTTGAAAATAATTAAAAAGAAAAGTGCTAAAAATTACAACACCAGTATGGCACCTTTTTTCCATTCTAAAATTTCACACGTGTTTTCACGTATAGGGTTTGAACCTAAGATTCACTCAGAATTGAGGTGTTGTGTATATTTTAGGAGTTACATGCGGAAATGTGTTATGTAACAATTCCCGCGCGCAGCCCCACATCATTACATACCCCTCCGTACTCATAGGAGCAGTTTCCTGCGTACTAGAGAGCAGCGCGCAGCTAATTCTGCCACGAAGGCAGCGGATCCTACCCTGCGCGCATCTGTATTTACTGATCCCCGCGCCTGGATCCATTGTAACTAATCTGACAACCAGGTACCTCTCAGAAGGGCTACAACCTATTTAGGGTTGCTTGGCATATGTAACAAGTTGAAATATGCATTACTAATAGTCTAAAAAGACCAAAACCTAAATAAAATTAATAAAAATTAAGTTTAGAACATTTTTAATAATAAATCAAAGATCAAGGATTACCACGTAAATCATTGATCTGATCTTTGAAGACCACAAAACATCACAAGGAGTGTTCATAAAAATTATTACAAATTATCTACATGATCAACAGATGATGAATCATTGGTAAAAATTAACCTCTGTCCACTTTAAAGCAATAATAATAGTACAAACAAAGGATGAGTGCAGAATGATCAAATTTACGCCATAACAGATTAACAGATCCTGTGGCTAAAATAGCACAAAAATCAAGCAGATCTAAGGTCAGCTGATTGACAGAACCAAGTGGAAAAGCTAATCTTTCTTTTAATGGCTCGCCAGCCTCAGCCCATGAGCAAAACCCTCTCTATGTGCCTGGAGAAGCTCAAAATCACCCCAAAAAGGTATTTATACAGACCTCTTTGGATCTATTATTCCCCATGATTATCAGTTTACCAGGAAGCTTTATTATCAATCAGACACCGTTTCATTGTTGATCAAGTGCTTATAGGAAGATAAGAAAGTTATTTATGACTTAGTCTGTAGTATTATGATTTATTCTTATTGACCAATCAACCCTTGAACTTTAGTCAAGCAATCAACCCCATCTGCTCTGAAATTTTTCCTATTATTGCAAGATTTTGGTGGTCAAGTGCTCAGAGTGAGTTTTTCCCTTCCTGTCTTGGGTATTGTGATGTTATGCCCAGCCATTAGTGGAATAAGCCCTTTCTAAGGCAACCATATTCATTCCAAGGTTCTTAAACTGCTTAAGGAGGCCCCTTGAAGAGAGGTTGTTTTTCTTTGAAGATTCCCAGTGGTATAATACTGTGGCCCCTCTTTTTTATATATATTTAAAACCCTTTTATTACCTAACCAATCAAACCTTGCAACTGCCCTTATTATATTATTTATTGGAGACTCTAAGTGTTTATTTTTGGAATAATAATTATTATCATTATTCCAGTATTTTTATCACTCTCTGTAGCCAAATGACTTCAAGGTTCCTGGTATCAGAGAGCAGAAAAACTTCAAGTGGCACCCAGGCTTTTCAAGCCGCCTGTCACTCTGTGAATCCATAGTCCCCCGGCTGCATACTTGTCAGATTCCTGGGGCTTCATACAAGGCTTGTGAGGGTGGCAGTGCTGCTGCCCAGCTTCCAGCAGATATTTTGGTTCCTGCGGCTGCGTGCGGGAATTGTGACAAATCATTTTTCTTCCCTTAACTCCTCCAAATCACAGAATTCTTGGATTCTGACACAAAATTCACTGTGAAACCTATTTGGGGTTTCATGTGAAATAATAACATGGCCAAAATCCCAAGGCCAAGCCTCTTTCCAAATTTTCTTAAATTATTTACAAATTATAAGCAGTAAGAATTTGAGATAGTTGTTAGTCAGTCCCCCATACTAATTTTTTTGTGAAATCACAATTTGAAATGATATTTTTAATATTGTTTCTCCTTTAATAAGATTTATTTTTATTTATTTTATTTTGTTACTTTTTGTAGCTTTCTCTGCAATAGTAGCAAGCTGAAAGATTTGGTTTGACATTCTCCCAAACGTCAATTTCACCAAGCTTGTCAACTTGGTACCTTGCCAATGCCAAACTCCCCTTTTAATGCCTCAGGAAGAGACCATGGTAAGTGGTGGTGGGGCTTGACAATCATCAATTGGATAATGCCTTCCTCAGCTTGTGCAATTTTATGTGTGCATTCTTCACCAATCCATAGTGAGAGTTGATTGACAATGAAATCAATCACCCTCTTATTGACCTCAGGTTTCACTTTGGCCGCCTGGGATTCCGCATATATAGAATATTTGGAGTGAATCACAAGTCATTTGGCCGGTGTGGTAGTCCAAACCTATCCTATAGCCATCAGACTCACTTTTCTAGTGTAACAACAGGTCAAACCCTCAAATTGACTCAGAAATGGATTCTAAATCACAAATATCCCATAGTCAGTCAGCCAAAGTACCCCTCTAACTCTCAAGGATTAGAAGATACAGACCAAGAAACCCTCAAATGTGGAAAAACCAATACCCAACCAGGGGTCAAAGCTGTGTGGAAGACATAAGGGATACCTAGTAAAACCTCAAGTTCATACCAGTGGCAGCTTAACCTCAACACCAGGACCATTCACCAATCCAGTCACCTCATCAGCATACAAAGATACAGGTACAGGAGGCTGTGGAATCTGTCAGACCCTATCACCTCAGCCAGAATACAGCAATACAGAACAAGGAGGCAGTGAAATTGGATCCAGTCACCTCATCAGCATTCAAAAATACAGATCCAAGAGGAAGTGCAACCAGTCCAGATCCAGTCAAATAAAAATATACAGGTACAGGAGGCAGCGCAAGCAGTCAGACCCAATCACTCACCCAGAATACAGGAAAAATATACATACAAGAGGTTGTGCAGAAGTATACAAGAGAAATATATGCAGGAGGAAACAAAAACAGCCTAAAGAAGAACCAAACAAACATGCAAATACACATACAGGAGGATCTGTAGAAGTATACAGGAGAAATAAATGCATGAGGAAAGAAGAGCAGTCTTAACCAGAACAAAACAATGCACCAGTATTGCACAGAAATAAATGTAGGTAGATTCACGTAGCACTGAACAAACTACCATTAAAGCACAGCAATACATATTATCAGAAATGCACAGCAATTTATGCAAGGCTCTGAATGCATGAAACCCCTGTACAAGCCTTTTCCAACCAGTAGAAATTCCCCATGTAAATGTAAAAGCTTTTTCCAACCAGAATAAATGCCTAATTTATTTTTATCTCACTGTTCCTCACCAGGACAGGGAGAACCCTCAGGGGCAGCCTTGAGCACCCCTGGTGGCAGGAATTTCCTATTTAAGGAGGGCCTCTCTGCCCTATCTAAGTTGTATCATCATCACCCATCTCTGGCCATCTGGCCTATCACCCACCCCTCCACAAATACCAGGCCCTCTGGCCTATCAACCCATCCATCTGTGGTACCTACCCAGAAAATATTATTAGTGAACCAATTATGAGGAAACAAGAAATCAGAAACCAAGTTATAACACACCTTTAAACAATCAGAACCATCCAACAGGTTCTTGAAAAAGGGTTCTTCTGTGAACTAAATATTCAGCACCATATTCAAGAAACAAAAATCATTAATAAATAAATAACCCTTAAAAATAAAGAGAGAAAAACAAAAAGAAACTACCAACCTTCCCTCTACCCAGCCCCCTGTTGGTCAACCCATCCTTGGGTCTTCTCCTGAACCACCCCTTTGATAAAACCTTGAACCCTTTAATATTTGGGATATTGGTTAAGATCAAATATATCTGATAATTAACTGACCAACAATCCAATAAATCCAGTATTTTCTTCATCAAAAAACCAGAAATAACAGTTAATAATTAATCTACGTCTGATCTGAGACCTATTTTAAGTCTCAAAGAAACCAGCCATTAATTTAAATAAATTATTGTGCAGACTTGCTATAGTGATAGAAGGGCAGGCAATTCAAAACCACTCTTAGTTTTATCAATAAAATAAAGGAGTAGAATTAATACTAAATTCCCCTTCAAGGACTGCCAGAAAGCTATTTGCTAATTTATTTATACAATCCCCCAGGAGTCTAAACACCAGGGACCAAAAAAGCCATTCAGCCCCCACTGCGGGGTATGAATGAAAACAACAAGACTGACCACTACTGGCCAACTTTGATGTTTTTTTGCTCCCTAGGGATGTGAAATATAGCCTTAGTGCCAAAGTTGTAGAGACTGTTAGGGTCAAATTTCATGCCAAAAATTGAGTTGAGTGGGCAAGGTGAGCTGTTCCTCAAGTTTGGTATACAGTTGTGGAGATATGTGGCCATCAAATATGCATGGATCCAATACAGGTTCGCCATTGGGCTGCTATTGAGCATTTTCTGCATGGCATCACCAATGGCCCTGTTGACTCTTTTGGCTTTGGCATTTTGTTGAGGGTTGAAAGGCGCAACTGGGGCAAGAAATATACCAAGTTTCTCTGGCTTTGTACGTAAGGTCCCAATGTATTTGGCCGCATTATCCAACCTGAAATAAGAAGGCACCCTTTTCAAGGTGTTCCAAAGATGTTCTATCCGACCAATGATTTTCTGGGGCACCTCACTCTAAGATTGAAGAGCGGCTCCAAATGCATATGCTTTGGCATGATCCCAGAAGGTCAGCCAAAATTGGGAACCATTAAAATCTTTCTCAAATGGGCCAATGGAATTGGTGACACACAGCTGCAGGGGCTCCTCCCTAGGAATATTTGAAGCTACGCCCAAGGATGGTTTATCAATTGATTTGGATAGCGCACATTGCTTGCAGAAATAAGTTGGCCATGTCCCATGGGGTTGTGTGGGAAAGTGGAACTGGGGGAAATTCTTGAATATGGCCTCTGAAGCATGCCTAAGATGCAAGTGACAATTATAGGCATTCAACATTAGTTTCTGAGAAATTTATTGAAATGATAGATTGTCTAGTGGTTGTATTACAGAGCAGAAGTTTCTAAACATAGTCTATTAGATGGATCAAACAATGACAACTCAACTCCGCCATGCTTCAGCCTTTGAACATCACTAACAATTCTCCTTGTAAATAGAATGGTGCTGCTAATGCCCTTGCAGAGGTAAACATCATCAATCATCAGGTTCCCATCCTTTTTGGGATCCTGAGGCTTCCAAGGGAATAATCCATTTCCAAGTTAGATCGAACAGCCATTGTTAAGGCAATTGGTACCTTCAGGCTCCCTATTTTAGTGAAAAATTTTGATTTTCCACTCACATGGGCCCTTGCTGCTGAGTAAAGCAGGATTTCTCCCTCATGAACTGCCTCAAGATTGAACTGACGGATACGTGTAATTGCGCATGTGGTAAAGTTGGTTTTCTAAGGTGGCAGGTATTGTATAGCTTTGATTGATTGTGTGAGTATTTGGCCAGAAGCCTAAGACAGAAACAACTTAATAAGAAACAGAAAGAAGCAGATGACTAGGAAAAATAGATCACAAAGAAGAGGGAATATGACAACCAACACAGTGAAACTATTACCAGTCAAGACTACGACTGTGAGAGTAGGCAAAGAAGGAACTTGGCAGCTCTACACAATGACATGATTCCGTTGAGTTGTATTCAGATGAGTTTTAGTGCGCATTTACCTTACCAGTTAGGAATGGATCTGTTGAATAGATCAGAACCTGTTGGTCAATGTTTAGTAAGGTTTTTGATATTGATCCAGGGTTCTTACTTGATTGAATTGTTCACAATTGATAGACACTTATTTGAGTAAAGTGATAAGACAAAAATGAAAAATGAGAACTAAAAAGAAAAGAAATCACAAAACCATGAAGGAAGAAATTGAAAATGAAAATCTAATCCAAACCTAAACTGAAAGTCCCCCACTCAAGTAGAAGACGTGGTTGGAGTGATCCCCATTCCAGTACGCGTGGTGTTCCAATTGTCTGCCCGCAGGAACCATAAGTTAACTACCTGTAGGGATGGTCACTCATGACATAACATATTGTGAGGTCTGGTCCGCATGATTATTGGGTGGTGGTGGAATGACAACCAAATGGACATGCTCCCAGAGTTTTTTGCAATCAGCATACCAATGCCTGTTATTTTTAAAATAGTGGAAGGTATAGCCAAACTTTCTCAACAAAGATTTTTTGCGCTCCCTCCCTTTAAACTGAGTTGCCTTTTTGATGAACAAGCTTGGTGTACCGGAAGAGTGCGTAACCCAATCCTGCTGCCCAAGTCTCTTTGCTGGCAGGATGGATTTGCAAGATGGTCAATTGGTAATTTCCTGATTATTCATCTCAAAAACTTAGTTAATAGTGCCAACAGTATTCATTACACTAGATTTCAACTTATTTGCGCAAGATTGAATTTTTGTTGATGAGGCCGTGAAGCTTGACGGAGTGGTTAAATCTTTCAAAGATTGGCCAACAGCATATTCAGATTTTTGCTAGTCAATGCCAGAATGTCAGCTTACTGATACCAGCAACTTTTCTGTCCTTTAGCTACAGAAAGTGATATTGGTGTAGGAATAATAATTCCAACAAAATTACAGTAAAATGCTTTAATAATTGGTTTAAAAACAAGTGCAAAGTTTGGTTGGTTTGGTTGGATTAAATTTGTTTAGATATATTTTTAAGAGGGGCCACAGTTTGTGCAAACTGGGGATCTTTATTGAATAAGAACCTCTCTTCAAGGGGATCCTTTGAACCGTGTAAAGACCTTGGTATAATGAGGTCTTATATGATTGCTCACAAAGATGAACTCAAGGGGATTGGGGGACTGGCTGTCTTACAGGACTTATGCCTGGTTTGCAAGGAGGAGACAACTCACTAGTTTAAGTACTGACTCCAGGAGGCTTGCAGAGATTCATGGTATGAAAGGGTTTCAGGAGAATTATTGGGGTTATTTGCTGATATTCTTCACGGAATCAATGTTGGGGTCAGAATTATTAATAATACTATCAGACTATAGCCATATATCACTTGTTTATCTTGAATAAACATATGATCAAGGATGGCAAGGGGTTTGGATTGATACTTAAAAATTACTGTGGTTTAAATCACTTAAAAAGGATTGTTTATATACCTTTTTGGGGTGACAAAACCTTCTCAGGGAACATAGAGAGGGTTGTGCTTGGATTATGAGGCTAGCAGGCTGGTCAGGGCTAGTTTGGCACCTAGTTCTGGTTCTTTCAATCTTCTAGCCTTTTCTATGTCATATTTCTTTGTGAAATAATTGTCAGAAGGTGTTTAGGTGTTAATTTGTTATTTTTATGATTCAGACATAATTCCTCATTTTGTATTAACTTTTTTTGAGTAACATGCGTGGAAGTGGGTATTAGTAGGTTCTACGGCATCTTCTGCACACGTTGGAAGTTAATAAGAATTTTTAGGTTAACTCCTTGTTGTATTTTATGGTTCATAAAGATTTGGCAATCTCATTTACGTGACAAATTTCATTATTTTTTCTCATGATTTATTTGCTTTATATTTTGATTTTCATATTTTTTTTATTCCATACTCTTAGGTTTCAGACATATCTCTGTCAGGAAGTCTGGTTGTTAAATATTCATGATGTGTGCATGCAGGTTGTAGCCTGTTCCTGCGGTACTTGGCTTTCAGGCTTAGTGCAATTTCAGTTGACGCGCGCAGGCTTGACAGCTGCGTGCGGGAATCTGTTGCCTGCGGCCATTCAGTCATTTTGCATGTGGGCCTTTTGACATGCGACTATATATTGAGTTTCAGGCGCGTGTACCCTTACTGTATGAATGCAGGGCTGCGCGCAGGAATTGTGACACAACACAAATCCGCCTGTAAATCCTAAAATATACACAACACCTCAATTCTGACTGCATTTTATGTGTGAAACCTATACATGGCATAATGTGTGAAATGTTAACATGGCAAAAAGGTGCCATGGTGGTGTCGTGGTCTATTTTGTTTAATTATTATTTTTTAAAAATGTAAGGAGTTAGAATTAAAGGGTGGGGTCAGTGAGTGACCCTACTTAATTTTGGGTATAGAATCCATTTCTTTAATAATATTAATGAATTTCTCACTCCTTTTAATTTTATTAATTTTATTTCTATTTTAAATCTGCTTTGACAGGTTGCTCTTTCTAAGTAGCAAGCTGACAGGACCTCAATGTCACAAGGTCTTTACAAGGTTCAAAAGAGCCCCTTGAAGAGAGGATGTTATCCAATAAAGATCCCCTGTTTGCATGAACTTTGGCCCCTCTTCAAAAATATATTCAAATCAATTTGATCCAACAAAACCACTCAAACTTTGCACTTGCTTGTCAGCCTCCTGGATTCCAAGATCCTTGCTATACTTTAGCTACCAGAGGTGATAGAATAGATAATAAATATATTATTCAATAAATGCAGCAAAAATCCATAAAATATTTGGATAAAGCTTATTGCAAGGTTGGTTGGTTTGGATATGGTTTAATGTTATAAATCAATATTAATGAATTGATTATTGAATAATTTAACAGAGGGGCCACAATTATATTGGGGATCTTTAACACCTCTCTTCAGGGAACTCAGTATGAAAACACATAGACCTGGTTACTTTGGAACCTTTAATTTATATTCTTAAAGGATATATTGCCCAAACATAATATGTATATAAAATACAGGGTGTGGTGACCAAATCTGGACACCCTGTACCAAATGCAGAAAAATTCAAATTTTTTCTTTTAAGATTCTTTTAATTGGAATTTCTTTCTTAATATCACTTCTTCAACTTCCTCATCCTGCCAAACATCCCTTTGTCCCAGTAGTTTAGGAAAGGGCTCTCTTGGCCCCATCCCCTAGGCATTGGGTTCAATCCCCTCTCCCTTTGTCCTCCCCCTTCCTTTTTGGCCAAACGCGCTGGCCAAGACCCGCTTGGCCCAAACTTCCCTTCCTCTTTGAGCCATCCTCACCTCCTTCACCACTCCTCCATTCCTTCACATCCTCCAGTGAAAGGTCCACTCCTATCCCTCATGGCGGCGGGCGCGCAATCTTTGCCATCCATCTGCCCAACTCAACTTGCTCCTTTGTCCTTCCTCAGCTCTCTCAACCTTCCCACAATCCTAGTACCCCACAGCCCCCCATCCTGACTGGAACTTTCACCCAAAAACCTTCTTCTACCAATCCAATCCCCACCAACTCAGACTCACTTCCCTCTACTGCTGCCCATCCAGAAGATTTTGCCTCGCCAAATGCTCCTTTTAACCGTTCCAATTTGACTCTCCAAGTTGCCAAAGAAGAACTTGATATATCCTCCTATTACAAGACTCCCAGTAAACCAAACTCAATTTCCTCTCTGCTTCTTGACGCCTCAACTTCCAGCTCCTCTCCACCTGCATCTTGTCATTCTTCTCCCCGTCTGCTTTCAGCCAACATTTCACCAGATCCTAGAACTAGCTCAATTGTATCCCTCTCTGGTTTCTCCATTGCTCAACCCCAACACCAATCCATCAATAACTCCCACCCCCTTCCATCTTTGGGTTGGGGTGGAGAGTGTTGTCCAGCGCCCATGGACACCCGTGGGCAGCCTGATCCGTTTCCTCTTTCCCACCCCTTCCTCCTGTGGGCAAGGGGTGGGTTTGATTCTGGTATTGTTGCGCGCATCCATCCACGGACGGACGCAGGATAGGTGAAGGGATGAAAGGATCCCACCCTGGTCAGGAAGGCCAGAATTCCACCGGCCTGCATGATCAAATTCTTCTGATCACCTCAAATCTGAAAATCAAAAAAAAAATTCCTTTCTTTTCCGCTCCATTTGTAGTATCCCTTTTACATAGTCTAACAGGGCCTCCTTCCCATATAAGGAGGGGCTCTCCCCTACCTTTTGGAGGAATGTTAGTACGTGCTATGCTATTATCAGATCAGATCACACCATCATCATCACATCCTACCATACCAGGGAGGATCATCATCATTTTCACATTGCAATACATCATCCGTGGGGCTTCATTCCCCTTTATCTGAGACAAAAAATTTGGGTATATCTATGATTGCCCCTTGATACTTGAGCCTCCATACTCAAATCTTTGATCCTTGATCCTTATCACCAACCAATATCTTTGCTGGTTGAACAACAATTTGACTAATTGAATTCTTGAGTGTGTTACGCCACTTCTGATCCCTTTATCTGACCATACTGGTCCTGATCATCCTTTGATTACCTTTCTGGAACCAGTCACATTTTACTGAAGAGGTTTTATTAAGCTTAAAACCTAGAGTGTTAAACCTCCCTTCATCTCTTTTGAAGTTGAATTCTGCCAGGTTACTCTTGAGTCGCTTGAGAAGTTTGTTTCAATTTCTTTTATTATTATTTGGCTCCAGTCATTCATTACTTTGTCACTCACACTCTCCTGTCTTGTTCACCAGTCAATA